>JARYHS010011408.1:58804818-59258832 GCA_031002005.1 Vandiemenella viatica | reverse complement strand
GTTGGAGAGAGTGATGAAGGTATGTACAAGAGAAGTTAAGGAATTGTGTTACAAAACTTTGACCAGACCATTGCATAATATGGTGGAGTAGTATGGGACCCACATTTTGGGTATCAAATACTGGAGCTAGACGGGGTGCAAAGAATGGTTGCTAGATTTGTCTCTGGGAATTACTGTAGAACATAATCAGTATGATAAAAGAGCTTGAATGGATTTCATTGTAAGACAGAAGGAGGGTGAAGAGAGTCCTGGGAGTGTCCAAGATGTATATTGGTGACGAGGCATGGAAAGATATTGGTGAAAGAATTAAAAGTAAAACATGGAAGGGAAGACATGACCACAACCACAAGCTGGGATTCTATTTCAGACACAAGGAAGTGGGAAGATTTCCTTTTGTATGTATCGGGATCAGGGATTGGAATAAGTTACCAAGAGAATTGATGAATAATTTACCAAAAACGATGAAACAATTTAAAGTTGAAATTTGTAGAGGACAAAAGTAGATGGGTACGGAGAAAATGTCACCAGAGCTTGAATTCCTTTGCAGTTTAATTAAGTCAAACTCCTATTAACATACCCAAAAATATTTGCAAAAATTAAAAAAGATGCCTTATTCCACCTTTTTGAGGGACACCTGATGTAACATTGGTAGAGGCTTGTCAACAACAACATACTGATCAGTTATAAAATCGTGTATTCATTCACAAATATGTTCCAGTAATCCATACACTCATAACTTCGCTAAATACAGCCATGTTGTACTTAGTGGAAAGCTTCCTCAAAATCAAAAAATTTTGCACCATCAAGAGCTTTTGTTACCAGCATGTCATACGAAAATAGACTCATCTGTGTTTCACATGATCTGTTCCTCCAAAATCCATGTTAAGACAGAAATGAATAGATTTCCATCATGTACTCTTAAAATACTATTATTATGTTACTATCAGGACTCGGTGTTTTATCAATTTCAGGCGGCGCCGTTGCTAAAAAAAAGGGGGGGGGATATTGTGGGGCAATGCCCTACCATAAAATTACAATGTCCTACCTTAAAATTCCAATGGCCTACCTTAATAGATACCATCAACTAAGGTAATATGATAATTATCTACACTGTTTGTTAATATGAAAAAAAATTAATTTACTACTAACATAGCGACATGTAAAAAATTCCAAGTTAACTACAGTTCGTCACTATCATATGTACCAATTATTTATTCTGCCCACAGGTGGCATTTGAAGTATATTTTGTCTATGGTATTCATTAGTGTGGTGCAGGTACAATGTTTCAGGCAGTTAGTGACACAATTTTTTATTTATTGCTGTGAACTGAAGACCGATAGATTTTGTGATGGATTTATTGGCTTTCTTTAGCAAAAAATGAAGAGTTGAAGAGGAAATTGACCATGAAGTATCTCATTTCTCAAAAAAGTTGGAAGCACAAAATACAATTACCACTCCTAGTCCCATGTAAACAGGTTTGGTGAAACATGTTGGTAATGTTAGCTGTTGTTTTCCTTCTGATATTGCAGAAATCGGAGAAGTACAAAATACAATTACCACTCCTAGTCCCATGTAAACAGGTTTGGTGAAACATGTTGGTAATGTTAGCTGTTTTATTTCTTCTGATATTGCAGAAACAAGAGAACTGATAAAGCAAGCTAATTTAGATGTACATCTAAAAGAAAATAACAGGGCCTTTGTAGTGCACTGGTTCAAGTGATACAAAATGGTTGCAGTAGTCAGTCGAGAAAGATGCTGCTTTTTGCTACTCTTGCCAGCAATTTTTACCTCATGGAAGCAAACAGACTTTGTACGCTTCCACAGGATTCAGAAACTGGAAAAATATCACTGATTAAAATTCCATTTCTCACGTTAGCCATGGTGATGTGGCAGGACAAATTACAAATAATATCTACAACTAGCAGTGATGAAATGTTAATACACTCAAAAGCATTAAAAATAGATCTTATATGAAGTCTATTAGTGAAGTCATAGAATTTCTAGTTGTTAATGAATTGGCTTTAGGTGGAAGAAAAATAACAAGGATTACTTCAGAATTTGTTTGAATACACATGCATGAAACATTAGAATTTGAAGGAGGCTCTCAGTCATATACCACAAAATGCAACATATTGTTCACCGGAAATTCAAAATCAAATAATTTAAGCAATGGTTCAAGCAGTGCAAAGTTCCATTGTTAAAGATATTAAGGAATCTGACGTGAACTGGTTTACTCTAATGGAAGATGGGACGAGAGATAAAAATAATCAAGAAAATATTGCAATAGCAATTTGTTACATTATGGATAGATTCGTCAATGAGTCTTTGCTGACAGTTACAACTATTGAAAACCTTGATGCAGCCACTTTCAAGGAATTAACGTTAAATACACTTACGGAAAATAACATTGACCACTCCCGTATGTTATGATGGCGCAAGTGTAATGTATGGGAAAGTTTCAGGAGTTGCAACCAGAATAGAAGATAAATTTGGCCGAAAAATTCCTCACGTCCACTGCTACAATCATCTATTGCAGTTTATAGTCATCAGGACAATGTCGGAAAAGACTTTTGTGTTTTTTTTTTTCCAATGCATTTCTTTCACCTTGGTAAAACAGCTGCCCTGTATGGTGGAAAAACGATTGGCTGGCTCCTCGAACAGCATTGGTTAGGACACTTGGTGGTTACAGATGTTGTAAAGAATAATTATTCATCGATTTTGACGACTTTAGATGAAATTAAAAATGACTGATTTAATGGTGATGATGTCGCTAAGAGTGTCAGCATTAAAAGTCATACTCAACTTGGAATTCTGAATGACCATGGTTATGGGGAAAAAATTTGTAATCATGCTTCAGCCTGCAGATACAGTTTTGGAAGCCCAAAGCGCAGGATTTATAGACACCATAACAATCGTAAAGTTCATCCAAAATGAAAAAAAAAAAAACTGAGATCAGATGAAATATGTCATCAAATTTTGGAATGACCTAAGTCTATGACAAGTAGAAATTCTGAAAATAGGACCCAGATCCAGAAGAGGCTCAAGAGGCAAATCAAAAAAATCAAATCAGATGGATGATTACTTGATGATGGTTCTTCAAACAAAATATAGCAGACCAGGATGCTCAGCCATTTAAATTTGATTATTTTGAAACATTGGACATACTAATTGCAGAGTTACAAAAAAAATTTTTGGGCAACGACTATCTACCAAACTCATTAGTGAGCCTTGATGAGTTAGAAGTAGGTAAGTGTGAGAAAATTAAACAAAACTATGTTGCTGCTTGTAAAATATTAGTGTAATTTATTTATGTCCAATTCACAATATCAACTTTGAATATATTTTCATGCCACTGGTGTTAAAAATTTTGGTCCATTGGGTCCACCTACAAAGAAAATTGTTAAACACCTTAGTCCAAAATCAGTTGACGCTTCTGGTGACAAAGGAGCTGGCTCATTTCTCACATTGAAAATTTAATTGGCAATTCAATTTTGAATGTAACCAACGTTCTTGATACCTTGCCGCGAGGGCACCATATTTGAGGGACACCTGATGTAACATTGGTAGAGGCTTGTCAACAACAACATACTGATCAGTTATAAAATCGTGTATTCATTCACAAATATGTTCCAGTAATCCATACACTCATAACTTCGCTAAATACAGCCATGTTGTACTTAGTGGAAAGCTTCCTCAAAATCAAAAAATTTTGCACCATCAAGAGCTTTTGTTACCAGCATGTCATACGAAAATAGACTCATCTGTGTTTCACATGATCTGTTCCTCCAAAATCCATGTTAAGACAGAAATGAATAGATTTCCATCATGTACTCTTAAAATACTATTATTATGTTACTATCAGGACTCGGTGTTTTATCAATTTCAGGCGGCGCCGTTGCTAAAAAAAAGGGGGGGGGGATATTGTGGGGCAATGCCCTACCTTAAAATTACAATGTCCTACCTTAAAATTCCAATGGCCTACCTTAAAAGATACCAACAACTAAGGTAATATGATAATTATCTACACTGTTTGTTAATATGAAAAAAATTAATTTACTACTAACATAGCGACATGTAAAAAATTCCAAGTTAACTACAGTTCGTCACTATCATATGTACCAATTATTTATTCTGCCCACAGGTGGCATTTGAAGTATATTTTGTCTATGGTATTCATTAGTGTGGTGCAGGTACAATGTTTCAGGCAGTTAGTGACACAATTTTTTATTTATTGCTGTGAACTGAAGACCGATAGATTTTGTGATGGATTTATTGGCTTTCTTTAGCAAAAAATGAAGAGTTGAAGAGGAAATTGACCATGAAGTATCTCATTTCTCAAAAAAGTTGGAAGCACAAAATACAATTACCACTCCTAGTCCCATGTAAACAGGTTTGGTGAAACATGTTGGTAATGTTAGCTGTTGTTTTCCTTCTGATATTGCAGAAATCGGAGAAGTACAAAATACAATTACCACTCCTAGTCCCATGTAAACAGGTTTGGTGAAACATGTTGGTAATGTTAGCTGTTTTATTTCTTCTGATATTGCAGAAACAAGAGAACTGATAAAGCAAGCTAATTTAGATGTACCAACGTTCTTGATACCTTGCCGCGAGGGCACCATATTTTTTAAAATGATTTTTATGGTTTTCATTAAGAACTTTGTATATAGTGGGTAGATATTTCAGATATTTTATTCCATATAACCTGTAAGTTTCAGTACTAGATCCATTTCTCTTCAACGTGTACACCAATGACATGCCCGAAACAACCAGCAATAAATTCTGCTACGCTGACAACTTAGCCATCGCTGTCCAAACTGCTACATTAGAGGAAGGTGAAAGCACTCTCTCAAACAACTTAGAAATCTTGAATGCATACTATTTGAAATGGAGACATTGCCCGAACCTGATGAAAACAGAAGTTCCTAGATCTCCCCTCCTTTCCCACCTCTGATGACCTTGAAGACAAAGAGGAGTGAAGCCTAAATAAAAAAATCGAATAGCAATGGTGTCAGTAATCTACCCCGTGGCACACCCATTTTCACTTCCAATTCTTTTGATACTGCATTTTCTACCATAACTTGTTGAATTCTTCTACCTAGAATTCTTAAAAGTTAGAAGACAACCAGTTAGCATAGGAAATGCAGTATCAAAAGAAGTGGAAATAAGAATGGGAGTACCACTGGGTAGCATTTTGGAACTATTGCTATTAGTTATTCTAATGAATTATTGTGTTGATGGTTTACTATCAAAAGTTGACTATTAGAAGTTACGTTGTTTGCAGATGACATATTGTTATACAACTGGATCAAAACAGAAGAAGAATTTTATTAATTTGCAGTGCCAGATCTAAAAAAAGGGGGGGAGGGATGCAAACCGGTGTGCTTACTTTGGATGCACACAGGGGTATTTGACACAAAAGGGCGATCAAAAAAAAAAATCAAGCAGATTTCAAGATCCCGTATCTACCTGAAATGTAATGTCAATAGGACAACAGACCCCTATGTTTTTTAGATAAGCTTCATTACCCACCAAGTGAAGAGTTGTTTTCTGAGCAAATTCCAAGACGCATGTACTGTTACCAAGCAAATACAAGAAAATTATAAGATTTACCATGTTAATTTGTGAGTGATGTTAAGTGAGTAGAGATGATTTTAATAATGGATATTGTACAGCCAAGTGCCTAGAATTGAAATAATAGTAACATACATCCAAAAGTATCTCACAACTTTATTTCTGTGCATTTTTGCAAGCTGACTCATTGTGTACTCTTTTTTTTTATTATTACAAAAAGCCCTAAAGAGTGATTTTTTTAAAAAAATATTATCCAATCTTTCCCGAGTCTGATTTCTTGTAGGGTTTTAGTTTAGTGTACTGTCTCTGAGTTTCATTGAATAATAAGTGCCCAAAAGTGCCAAACATCTATTTTAGTGTACATATATGATTATAATTAGATATTTTGTAAATATTCAGTTAATATGTAATAAAATATGTTCAAATATATTCAAAGTACATGTCCTTTATGATTACTCCTACTTCATAGTTGTAAGTTCTAATACACAAAAGAAATGAAATAAAAATACAAATTTCATAGAAATAATTTTGATCGACTTTTTGTGTCAAATACCCCTGTGTGGGGCAATTTCTTGAGGGGGTGGCAAAATTGTGTTTGCAATGCAGCAATATAAGTCTGCTACAACTCTGGCACTTGGTATGGCAACAATGGGGTCAGAAAAAGGCAAAATAATGTTTGAAAGGGCGGCAATGTCACAGTTTTTCCCCGTTCGGAAAATTCCTAGATCCACTAAGTGTTATTTTGTACGGTTGTTTTTTGTCTATAACATAGTGGTTGGAGAAAAATAAATGAGGAAGCAATGCAGTTTTTAATTATAAGCAAGGTGTATGAAGAAGTTTGTCCTGCTGGAAAGAGAAAAGCTTGGTAAAAGAAATGGTATCCAAACCATGCCATCTTTTCTCATTCCAGCTTATTGAGTGAAATACTCTTCACTGCACCTAACGATTTCAAGAATTTTTTTAAGGAATGGATAGTAAAACCTACAATGAATTGTTGGATAATTTGTGAGTATTTATTGAAGAGATGATCTCAAACATGAGAATTTCTATTACAGTGAATCAATGGCTTTTCAATCCTGCTGTTTTTATCCAATGGGAAGAACTTTGAGGATTTAAAATTTTTCACTACTTTATTGCCTCAAAGCCTTAGAAAAATATAATTGAAACTTGTAATGATATGAACAAATTTTTTAGGGAGTATCAGATAGGTATCTGCTACAATTTGTAGGTAATAGTGTTTGTCAAATGTGTTTATCTATAAGTTTAGAATTGCATTTATTGATTTCAGGCACCAAAAAAGAGATGGGTGAGCTTAGAAGAAGATGGAAGTTTAACATCGAATGCACAATGGTAAACAACACGAATCTTAGGCTGTTTTGTGGTATTATTTTAATGTCAATAATTAGGTTGCAATAACATTTAACCTTATTGAAATTAGCTGTTAGAACTAATAAAGTTACTGAACAAACTCTGTTTCTAAATGTAATGTAGAAAAAATAATATTTCCCAAAAATTTTCTTTTTGGTCCATCATCTCTTAACACTGCGATCTTTCTATACTACAGTTATTTTTCCCACAGTGTTGGCTTTGGCGTAGTTTTATGGGCGATTTTGTAGCTGTGTTGGTTAACGCACGTGACTCGGTAACGGAAAGCTCCCTGCTTCGAATCTCAGTCTTGGCACTCTCGATTGGAATATTTACGGGCTTTGCAACTTACCTTCATCTCTGGCAAAGCTATGATTTGTTCATGTGAATTAGGTTAGGACTCTCCATGATTAGGATTTAACGTAAAGCTGTATGTCTATTTTACCAGGTAATCATGATTAGCGTAACCACAAAAGATGCATGGCTAATCAATAACGCTATCATGCAGTGACCGAACAATCTTTCGAAATCTCCCAGTGAACAGCTGTCATCCACATTTAGATTTATCCCCATGTTGTAAACATAAGTATTATAAGTATTATGATATGATTACTTTAAAAATTTCAGAAAAATACCTCTGTATTCAATGTGCCTGATTATACAGGCTGGAAGAAGCTGTGCGTATCATATGAAACCACTGAGTCATGTCACTTGTCCCCACTCCACATATTACAGTTATCTTACATTTACTTCAGTGTATGCTGTAGCAATCCATAAGAATCTACTATTCTTTTTCAAATCTTTTGTAGTTGCTGAAAATGACATTGCTTGCATAAGATGGCGCTAATCATTAGCCCAAATACCATGATTTCTGAACGCTTTCTATGGGGGATCTCTTAAAAAGTTTTTTAAGCACTTCTGAAAACTCGGTGACATTTTTTTTTGTTACTAAACAAAGCCATTCTGTGTTTTTTGTGTGTACCTACTGGAAGTGTTAACAATGTGAAATGCTTGAGTGCCCAACACAACACCATAACCAACACACCAAATGCCTTAAAAACTGAGACCGCCAACCTAGCTATCTCCTAACGTCGTTAATAAGTCCCAGTTACAGCTGCGTTTAATGTAAAATTATGCGATAATTATTGAAGTTTTGTGCCACCGGCATACGACTTTCAGTTTTTGCATCTGGCTCAATTTGTTCGTTAAGTACTCAAAATTTTGACAACGCGTTCTTTTTTTGCTCCAATCCACGAAAAACATTATCAAAAATTCAATGTTTGGTACACTTGCCACATCTAATAAACAATAATTGACCTCAGGAAATAATAATACAAATAACAACTGGTCAAAAAGAGATGTAAAGTAATCAAACCAATATCAATGAAAACTCAAGAATAGCTACTACTGATATTGATAACATCGTTGTAAACTTCACCATAGATGCTACAACAGTGTCGCTGCATCAGCCTCCGCCCACCTGATATCTAACAGGTGATTAAATGTTGTTGTCAACTTGCCTTGTTGAAGACTATGTTGAACATGCATGTTCAGGTTGGTGGTTAAGAAATCATGTTGAGGCTTGGTCGGAGATGAGAACAAAAACTTTGGATATTTTGTGGGCGGAGCCTGATGTTGACAATCTTGTTGTATCATCTGTGGGGAATTTTACAATAACCAACATCAGCTTGTCTCTGTCAGCTGTGTACTTGGAGCTGTTCTGTCATATGGTTGCTATACATTTCGGTTTGATCGGTTGTTATTTGCATTATTATTGTTTAAAGAAGATGGACAGACCAACTGAAGGAGGACATAGAGAGAAGAGGCTGGAACTGGGAATATATCATAGACAGAGAACCTTTTCTGGATAGGAGACAGTGGAAAACGATCGTCTACAACAACCAAGGCTCGTAAATCACACCTGGGAAACTGGAGGTGGTCCCCAACGATAATGTTGATGATTGTTTCAGATCAATTATTGTTTACTGAATAAACTTATATACCAAACATTCAGATTTGAATTGATTTTTCAATAATTAAAGACAACTGGCCGATGGAGCAAAGAAAACCTCCATGAACTGACCAAGGTGTGGAAACTGAAATCTGAAATTTCCAAGGATCGCAACCAAAAGAAGAATGAGTGAGAAAAACTCTCAGTTCTTTGCCAACAAAAACGAATATTTACAGTTTCAAGAAAAGTCACAAATATTAGAACTTGTTACAGGAGGGAACTGAAAAAACATAAAACCAAGCTATAAGTCAGATGCTGCAATCGAAGAGAAGTACGTGCCAAGTTTATGGTACTTCAAATCACTGGACTTCCTAGTTACCATGAGGTTCATAGTCCTTCAACAAAATTTTCATAACACTGCAAACCTCAATGATAAATAATTGTTTCCAAGACTTTGAGGCGAAATCACAGTGGGAAATTTTAAGCTAAATTACTTGGGTTGCCTACTGCCGTTCATTCACTGTAATTCAATTATGTTTGTGTCATTTTCAATAAATCCGCAATTTATCCAACAATTGATTGCAGAGTTTACTGCAAATTCTTAAAAAGATTTGGAAATCATCAGGTACAGTAGCATGTATTTCACTCATTTAATCGGAAGGAGGAATCTGGGCATATCTTTACTTTGTGACCAGTAAGACACACTTCATCTTCATACCTCTTGAAACTAAAAACTGCAATGCCCCCTTATTTTTTATTGTGTGTGTGGGAATAATTGCTGACAGAAAAATCCAGTTAATTTATTATATCTCCTTGCAAATGTTGGCCATCCTGCACGTCAGCTGAGGTTTGATACAGGTGTAATTTCCTCAGCAAGGGTTTCTTAATTTAAAAGTAATAATTGAAAAAATGCAATAGAGCGCCTGCTCCAGTGGCAATCTCCCTACACCCCTTCCCTTTCCCCTTCCAATCTACTTTTGCCCTCTACTAATTTTTACTTTAAATTCTTTCAGTGTTTCTGGTAAGTTATTCTTCATTCCTCTTGCAATTTATTCCAGTCCCTCACTCCCTTTCCTATGAAAGAAAATTTTCCCACACCCTTAGGCCTGAAATCAAGTGCCAGCTTGTGGTCATGATCAACCTTACCCTTCCAAGCAACTCTTAATTTTCCCACCAATATCTTTCCATGCTTCATCACCTGTATAGGCTTTGTACAATCCCATGACTCTCTTGATCCTCCTTCTATCCTCATATGAATCCCACTCCAGCTCCTTTATCATATTAGTTACCGATTGTATTCTGCGGTACTTTCCAGAGACAAGCCTGGCAGCCCTCCTCTGTACCCCCTCCGACTCCTGTATTTGATACCCAAAATGTGGATCCCAAAGTACACCACGATATTCCAGCTGACCAAAGTTTTGTACCCCAATTCCCTTATTTCTCTAGTGCAACCCCTCACCACTCTTTCCAACAGGTGAAGGATTTTGAACCCATTCGCTACCACCTGTCCAATGTGTCCTGCCCAGTTAAGTTTGCTCTCAAATGTAATGCCAAGGTTTATACATTTCGAGTATTCAATAAATAGCTCCTTCCCCACTTTATAATTGCAATCAACCTTTAGTTTTTTATCTGTGTACCTAATAAGCTGACTCTTCTTTGCATTTATCTTCATCCCATGTTGACTCACCCAGGTAGTTATCCTTTCTAGATCACCCTGCAGCTGTTTACAGTCTTCTATTGTTTTGTTCCTTTGTATAACATTGTGTCATCTGCAAACAATCTAATTTCTGACAGTAAACTATTAATTAGAATAATGAATAACAATGGTCTCAGTACACTATCCTGTGGGACTCCCATGTTCACTTCTACTTCTTTTGATATTGCATTTCCTTCCCTAACTTTTTGCTTTCTACCTTTCAGGAATTCTTCCACCCAGCAAATCACCTTTTTATCGGCTCCATTAGTTTTTACCTTATTTAACACCATTTTTTGGCTCACTCTCTCAAAGGCCTTAGAAAGATCTAGTGCCACACTATCAACTTGACCTCCCCTGTCCATTTCATCAGAAACATCTTGCATATATCCTACTAACTGAGATTCACACGAATATCTTTAAGCCATGTTGCTGACTTGAAAACCACTTACTTTCCTCACAGACACTTCCAGTATGGTTGCATATTAATCTCTCCATTAATTTACCCACCACTGATGACAAGCTGATTGGCCTATAGTTGTCACCCCTCCTTTATGGACCGGTACTGCTATTGCACTTTTACAGTGATCTGGTAAACAAGTATCCAGACTCAATTTAAATAATGTTTCAAGGTAAGGTACAATGTCCCATCCTACTATCTTTAAGGCATCTGTAGTAATATTATCAACACCAGCTCCTTTATACTTTTTTAGATTCCTTAATTCCTTCATATTTAATTACAAATTTTCTAATCTGCTCCCCTCCAACTTTGTGGATAGGCTCATTTCCAGATATAACCCCTGAATTATTGTCCCTAGTGGACTCACTGAACCAGTTACTTAATAAGTCTACCTTTTTTAAATCCTCCGTTACTTCTTCTCCATCCTAATCTATAATTGTCTCAATACCCTCTCTTCCCCTCAATTTCCTGATATAGCTATAGAAATTTCGAGATGCATCAGTCAGAAGTCCCCCTGCACCAGTAATATTCTTCATAAACTCATCCTTAGCCAGTTTCTTTGACATTATCAATTCCTTTGTTAGTTGTTTCGTGACCTCCCTACTGCCTTGCTGTTTCTTATCTCTGTTATGTTATCGTCTCACCAATCTTTTTAATGTCCTCACCTCCCTGTGATGGTATGAAGGTTCTGTACTTCTCTTTACTCTCTGTTTTGTAATCAACATTTCTTCACCCTTTCTTATCATTTCCTTGAACACTTCCCACTTTCTCTCCACTGAACTTGTGCCAGTCTTCCAATTAACAAAATTAACCCTGTAATATCTTTTCAGTTCCAAGATTTGTGCCTTTTTATAATTGTAATTTTCAGCATTTGCTAAATATATTTTTTAAACATAGTTTTATTGCCTGCTAGCTTTATATGCTATATCTGCTCCTTTCTTATTTATATTATTTTCATTCCTCAGACCAGAGAAATATGCTTCTCAAAAAGAAAATGTTTAATGGAACCCCTGTTAGTTCTGCATTGTGTATTAAAGTTCAAATATGACTGACTATTGATACTGTGGATTGGAATAGTGTGGTGAAATCACAACAAGTAATTCTTCATCAGTATTCATCTGATCTTTTGAAATATCACGTGGTTTGATAATGGCTGATACCTCCAGCTTCCTGTGTCAACCACAAAGAGGATGTGGATTATACAAGCATTCTTTGTAACTTCATTTGGAACAGTATGTGTATTGCTGGCAACATTTCAATGCATTAAACATATATTTTATGGATATATATTTTGCAAGAAAGTTATATACCTGATTTTCAATATAAATTTCTAATCTGCATCAAATATTCTTAAATATGTATTTGAAATGTGAGTTTTTATTAGTATGCCTCTACTGTGAGTTGATTTATGTGAAGAACTTCAATATTGATGTTAAATACCCAATTTTGTATGGAGATCCCGGAAATCCCTCTCTGAGGGGATCATATTTTGGTTACTCTGTGATTATACAATCACAAGAAAATGTGTGGTAAGTGTAATTAAAATGTAAAAATGTAATCCAAAGTTATTGTTATGTAAACAAAATATGGACACAGCAGCCTTTTGTAGTTCTTTATCATTAGATCAAACCTATTTTAAAATGAGTTTTATAAAAATATAATTAAGAAAGTAGAATGACATGTGGTACATCAAAGTGCTTCTTAGTCCCAGCTTTCATCATTTTTTTTTTTTTAGCACAGATATAATAGATTAATCTAGCTTCAGTGAAATAAGTAAACCAAAAATAACAATCTAAGAACTAAGGAATTGGTTTCTTCTTCTTCGAAATTTGAATCAGTACTCTAATAGAAATATTGAAAGTATAGTTCAAAATCTTCATCAACAGAGGAATATTTAAATACAATTATGGTCAGAAATTGATAAATTAGTTAAAACTTGAATGTGACTTGTAAAGACCTATCATAATCAGTTCAATGGTGGGTGTTTTTTTTTTATCAATTACTAGCTGACCTGGCAATGCTTTGGTATTGCTAGACTTGAGTGCACAGATAGATTAAATGAATACATTTGAAGATTTGTATAAATTAGATATTTGCATATAAATTTTAATAACTGTTTCATTCAGTTTCAAGTTCATTGCAATGGTCTTGGATTTACAATATTTTTGGTGATTCCATTTGGCATATGTATATATAAAAGCAACTCTCATTTCCTTTTCGAGATATATGCTAAACACTGCACAGGTAAATGAGTCTTAAGAGAGATGAAAGTGGAGGGTCGGTGCAATTTTGTAAACTAAAAGTAAAGATCATATTCACTTATTTTAAAGCATATGTGTGCAATCTTCCTTCGATATAAAATACCGGACAAATGCTGCAGCTTTGTATAAAGAACATTTGCAAAAGTTAAGGAGATGCAAAGAAAACGAAAGGTTACTTCTTTAAAAAACCATAAAAGGCAGTGTTTTTCTATTTGTTTTAAACCATGCAAATTTCTATCAAAATCAGATAAAATCCATGAGTTTGCTTAAATTAGGGGGATGCAAGGGGAAGAGGGGTTGTGTTTATTGAAATCATAGCTAGGCAATATTTTTCAATTTGTTTTAAAGTATTCGTGTGCAAATTTCTATCAAAATCGATAAAATATGTGGGTTTGATTAAGTTATGGGGTGTAAAGGGGAAGACTGGGTGACTTTTTAGAAATATTTTTGTCAGGAACCTTCGGAGATACCCACTCAACCACTAACCAAAGTTTCATCGTAATCAGATAAAAACTGTGGGATTCAATAAGGATCATTCTAAATTAAGATGGGAGGGGTAGAAGGGAAAAGGATGGGCTTAGGCAAACCAAATTTAGACAGTATTTTTCTGTTTGTTTTACAGTATATGTGTGCAAAGTTCCTTCAAAATTGCAAGAAAACTATTTTTGGCAAAAATTAGGGTGATGTGTTGGCAAGAGGGGTTGTGTTTTTGCAAACCATATATATGCAGCATTTATCCTGTTGTTTTTAAAGTATACATGTGCAAATTTCTATAGGAATTGGATAAATTCTTTGTGTTTGTTTAAATTAGGGGGATTTAATTGGGAATAGGGTTGCATTTATGGATACCATATTATCAGTATTTTTCTATTTTTTTTAAATTGAAAGTGTGCAATTTTTTTATAGAAATCAGATAAAATTTGTGGGTTTGGTTAAATGAAGATTTGTGAAGGGAAGAGGGTGTGGATTATTTTTATCAGGAACCATCACAACCCGTGGTCTCTACAACTCAACAAAGTTTCATCAGAATTGGATAAAAAATGTGGTTTTCAATAAAGATCATTGGAAATTAAGAGGGGAGGGGGTAAAAGAGGATAGGGGCAGACTTGGGCAAAACAATTTTAGACATTATTTTTCTGTTTGTTTTAAAGTATACAGGTGCAAAGTTCCTTCAAAATTGGGGACAAACTGTACCTTTATATAAGGTACATTGGCAAAAATTATGGGGATGTAAAGGGCAAGAGGGGTTAAATTTTTGGATACCATATGCAGGCAGTATTTTTCTGTTTGTTTCAAAGTATACATGTGCAAATTTCCATCGAAATCGGATAGAATCTGTGGGTCTGTTTAAATTAGTGGGTTGTGAAGGGGATGAGGGGTTGCGTTTTTGGAAATCATATGTAAGCAATATTTTTCAGTTTGTTTTAAAGTATACCTGTGCATATTTCAGCGGAAATTGGATAAAATCTGTTCATTTAAATTTAGGGTTGTGAAGGGGTGGAGGGGGTGGTTCTTTGTAAATTGTATTTTGTTAGGAACCTTCTCCGATACACACTCGACAACTGACCAAATTTTCACTGTAATTGAATTATGTTTTAGGAGCGTGTAGAGGACATACAAACAATCATTGATTTTTATATATAAGACTAGCTAACCCAGCAATGGTTCACTATTGCTAGACTTGAGTATACATATAGATTAAATGAATACATTTGAAAGTTTGTATTTAGATAAAAGTAGCTATTAAATAGAAATTTTAAATACTGCTTCATTTAGTTTCAAGTTTATTGCAGTGGTCTTGGATATGCAATGTGTTTGGTGATTCCAATCAGCAAAAAAAATCTTTCACTTTGCTTTGGAGATATATGCTAAACATAGAGAAGTTGCACGTGTAAATCAGTCTTAAGAGAGATAAAAGGGGGGCTGTTTTGTAAACTAAACATAAACATCGTTTTCACTTAATTTTAAACATATGTGTGAAAACTTCCTTCAATATCAAATAAAAACTGTGGAGGTGTGTAACGTCACAAACACTTTAATTTTTTAAATTCATGTTCGAAATTCTTGGTCAGAAATTGTCTGATTGGAAGGGCCCTGTGCTGTTTAACAGGAAATTTTATATATTCTAAGAATATTGCAATCTACTTTGGATAATTTCCCCATTGTTCTCAAGAGATTTGCAAATTTGGGTGATGTGGAAAATTGGGTGGGTTTTTGTAAACCAAATGTAGACCATATTTTTCTCTTTCCTTTAATGTGTACATGTGCAAATTTCCATCCAAATCAAATAAAAACTGGTACTATGTGTAAGGAGCATTGGAAATTAAGAGAGGAGGGAGTAAAGGGAAAGAGGGATTGGGATTTGGCCACCGAATGTAGATGGTATTTATCTGGTTGTTTTAAAGTATACGTGTGCAAAGTTCGATTGACATCAGATAAAAACTGTGAGTATATAAAAAGAACATTAGCGAAAAAATAAGGGGAGGGGGGGAATAAAGAAGGAGAGAAGTTGCAATATTGTAAACTAAATGTAGACTGTATTTTTCTGATTATTTTAAGTGTGCACGTTCAAAATTCCATCGACATTGTATAAAACCTTTGGGTATGTGTGAGAAACATTAGATAAAATTAGGGGGATTGGTAAAAGGGGAGAATAGTTGGCTTTTTCAAACTAAATGTAGACAGTATCTTTCTCCTTGTTTTAAACTAAACATATGCAAAGTTCCATCATAATCGGATAATAACTGTGGGTTACTATAAAGATCACTGGAATTTAAGATGGGAGAGACTAAACGGGGAGAGGGGTTGGGCTTTGGCAAACCAATTTGTAACAGTATTTTTCTGTTTGCTTTAAAATATATGTGTGAAAACTCCGAGAAGAGTATGGGTTGGTATAAAAATTAAGGGGTGTAAAGAGGGGGAGGGTGTGGCTTTGGATTTTTTTTATTTGGTCAGTAACATCCATGAAAAATACCTATATGTGTAAACTTTCAAGGAGGTCAATCAAAAGGAATCGATTGTATCTTTGTATAAAAAACACTGACAGAAATTAAGAGGGTGGAAACAGGGCGAGAGGTTGGTTTTTGTAAACCAAATGTAGACATTTTTTCTCCTTGTTTTAAAGTACATGTATGTAAGTTCAATCAAAATCAGATAAGAACGATGTGTTTCTATAAAGGTCATTGGAAATGAAGAGAGGAGGGGGTAAAGGAGAAGAGGGGTGGGCTTTCGCAAATCGAATGAAGACAGTATTTTTTTTTTTTTTTTTTAGTATACATGTGCAAAGTTCCTTAAAATTGGGAAAAAACTGTAGCTTTGCATAAAGATCACTGGCAAAAATTAAGGGGATGTAAATGGGAAGAGGGGTTGTGTTTTTGGAAACCATACATAGCCAGTATTTTTCTGTTTGTTTTAAAGTATATGTGTTCAAATTTCTATCTAAATTTGATAAAAGCGGTGTGCTTGTTTAAATTAAGGGTTGCATAGTGAAAGAGGGTGTAGTTTTTTTATTTTGACAGAAACCTCCATGAAAAATTACATTTATGTGCCAACATTCAACGTGATCAGTCAAATGGTATCGATTATAGCATTGTATAAAAAACGCTGACAAAAATTAAGGTGGTAGAAGAGGCGTTGCATTTTCGGAAATCATATACAAGCAGAATTTTTCAATTTGTTTTAAAGGATATGTGTGTAAATTTCTGTAGAAATCGGATAAAATATGTGGATTTGTTTAAATTAAGTGATGTAAAAGGGAAGATGGGGTTTTTTAATTTTTTTTTGCGTCAGGAACCTTCACTAACGCGTACTCAATAACTCATCAAAGTTTCATCATAATCGGATAAAAACTGTGGGTTTCTATAAAGATCATTTGAAATTAAGAGGGGAGGGGATAAAAGGGAATAGGGGTGGGTTTTGACGCACCAGTATTTTTCTGTTCTTTTTAAAGTATATGTGTCCAAAGTTATTTTAAATTCGGATAAAAACTGTAGTTTTGTTTAAAGAACATTGGAAAAAATTAGGGAGATGGAAAGGTGAAGAGGGGCAGAATTTTTGGAAAACATACTTATGAAGTATTTTTCTGTTTATTTTAAAGTGTATTAATGCAAATTTCCATCAAAATTGGATAAATTCTGTGGGTTTGTTTAAATTAGCGGGATGGGAAGAGGGGTAGCGTTTTTGAAAAACCTTATATAGGCATTATTTTTCAATTTGTTTTAAAGTATATGTGTACAAATTTTGGGTAGAAAATGGATAAAATCTGTTGATTTTTTAAGTTATGAGTAGTATAGGTGTAGGGGAGGGGGGGGGGGGGTTTCTTGGATTTTTTTTTTTTTTTCAGGAACCTTCTCTGACGTGCAGTCATCAACTCACCAAAGTTTCATTGAAATCACATAAACAGTTTACGAGCGCATAGAGGACAGGCATACATACATTTTTATATACAGGGCTATTCAAAATCATTGCAGCGATTTCACGATTTTCCTTTTGGCTGTCCTATTAATGGTACGATGATGGGGTTTGCTGTTATAAGACAAGTGGCTCTCCAAGTTTCGATTGCACTAAATGCAAGCTTCCTGCAGTGGCCACTAGAGCACTAGAGAGCAAGATGGCTGAAAGTGAGAAAATGTACGTTGTTCTCGAATTTCGTTCGACTAAGTCTGTGTTAACTGTTCAGCAACACTTTAGAACAAAGTTTGGCAAGGATCCCCCGAATGCTAACACCATTCAGCATTGGTATCAACAGTTTAAAGCCACAGGATGCCTTTTTAAAGGTAAAACAACAGGTTGGCCTCCTGTGTCTGAAGAAACCATTGAACATGTATGCACCAGTTACGTTCGTAGCTCAAAGAAGTCTACTCCTTGAGTGAGCAGGGAATTAGGTATTCCACAGAAGACCGTTTGGAGAATCCTACTGAAGCGACTGTGTATGAAGCCTTACAGGTTACAGTTGTTCAAGCACTGTCGCACAACAATGAAGTGTGTCATTTTCAGTTTTGTGCCCAATGTCTAGAATAAGATGAAACATTCACAGAAAAACTAGTGTTTAGTGATGAGGCCTCTTTTCATGTGAATGGAAAAGGGAACAGGCACAATGTGCACATTTGGGGGACCAAAAACCCCCATGCTTATGAGAAGCATGTTCGTGACTCTCCCAAAGTGAATGTGTTTTGCACGATCCTATGAAAGAAACATTATGGGCCTTTTTTCTTTAATGAGGTTATGATCACAGTGAAAATCTATATGCAAATTTTGCTGAATTTGCTCATGCCATTTCTGGAAGCTGACAGTGAAGATTTCATTTTCCAGCAGGACAGTGCTCCACCCCATTTTTATCTAGTTGTCCGTAATTTCCTAAACACCAGGATTCCAAACAGATGTAATGGACGTGTTGGCGATGCTGATCGTCAGCTGATGTCATGGACCCCTCATTCCCCAGACCTAAATCCCCACGACTTCTTTGTTTGGGGTTTCATAAAAGACACAGTGTTCATGCCTCCAGTACCATTTGATCTGCCAGACCTGCGGGTTTGCATCACCAATGCATTTGATAGAGACATGATGCATCGGGTATGGGAAGAACTCAATTATAGGCTTGATGTATGCAGAGTCACTCAAGGTGCACATATTGAGCATCTGTAGACACTAAAAAAAACTTTCACAGTTTGTTTACATATCTGTGTAATCTTGTAAATTTATGTCAAATAATAAATCTGAGGTAATTTGCTGAAATCACTGTAGTCATTTTGACTAACCCTGTATGTACTAGCTTTGCCCAGAATGCGTTGCAATGCCTATGTTTAACTATGAGTGGGTACACATATGCAAGGCATACACACCTAAACGCAAAAAATGAATTAAATTCAATGGTTTTTTCTTCTTAAATTAAATAGGAAAATAATTATTGCATTCCTTTTGGGATATATAATATTTGTGGTCTTTACATCTTTCCCAAAAGTAGAGTACCCAGCATTGCTCGGGGGACAGATATGCAAAGTACCTTCAACTTCGGATAAAAACTATAGCATTGTATAAAGAATATAATTAAAAAGTAAGGGGATTTAAAGGGGAGAAAGGGGTTGCATTCTTGTAAACTAAATGAAGACTGTGGTTTACTATTTAATAATATTTTTTCCATGATATTTGGTGAAAATCAGCGACTGTGATATCAAATTTGGGTTGATATTAAAAGCAGCAACCAGTCACAATCTGTTGTTACTATGTTTTGCAGGTATCTTTTAAATTTTGTAACTACGTGACAAAATTTGTTCTTAGAACCACAAGTGAGATTAAATAGTATTGCATATCATTTCTATAGTCAGTTTCTATCTTAATTTAAGCGAGAAAGCAGATCTTCACAGTTTTGAGATAATATTTTGTGTTGCATCAGCCTTCAGCATTAGCCTGGAGTAATATTTTGAAAGTTCGTATCTAAAGTACTTATTTTCAGCCAAACTAAAAAAGTTACGAAATTTTTCATAATAACTAAAGTTGACATTTGCTACAAGATCTAGCGACTTGTAAAATTTCAGAGTGATAGGATTATTTTAGTTTTCAAGGTCAAAATTGGATGATTAAACCTTTCTGACGTGAGATTTGATACCTGATCAGCTTTCCAGATGTTTCTCATGTGAAGCGATATCTTTGCAGCTTCCCACTGTCTGTGAGTACAAGAACTTTTCTTGTTCGCAGTAGCTCAGCCAATCATCCAGAGACTGTGTGTGTGACAAGATGTAGGCTCGCACAGTAGCTTAGCAGGGGTCTTTCAGAAAACATAATGGCAACAACTGAGTAGGCCAGCAAGTTTCAAGTGTATTACAATGTTACAGTGAAGTAGTATTAAGCCATGAGGGGACTCAGGATTACTTAAGTGTCAGTCATTTGCTAACCAAGTATAACAGTAGAAACATGTGATGAACTTTTACCTACTAACAAGTGATAATCAATCGAAATTTGAATTTTGGGGTGTGGTCTGGCTCGAATGGTTAATCGAACTTGCAAACTTTTCTTTTGTGACTTTGTCTGATGCCTATCCAGCTAATGTCTTTGCAAGCTCTTTTAAGAATATAGTGATTTTGAACAACAACTGACTGATGAACATTATTTACCGTTACCTTTCCTTAGCTTGAGGTACAAAATGAAGCTAAATGGCAATCTTTCATTATTATAAAGCAATAAAGTTGCTTGGTCCACACATACTCAACTTCTGACTCTCTTAGGCTACCACATTAATCTTTCCCATGAAATAGACCTCACTGCACAACCTGCAGCATGTGTTTAACCACAACTGCCTATTTAAATCCTATTACAAGTGAACCTTTTCCTATTATTGAGCATACCACCAGCACAACTACATACCTAATTTACCAACTTACCTGCCTTAACTGCACAGCATCTTACAACACCCTCACAATTAGCAAATGGTAACCTAGACCACCTAGTGGTAGCCGATGTCAGTTCACATAACTCTAAAAATCTGTTTCACAGTGAAAGGTGTGAGTGTTATTCATGATATTACTACCCATTCAGAACTCCCTACTCTGGAAGTTGCTTACCAACATATCCAAGACACCAGGCATTTACCCCAGTTCTGACCTCCATTAGTACCTCACCAGTAAACGTATTAATAATCGTATTACAAATATGATATTAATTTTTTAAAGTTTTTTATTTTTTTAAATTTTATTTATTTATATGTTAGTGAACCAAAAATATTTTTTAATTTCTTATTTTTTTTATTCTGACAAACTATTACAGAGATTATACTTTCTGTCAATTTTCATCAGTCAACTGCCTCTCCCCCCTGCACGCTCCCACCTTTGCCATCCTTACTTCACTTATGGCTTCAGTCATGTGATAGGTCTCACCTGGTTGACTTGCCATATGTGTCAGCTCTAACTTGATTCAGGTTTTATCAAAATATTGTACAGTTGTTAATGTTTTTGCGTTCATCACAAACCTTCTGCCTTTATTTGTGGTGAGTGATTGGTTTACTTTCCTATCCTTTATTATATGATATATTAGGTCTGTAGAAAAATTGTCAGCTTCACATATTCTCCATTTCAACTCAATTCATTTAATTTTTCTTTTGTAGATGAACCTAGTGTTAATCATTATCATTATGAAATAATTTTATCTGTTGTATCATTGAAAATATTTCTTTAATTACTGAAAGCAATTTTTCATTTGTATTAACAAATTACAAAATTAGGCAGCTGAAATTTATTTGCAACTGGTTGTTGCCAATTGCTTCATAATATAGCTGATTCATAATTCCATTGTTGACATTATAGTGCTAGAGTAGAATTTTTGTTCACTGTCTTTGCAGGAAATATCACCCTTTGCATCCTGTTGCTTATAATTCTTAAATATATTTGAAATTTGTTTTTATGATTTGGTTTAAAAATATTTAATTTAATTAAATTGCAATGGAGCACATGCTCCGGTGGCAATTTTCCTAACACCCATCTTCCCCCTTCCCAGCACCCACTGACATTTGCCCTCTGCAAATTTCAACTTTAAATTCTTTAAACATTTTAGTTAAATTATTCATCATTTCTTTTGGTACTTTATTACAATCCCTGACACCTTTACCTAAAAAAGAGAATCTTCCTACACCCTTGTTCTGGAAATCGAATGCCAGCTTGTGGTCATGATCATATTTTCCCTTCCATGCATTACTTTTAATTCTTACACCCATATCTTTCCATGCCTCATCTCCAATATACACCTTGTACACTCCCATGACCTTCTTTACCTTCCGCCTGTCTTGCAATGAATTCCATTACAGCTCTTTATCATATCTATTACTTATTGCATTCTTCGATAATTTCCAGAAACAAATCTAGCAGCCCTTTTTTGCACCCTCTCCAACTCCTGTATGTTTATATTTAATACAAATATATATGTTTAATCCATTGAATATACCTAGATTACTGCAGTTTTTAATATGATGGTTCAAAGAACTAAAACATCCACTCATTGGTTGAAGTTCTGCTTATTGGTAACAAAATGTTCCCTATGTTAGACAACCTGTTAAAAATGTCTCTCACATCTTAGTGTTTTAAAATTTTTAATATGTTGTAAATTGAATTAAATTTCTGTAATTACCTTGAACCCACATTAAATATTGATGAGAAGTAATAGTTGTTTTGAATTATTAGGCTTCAGACTGGTGCTCCCAGAGCAAATTCGTCTTTAGAACCTAACATTCTGGAACCTGGAGTGGTGTATCATTGTCCAGTTGAAGAAAAATGTGAAGAAGTTTACTTTGGTCCTATAGGTAATATTATAGACAATAAAAACACATTCTGTGTAAATTAAGTTAATTATTAAATAACAATTACTTTGTTTCTCATTATCCTCTTTTTTCTCTGAGCAATATTCGCCTTCAATAAGCCAATTGGTTCCAATATTAATTATTTACATAGCATATCTCCTTCTGTGACTTACATTCTGGACTAATTGAAAAATAATCAATCTAGGTACTCCTTTGATGTAAATAACAAAGGATAGCACAAAAAACTAATCACTCTCCTAACTTGAAGGCAGGAGAGCAGTGATGAACACAAAACATCAGAGGTATATATATATATATTCCCTGACCAATTTATTAGACACGCAATGCAAATTTTGATTTGTGGCTAGCAAAATTTGTTTTTTTTTAATACATAAATTGTGATAAAATGATTATGTGTAGTCTAATTCATAATATAGGTTATATAACAAATAAATAAAATGTTGAATTTGTTGAAAATATTTTATTTCAAATAATTACAACAAAAATTAAAATATTGTGAAAATGAAAACATTAGTTTTAATATCTTGTTGAGCCACTTTTTACAGTTCTGAGAGCATTAATATGATGCAGAATGCTGTTGATGCAGGACTGTACTGTGTACTGGATTTGTGGATGATGACACCACACAACGCATGTTCTTCTCTAAGAGCTGCATTTTTGTTGTGATTACATCTTTTGCCACTTCCCTCTTCTTGAGTTCCCAAACTTTTTCTATGTGGTACATGTCAGGACTAGTACCTGGCCAGTCCAACAGAGTGTAAGCTACCTTTCGGTCTATTTTCGAGATTCAGTTAAAATCCAACGAAGTTTGAGGTTAACATCAGTACACGATACCATAGTTAAAATCGAGATAACAACACTTTGAGTACAGGAAAGGATATAAACAGCACATAGCAACCTTAAATAAGAAGTTTCAAGTAAAATATAAACCATAAACTTACCTAAATGAGCGTAATCCATAATAATCCTGAAGTAGAAAACACAAGTTTGTTTACCCGACCACAGCACTAATATTCCACTAAATTAAACACTGTAAAGCAATTCAATAATTAGGATTTCACCATCTGATATTAAATTCACTAATAACTCGCAGCTCCAGACCGATTTAAAGCAGTAAATATGAAGTTTAATGCATCTCCACATGGAGTGCATTTCAACATTTAATTCCACCACATCTAAACAGTTTCACAGCTTTAAAAGTAGATTTAACCAAGTAAAACACCCAGCCAGTTAATATTCTTTAAGTTTCCGGTAACCATCTCAACCAATAAATAGAAAATATAAGTAAATAAGAGCCAACTGGTAATGGCGCAGTAGCAACGAACTTTTAAAATTCAATAACTCACTAACTAACATCTTTCACGAACTAAAAACTTTTCTAAAGTGCTTAAAATAAATAAAGGTTCGATTTAAATTTAGTTTCAGGCCACGACCGGCTTTAAATAAAAAGCGAAATATTTGGTTGCACAACGGAAAACAGTAAAATTTAGAAATTCTATAACTTCTGATAGACTTAACCAATTTAAAAGATTTTTACACCCATGGACTCGGCAGGAGCCGGGGAACACGTTGAAAATAATATTAACTTGAGATTTTAAAGCTTTGAGGTGAAGCATTTTTCATGTGACGTATGATGACGTAGAACAGTACATGATACAAATGTGCTTTTAAATTAACTAAACTTCAAAATTCATTTTCACTGGTCTGGAAGCTTTAAAAACAAAACCAAACACATCACTACACTTGTCTCATTATGCTCTTCATCCTGTGAATTTCTGGTGGCACGCAGTTAAGAGGTTCTTTTTCCAGATAGACTATTGTCTAGGTCAGTAGGTCACTTTGATAAAAGGGACCCGTCTGCCATTTTTATCGCATTTTGATGAAGTATCTCGTTGGGTTAAGATGTAGAGCTCTGTTTGACGAGTTCAACAAGACCGGCTTAAGCGCGCGGTGGTTTATGGGAAGGGCAGTTCAAAAACATGATGGCTGACCGGCGCCATTTCTAAAATCGGCATGACCAACATAACATTTTCCGACATGTGTTTATAACATATTTCAGTTTCATTTTGGGGTGGTGCGGTCTGTTCTGTTTCATGATCTGTGATCTTCGGCTAATGATTTTCTCCAATTGCCATTGCTAACTGTGACTTTTGTAATTTCTGTGAAAATTTTCAAGAATATATATTTCAGTTATCCGGAATCAGACTTTCATTTCTACTTTAGTACCTTTCTTACAGGAGGTTAATCTGTAAGTGGCGACTGTGGTCATTTTTACAGTTAGCATTCTACATGGTTTAACACGGTTATAGAACTTTTTATGAACTTTGACAACTTGTGGATGACTTTGAGTTTAGGTGAAGAAGCCGATACTAACCCCGGTATGCAGTCTCGACCCTAACAAGAGGGATATTTTGTTCCATCAGAAAGGTTTTTACTGACCTGGCTGTGTGACAGGGAGCTCCATCCTGCATAAAAATAAATGGTTCCCCATTCGCGAACCATTCTCTGACCTGCAGTATTACAGGGCTTGAAATCAATATCTTTCAACTTTCTGTGAACAGTTGTAAACACCTTAGAATTTTGGCAAATTCTAGTTTCCCTAGTGGTAAAATGTTCTATAGATCGATTGTAAAGTTGCTTAGGCTGGACTTAGAAATTCTGAGAAGAGTAGTTTTCAACTTTAAGGAATTTTCCTGTAATCTTTCCCACAGGGACAATTCGCCATAAAAATCATTTTAAAGTGTATTTATCATATCGTGAAACATTTATTTTAATAGATATTGCCGTTTGTTCACGTTTTAAAACACACGATCGGAAAAGTAGAAATTCTAAGATTTGTAATACCTTTAAATCGAGTAAAGCGACAGCTGAACCTTTATCACCAGCTATAGTCAGCATTGTTCCGGATAGTTTTGCAGTAAAATTAAATAATTTGGCAAAGTTTAATTAGTGATTTTAATTAAGAGAAAAAAATGAACCTTTTAATTAAAAAGAATATTAATTTGAAATGTATATCAGTAGACAGCCCTAATTAAGATGATTCTGCATATATAATGGCTTTAGTAAAAAGTTTTAGCATTTGTTTGGTAATTAAGTTTTTGAAGATAGATTGTCGTTGATGGTCACTGTAAAAATTCAAACGTCTGGGTTAATCCCCTACTTCGGAGATTTGTATCACCACGCGGAAATTAAATAAAACTTTAAAACTAATTACTCTAAATTCCTCACTAAATTGCTGTTGGACTTCTAGTAGATAAGTCTAGACATTATCAAAGTTTAAACACTCTTAATAATCTGGATCGTCAAATAAATTACACACACTTTTAGCTACGCGGAAGCAAAAAGTTGTGATACGGCTGTGACGTCATTGGTTTGGCCACTTGCTATATAAGTTCGTGCCTCCATCATACTTGGTCTTTTTTTTCGGTTTTGTCTTGTCTGTATCCTGGGAGCATTATGTGAGTGAGCCTGCGTCAGTCTTGTGTCGGGCGGGTAGGAAATCTGTTCAAAGTTGAAGCTACCGAGTTGGCCATGTTGGTACTTTGGAGTGATAGCCTGCGAGGATAACTGTTAACATGAACTTTTAAATTTTTCAATAGGGGTTCTGTTCGGTAAAATTTCTTTCCAAAATCTGCAATCATTTGGAAACGAGTGTTCGATTTGCTTACTCAACTGTTAAATGCAAATTTTCGTAAATGTGACTTTGAAAATAAAACTTTGAAATTTCTGGAAGTGAACTTGTGTGATTTAGTAGTTGTCTTGGAACATTTTCTAGATTTGTGGTTTAGAAACAGATCTAGTTGTAGGAAAAAATAAATCTTATGGGGTGGAGTTCACAATCTCAATTCTCTTCCTATCTTTCTTCTCTGCAATATTTAATTTAATTAGACTGGTCGCCAACCCAAATGGGATTTTCCAATGAAGGGTAATATCTAAAGATTGTTCTCAACACAGATTTTAAAGTTCAGTATTTTATTGTTCAACGTTTAAAGACATCTTCACCTTGACTATAGAAATTGTTACCAGAAAGACTTCGTTTCCGAAAATTGCAGATTAATGCCACGATAAGTACATACACTCCATTCAGACACAATAAAAGGTTCACTCCACTTGAAACCTCAAACGAAATCCTACGAATTGTCAAATTTAAATTATGGAAAAGAAGTTTGTTAAATTAATGATCGGTTTCAAAAATTATAGTTGCCGTCTACGAATATTCCAAGTCCGTTTATTCATGATTGTTCTAACGCGCCACCCATACCATGCGACACTGCCATAACGCCCGCCCACACTTCACACCTTCACCCTTTAACCAGTTCGAAACTAATGCGGTCGAGGTCCCACCTCGGGTCTCTTATATAGGTTCCCCCAAGCCTGATGGGAATTTCCACTCTTCTAGCGTCCTCTCTATACGCTCTCTCTCCCAGCTCCGCTCACAAAGGCTTTCCCCCAAGTCCAAAGTTTTTCCTGAAACTTTGTGATAACGTAGAGTTCCCCATCCTAAGCCTTTTCTATCCTTGTAAAAATTTTCCTATCTGCTCTCCTATTGTTGTTATTAATTTTCGAAGTTAAATAAACCTATTTTCTAGATCTAGTGTCCCAACTATTTGTTTTAGTGTGAATGTTCTAATCTTCAGGAATTCTACAGCTTTTGACAATTAATTTGGTGTATCTCACTACCTTCTAAAACCCTTTCATTAAAAAGATATCACCTCTCAAAGTTTTCATCCCTTCTTGTCAGCCATCATGGAGTCCAAATTAAATAGTTTAAATTAAATATCTTATATTGAGAGTGTATTGTTTTGATAAAACTTTCCGCCAAACTTACTTAAAAAAATTGTACTTTCTTAAAAATAGGTTGCCTCCCAGATGTTTTTCTAGTTTTTTCTTTCCCCTTTGTCAACTTTCATTTCTACCCATTCTCGACAACCTGGTTAGCTACGATGCTTTAACCGCTTTCGCTTTGAAATTACTTTTAAAATATTTCTACTCAACTCAACGATCTCAAACTACTGTCATCATCTTTTCACAAGAAGGCCTTTAATCGGACATAATTTTATTTTGACTACTTATTTTATTCTCGACTTACTATTTTTTTCCATTATTGAAAAAGTACCTTAAAATTAGTCATATTTACTCTAAATTCCGTTGGAAACCATGTCTTGTACTTCTAAACAAAGATTCGATACTTTCATCCTGGTATCTTAATTCATTTATTACCATTCTTTCATACTTCTATGAACCTGCCGGCTGTTGCATCATCACTGCCACAAAACGTCTCTGTTTGGACTTAAAGGTTGCTCATAACTTCCTTCCGAAAATTCGTACTACCACCAATGTGAGTCTTACATTCTTTTCTACACCTGATTAGTGTTATCTTTTGGGGGAAATCTTACTTTGGATAACCTACTAAAACCGATACCAAACATTCTTCCTTCTCGTTTTCTCAGTTGCCAATAAGCCCAACTACGTTACATAGTGGCGACCTTCAAGCATTTAGGTTGAGTTTCTGTTAGGCTACATGGTCAAATTTAAATTATTTTGTGAAGATTGCACTGAACTTTCCATTAACGTAAACTGTTAGTTGTTTTAACGTAAACTGTTAGTTAAGTCACCAAGGCGATACTACAACCCCGGTGTCAGCCTTGGGTCTTACACAGTGCATTCAGATTCATTCACATTAGCCTCTTCCAGTTGAGATTTTGTCTGTTTCACTGTTGCAAATCTGTTTTCTAGTCAAATTCTTTTGAGAAATCTTTCTGACCTTGGGGTGAAAATTGTCTGTCTTCTACATTTATTCTTCCTTCAGGGGCTCAAGTCTTCACCTGAATCAATTTTCTTCATTATGTGAGTCACACTAGCTTCTGACATTTTCACACTTCGTGAAATTTCCTCATTGAAATACGTTTCTGTATTAACAAGGACTTTTACCTGGTGAAATATCCCCTCCTTTATCCATTTTTGAAGGTCACAATTAGTAATATCTGGTTGTTAAACAATCACTTGGGATGTTGATATTAAGAAAATGATAATAATAGCGAACAAAGTAACAGATCTGTTACATGCAAGAACACCACTGAAGAGGCCTGTACCTGTATGCTGTACTCTGCACACTGATACCTACAATAAGTCAACAATCCAATGTCACATAGCAACAATAGGTATAAAATCAACAATATAATAAGTGCCCTCAATAACTGTTATAAATTTTATGATTAATGGCATGAAAAATAGTACTCAACACGTAATTATTACAAATAATATTAAAGAGTTGCAGTGCATCTAAAAATTTTGCCAGGGACTCGCCGTGACCTCGACAAAAATGCTAGAGAACTAATGGGACGCCATTTACTATTAGCAGCAGCCCTCTCGCCGATGGATTGGGAATAGGTCGACAACTTCACCACCGGACAACAGAATTCTATATTAAGGACGGCCACGCGCAGGCAGTGCTGTAAATTCAACCGCCTGTCGTGTGATCTGCGTGACACCCGGCTACCCGAAGAGAGACGAACCGTGATTAACCTATCGGGGAAAGAAATTGACGAAGGTGCTATCTCAGCCCTGAAGAAAGGATTGAACTTCGCACTGGCTCCACGTTCCTTGCCTATCATGAACATCATCAGTGGAGTGGAACAAGCTGTGCGTAATATTCCAACGGACGCAGCGGAAGTGGTACACCGGGAGACAACGCGCATCCTGACGAGGGCCAGACCACCTAAGCCCAATATGACCGCAGCTGAATGAGCCGGCTTACGTGTTTTACAGGAAGACACCGAAATCGTGGTTTTACCAGCTGACAAGGGAAATTCGACCGTAATTCTGACCAACACTGACTACCACCAGAAGATGTGTGAAGTTTTAGATGATGAGGCATATCGTGTGCTTCTGCGCGACCCCACAGCACGGACAGTCAGAAAAACCAATATTTTAATAAAAGAAGCTGGATTGGCGGAAGAAACAGTGAAGAATTTGACAGTCCGAGCCCCAAGACCACCAAGATTGTATGGCCTACCAAAAATACACAAAGAGCACGTTCCGATGCGGCCGATAGTTAGTGCCATAGATTCGCCGACGTACAGGTTGGCCAAATACCTCACACGTCAGTTAAGTCCGTTTGTGGGCCAATGTGCACACCACGTTAAGAACTCTGCTGCGTTTGTGGAAGTGGTTAAAACAATGAGACTAGAGCGTGACGATATTATGGTCAGTTTGGATGTCACATCGTTATTTACGCGGGTGCCGTTAAGGGAAACAATCGAACTAGTTAGTGAACATTTTGACCAAAAACTTGTGGAATTATTCAGACACACGCTCACGTCGACGTATTTCGTGTACCAAGAAAAATATTACGAACAAACGGACGGCGTGGCCATGGGGTCCCCGTTATCCCCAGCGATTGCCGATTTTTACATGGAACATTTTGAGCATGTAGCTCTTGACGCGGCCGCTTTAAAGCCAAAATGTTTTTATAGATTTGTTGACGACACATTCCTCGTGTGGCCTCATGGGATACCAGCCCTATATGAATTTGTGAACTATCTCAACGGCGTTCACCCCAATATCAAGTTCACGATGGAAATCGAAAGAGATGGCGCACTTCCTTTTCTGTATGCATTGGTACGTCGAAAGCCGAACGGTAGGTTGGGGCACAGTGTTTATAGAAAACCCACAAACACTGATAGTTATCTAAACGCCCTTAGTTTTCATCACCACCTCAGAAACGCGGCGTACTGAATACGTTGGTCCACAGGGCAAAGGCGATATCCGACAATCAGCATCTACAAGAAGAGCTGCGACACTTAGAACGCGTGTTTAGGGCCAATGGTTATAGTTCCAAAGAAATTCGACATGCGATTATCGGAAGAAGAAACAAAAACAAAACGGATGACAGCGAACAAGAAACCCCACATGCCTTTTTTGCCCTTCTGCGGAGCGGTGACATCAAAAATAGCCAGGCTGCTCAACAAGCAAGGCATCCCCTCCATCTTTCAGCCCCCGCCTAAGATCCGTCAGTTATTACGAACCCCGAAAGATTGTATAAATCTCCGGGCCCCTGGAGTGTATAAAATTCCTTGTGAGTGTGGCTCTTCCTATATAGGACAGACTTTGAGAACGATCGATGAAAGTCGCAAAGAACATATAAGATACTCTAAGCTGGGGCAGAAAGAAAAATCGGCTATAGTAGAGCACGCCCTTGAAAACTGTCATGAGCTGTGCTTTGACAAGACGACACGCCTCTGCCATGCTAATAATTTTTGGGATAGTGTCGTGAAAGTGGCGATTGAAATCAGAGTTAATAACAATGTGATAAATCGGGATCAAGGACTTAACTTAAGTCAAACATGGAGGCCAGTTATTAGACAATTACAAAACACACGGGAACGGTCCATATTTGGGCATAACAACAACCGGAACGTGACGTCACCAAGCAGACCCGCCCTCCACACGAGTTCCCCTCCTCTCCCGTCTGGTAGCCCTATATAAGAGACGACCGCTAGGCAGTTTTAGTTAGTTAAGCAGGGCTTGACAATGGGAGCAGTGCCGGCTCTCGAAACGTTGCCAGTCGACTTTTATTTGACCCGGCTAGAATACCGAGAGTGTTATCTACAGTGTTGCCGCCGCAAAAACGTTCACAGTTATCTATATATATATAGTTTGTAATACAATAAGCTCAGCACCAGGGTGCGTGAAAACCCGATCTGCCTTAGCTGTAATCGTGATCATGCTTATGATAATTTTAGTTTGTGCTTTGCAACACTAACTTGGCTGCCACCTAGCTTGATCAAACCCCAAACTAGGAAATGTAACAGTCAATAAAATTCATTGATAAATGCTGATAGATGTTCACTATGTTCTTCAATTATAAACAAAGTCATAAAACTAATTGGCATCAAAAATCGTCTGCAAAGAATTTTATTTGCAGATTCGATTAACACATTCGAGGCAGAGCAACCTCACGACCCCTAACTGAATTTACAGTCACATGAGATGTTTTAACTTCACCACACGCTAACCTCAAACTTCCACATCCTTGTCCAATGTCTACATTCACCCGGTTGTGTGCCCAATCAGCGGCACAAAGAAGCGTAGTCACACTCTATCTGAATCTGCAAGACTGGGAGCGAGGACTGCTATATATAGATAAACTCTTGGAAACATGACGTTTTCTGGTTTCTCACAGATGTAGTTTCATGATCTGATCAAATGTTGGCTCTCAAGATTAAAGATTGCATCATCTTTTTGACCTTGATTTCTTAACATATTCCTATTGCTCTAAAATTGATTAAAAAAAGGGTGTTAATTTCGACCCTTATAAAAAATTTCATAGCTTCAATAGTTTGGCCGTAAAAAAATTGTTTTCTGAGATTCAAAAACTTGTTAATAACTTCTACAATTTTACAGTTACAAAACTGAAATAACTTTTACTTTACTTCTGACTGACTGCACTTTTATATGATATCAAGTAAGACTTGTTTACTATTTTCAAAAGGGTGAAACAAAATTTATCAACAAATTATAATTTAATTAATTAATATTTCCTAAGCTATTAAAGCTACCAATCTGAAAGTGGCTTTAAACATTTCTACCTATTCCAAAATCCTTCATGAACAAATATGAAGTCGCTACCTGTTTTCTTCAATTTACTCTCTTCCAGACGAATGCTTGAGGATGATGCAATAGGAAATACTGGCTTGTTGAGATACTTACTCAAAACTGCAAAAATCTGATTTATAGCTTAAATTAACTGAGTAACTGACATTAAAAATGATATGCAATGCTATTCAATTTAACTTACTGTTCTGAGAACAAATTTTGTTATACAGTTACAAAAATTTTTGGTTAACTTACATGTTAATATTTGGATAGGTAAAAAACCACCACTTACCACAGAGGAATAGTCCTGGTGCGTTGAGACACACACACACACACACACACACACACACACACACACACACACACAACACACACACACACATACACACACAAACGTACTCACAAAGGGCATGGAATTTTCAGTGTTATAGCTCTTCTTCACCAATAGAATGAGGTGCCTGCCTGATGGAAGCTGGCACCCAACAGAATGTGCAGTCAGGCTGGTGGATGGCAGGAAGATAGGATGTGGGTTGAAAGGCGTAAACCTGAAAATAATTAACGGAAACACGGAGTCAAAAGTATTTTCTTATCTTTTATATGGAAATAAAACATTTATGTATATACAAATTATTTTAAAAAATTGTTGTTAAATGCTACTGAAAGATTAGCTTTGGTGTGTGATGGTTCTGTGGGAAAAAAGTAGATGGTGCGGGGAATTGGTGGAGGAGCAGGAGTAATACTAATGCTATCTTAAATTTACAACACATTTTGGCGATACACCCGTGAACACATCATTATAACTTTTGTTGCCTTTAGTTGAAATAATAACAAGGAATTGAAAGGACCCATGCTATTAACTCAAAAATAATGTATTGTGCAAATTGACCAAATAATAACAAAAGAGATTAATCAAAAGCCAGAGCAGCACATGTAAGCGGGCAGCTTTCGTCAAAGAACATGTGTTTCAAACACATTGAGGCAGCGTTCGAGACTAGAGGAAGTCAAAGGACATACAACTGCCTTTTAATAACTGTTAATTAAATAGGTATGCAATCATTAAAACTACAAAAACATTACTTTTGTATCGAATTGTATCACATTTTTATCCTCAAATACAGGAAGTTGTCACAATTACTTTATCTGCATGTACACAAATTGGGAATAATAAAACCATTATTAAAAAGTGTTAAGTGTGTAGTGATGACGTGTGCAATACATAAAAAATACTTAAATCGTACTAAATATGCAACATAACTCAAATTATAGACACGTGTACTAAAAAGAAACAAAAGTTTTAATAAATACATAAAAGTGGATCTATTTACTTACGAATTGACAAAGGTTAATAAAAACAAATGTTAGTTCACACAAGTCAAATGCCAACTACAAGAGTACAGGCAAACAGTGCAATACATCCAATAGAGACCGAGTGAGTTTGCGTGTCATGCAGACTGCAATTTACAGAGTGTGGATCCACATAATTTTGTGTGGGATTCTGCTTTGCTGGACTGCAATCCCTAATTAGACTGTCTATAACTTTTTGATAAGGTCAACTAGAATCACAACTAGTAGCCTAAATTTCTATTCCATGGGAGTATCTACAGATTTCCAATCCAACATATCAGATTTCATCAACAATTGATCTATATAATGTTACTGATCTATTGTGATATCGTTTGACCTTTCATCTAACTTTATTCTCATGCCAAGTTACTTCTTGACTTGACCCAGATCTTTAATTTTAATCTTTGATCCAATTTCAGATTTTAAAAGTTCAGCCTCTTTGGTATTATTATGCACGATCAAAAAATCATCACCATAATTTTTACATGTTTTGTTTTTCATTTTAGTAAATATATATGATTCTAACTCACTCCTTAAGAAACCCAATGAGTACAAACAATCTTCAACTCTTTGATATCAAGCAAGAGAGGTATGTTTTAAGCCATAAATTTCCCTTTTTAATTTTAAAACATTATCTTCACAAATTTGTACATAATAACTGAAGATAAATTTATGTAAATATCTTCCTTTAAATATCCATTTTAAAAAGCTGTGGTTACATCTACTTGATTAATGTCTAACCATAATTGTGCACTAATTGCAAATAAAAGTCTCAAAGTGGAGTGTCTAATCACTGGTGAAGAGGTTTCACATAATTTGCACCTGCTTTCTGGAAAAAACATTTATCCATTAAACTATCATGGTTTCACACTATCATCACTTTCAAACTTTTATTTAAAAAAAAACAACACTTGCATTGCACTACTGTGGAGTCTCATAGAATATCTACATTCCCTACTCCTCTACCACTAGTCTCCTTCCTTGTCTCCATAGATGTCTCTTACATTTACACCAACATCCTTTAGAGCATCAGTGCCATGGAATACTCCCTGGAAATGTGACCGCCTGTCAGCCTCTCCAAGACATCCTTCCTCATTTCATTGGCAGACCTCATTCTTTCTAACAACTACTTTTCCTTCAACTCTAAAATTTACCATCAGATACGCGACACTGCTATGGGCAACTACATGGCACCATCCTATGCAATCATTTTCCTCGTCTGTCTGGAACAACAATTCCGAAACAATCTTTTCATTAAACCTCCTATGTTGTTCAGATACATAGATATTTTTATGATCCAAACCACAATGGGAATAATCTAATACAATTCTTCAACTCCCTAAACAACCACTCCATCAGCTTTACCTGGACATACGCCAACAGCCATGTTACCTTTCTTGATGTTGACATTTCCTTACACAATGGGCACCTCTGTTCATATCAAACCTACAGATCTACAGCAGTATCTTCACTTTAACAGTTGCCATCCCTTCCACACCAAATGTTTTCTTCTGTATAGTCTGGCCATCCATGGCAGATGCATCTGCTCCAATGAAGAATCACTTTTCCGATACACACAAAACATGTCTGAAGCTCTTATCTACTGCAGATACCACTTTACTTAGTACACAAACAAATCTGTTATGCTACAGCCCTTCTGATGCACAGCCACTCCAAGGCTGTACCCCTTGAAATTAACTGCAGCCCTGCTTTCATCACCCAGTTCTTCCCTATTCTTGAGTCAATTAACCTAATCATTTATCGTAGGCATGACTTCCTATGTTCCTTCCCTGGAATGCACACCATTCTCTGTATTATGCTACCCACTGCCCCACGCACATGTTTCAGCAGACCACCAAATCTAAAAAATATATTGAATCACAAGTATTCACCCAAACTATCACAAGGATCATTCCCGTGCATCAGACACCACTATAAAACTTCCAGCATGAATCCAGCTACTACCACTTTCTCCAAACTGATGACAAGTGAAACATTCCCCATCACTGGTCATGCTTCTTGCATTACAACAGACCTTAACTCACATGCCTCAATTGCTCCAGCTCGTATGTAGGCCTCATTACTAACCCCCTTGCCATCAGAATGAATGGCCACAGGCAGACAGTATATATTAGCAATGAAGCTCATCCAGTGGAAAAATATGCCAATTCCCACAATCTGAACGAAACTGTTTCTCTGTTAGGGCGATTCGAGTTTTCCCTGACAACACTACCTCTTCTGAATTGTGTAGATGGGAACTAGCCTACTAGAATATCCTGGACACCAGACCACCTCCAGGCCTCAATCTCAATAAATCCTCCCACCAGACCCAGCAGTTATTATCACTACTATTTTTCCTACTTATATTTTATTTTTCCTACTTAAAGTTTTTCAAAATATGATTTATATCATTACTCAGCCATTTTCAAAGGTAATATACCTTCAGCATTATCAATTTAGTTTTTGCTCTTCCACCTCTCCTATATTACCATCTATTCCTGCCATGTCTTTCAACCTCCATTCACCAGACGGCCATTATGTGCACGTCTGACTCCAAGTGACATCTCAGTTTTAGCAAGAATAAGGCTAACTGCCGAAATATTACACATTTCTTGTGTCTGTTCTTTTTTATGTTCAAAATTCCTAGCCACCTTCATCAGTGTTAAGTGTTAGGTTGTATTTTCATATCCTTCCTTAGTTTTATATATATAGAATGTATTATAATTAGCATCAATTAACATTTTCTTGATTGGTTTAGGCTTGAACGATTGTTCTTCTGGGTTTGATGGGGTGATACTTCAGCTGACTATCAGACTTAAATGTTGATGGAGGAAGGAACCATTGCTTACTACAGATAAATGCAGTTTTGCACATAAACTCTCCCCCCCCCCCCCCGCCAAAAAAAAAATTATTGTTTCTGCCATCACCTGTGGTCTCCAGTTCTATAGCAAAATTTATTCATACATAGAAACCAAAAAAGATTTTACTATTACCCAGGCTGTTCTTCCTAAAATTGGATTATAGCCTTCAGAATATAGTGTATTCACACATAAATATTTCCTTTTTTTTCTCCACACTGTTATACATTAAACTCATTACTAAACTTATTTCTGATCTAGATACTACAGTTCTGACTGTGAAGAATTATCTACTTCTGCCTTTATTTTCCTTTTTAGATTATCAGAAATACATCTCTTATGCCTCATATAGTCCCCAACCAATGTGTGGGTTTTATTTTCACATATGGTATTTTTTATTCTTTATTATACATAAAATATATCCTTATGCTCCTGTTCTTCCTACTATCAATAGAAAATCATTAGTGTTAAGATTCCCCTCCAGATATCTCAATTTTGTGCTGTGCACAACAGTTTATTCCCTGGCAATACCCTTTGTATTATGGTAGATGTTAACTACTCATCCAGAAGATGCTTCCCATTATCGAAATATTTCACATTTGATTGTATTACTCCAGCCTCCATCATTCTGTATCTTCTGTCACCTGTTAGATGATAATATCACTGTGGCAATTCTGTCTGCTTCTGCTGTGCTGTTGCATCCCTCCTGATTTTCAGTGTTAATAATAAATGTAGTAATCTGGAATATTGCAAAATACAATTAAATCTGTTTTCACAGTTATGGAAGTGAATTACTCATTTGATTTATATTTGCAGATAGGGAAACCAAGATTTACAGAGAAGAGAGATCAAATTCTTGGACAGGAGTGTCAATGGATATTGGGAATTTCATGGGAATTGATTTGGTGGTGGTGAGTTTTAATTTTATTTTTCCTAGATAAAAATTCTAAACTTTTTCCTTTCTATCATTATATAAGCCAAATATATTAAACATTTTGGTAAAATGCTTTTTTTTCATCATAATAGTTTTTGGATTTATGATAAATTAAATTCTACTCTTCTGTTATGTCCCAGGACACTTTAGTTGTGGATTAAATGCTGTTGTGCCATGTTGTGACACAATTAACAGACCTCAGCTTGGGAATAAATGCTTCATATGACAGTTTGTTTTATACTACTGAATAATTTCATGTATCGCCTTTAAGATCACTCTAGATTTTGTTGACTGACCACATACAAGTTCCACATCACCACTAACATTTAAATTAGCAAATCTGACAATAGATAATGCATTGCCAAGACTTCATTTCCAATGATTATAGATTCTCACCACACTCTGGTCGGGTCAACACCATGCCAATCATCACACCAACAAGTTAAATTTTGAGACATCTTCAGCCCTTGTAGAAACTTGAGTGCAAATTACTTAGAAATGTACTATCAACACTTCCTTCGAAACTTTATACTCAAAGGTTATAAATCAAAATTCCATCTGGAAACAACTGTTGATTTTAATGTTACTTCAAAAGCAGTGCAAACTTGCTACCATACTAAAAGGTACCGCAGTTCTACAAGTTAGCATTCACTAGCTGCGTGCCATACTCTTACTACTTGAAACAATCACCGACCTGTTCTTTACCATATACAGCTGCAAACAACAAGGCTCCCTGTAACCTAAGACTAATTAAACAATTAATCTAACTGAAAATACTTCTTTTATTTACTTAAACTATAGAAATGCTTTACTCAAATCCCGGATAAATCAAAAACATGTTAGATCTTATGGTTGCAAATCCACTACAACTAACTTTTCTGCACATTATACTGATATATTACCATCTCATTACAGTCATATATATTTCTTTTCCTTTTCTCTCCATCTGTTTATATATATTCTTCACTTCCTATACTGAAGTTACTATTTACAGGAAGTAACCATAAAAGCAAATAGGTAAATGAATTAGGAGTAGTGCACAAAGAGAAAAGTTTACCAATTAGCACAGGCTGCAGTACCAGATTGGCCAGGTAGCAAGAGGTAGCAAATGCTACGGGCCTCACACCTTAAGGGGGGCCTCGCACCTTTGGGGGTGACTCGCACCTCTTCGGGGGGGATGGGGGGCTCGTGTCTACTGGTTGGTGGCCCTGCTCCTTTTCCTTCTGGGGAGGCCTCTTACTCAGATTTCGAAAACCAAGAAGGCCCCTTCTTCACATTTGCTATAGGCCCTGCGCTATTTTAATCCGGCTCTGATAGGCTGGCAATTGATTCCAGGTGTAAGGGAATGGTAAAATTTTATTTTTTAAGTAGAGGTTTCGGGAACTAGATTATTAATGAAAATGAAGATTTGTTTGCCAAAGACAATGAAAAAATTTAAAATTAACATTCTTTAAGGGATAAGTAAATGAGTGGTGAAATGAAGAATTGTTTGTCAAAAGAAATAACAAGAAAGTGGTAAGTACATTTTGTGATATTACAGCAGGGACTGCAGCACCAGGTTATATATATAATTGTATCATTTCTATATCCCACATGTCGGTGTAAAGTACTACCAAACTGGCATATAGATGGCTCTGACAATGATTCAGGCAGGTACAGTGCTATCCTTGCTCAGACAGCCAGTGGCCAGACACAAAGTGAGTAAGTGGCTGGCTTCCAAGAATAAAGGTTCAGCCTTCAGGGTGGCACTAAGGTTTATGAATTCTTCAGTCCAGGGTATGAAGCAGCCACCAGTGCACTAGACATATTGTATTATATTCAGTAGTACAGGAGCCATGACAGAATTTTTTGTAGAAGTTTGGGGGAGAAAAAAGTGCTATGAGAACATTGTAGCACTGTCTGTGCCAGAAGAAGTGTTAGGCTATTGGACATCAATGTGCTCTGTTTACACATTTATAATGTTCCTCCTGTGTTTTTCCCTACTAATGCAATTTAAGGAAAAGAAATCTGATAAGTATGGTTGGTGACTCTCTTGTATTTTATTGTACATCTCATCTCAGAACGTCTCGTATTTCTATTTACTGTTCTCATATTTTTATTTATTTTACCTTGTCGTCTTAATGAAAATATCTACTTAATTATTTATTGTAGTTTCTTCTAAAGTTTTATTTCCTTTGCTATGAGAAAATAAGAAACACAATTTCTGTTCCACATCATCCAGCTTTGCCAAATAAATAATAATCTAATGTGAATTAATTCCCTTTTTATTATAATTCTATAACATCCTTAATCATCTGAATATGTACAAGTTCTTTTCCACAGTAACTCAAAATTTAAAGCGAACACGACACAGCCTTCACCAAGCTTGTCTAGTATTGATCTATCCTCTTCTGTTTATATAAATGTTTCCTTAGTTACCCATTTCATGGAGTAATTATAATAGTAGCCTGTTATATCACAGGCCCCCTCAAGTTTGCCATATATATTTGCAGTAACAAATATTCTGGTAAACTTGCTGAGGACCTTTATGTCTTCGCTTTGAATCACCATACATATATAATTTTCTACAATGACACTGAGGCTGATAGAACACTCCTTTCCATGTCCTGTCAAGGTCGCCGTATTTAATTGTACATCTCTTCTCAGAACATCTCGTATTTCTATTTACTGTTCTTGTATTTTTATTTATTTTACCTTGTCGTCTTAGTGAAAATATCTACTTAATTATTTATTGTAGTTTCTTCTAAAGTTTTATTTCCTTTGCTATGAGAAAATAAGAAACACAATTTCCATTCCACATCATCCAGCTTCGCCAAATAAATAATAATCTAATGTGAATTAATTCCCTTTTTATTATAATTCTATAACATCCTTAATCATCTGAATATGTAAAGGTTCTTTTCCACAGTAACTCAAAATTCAAAGCAAACACGACACGGCCTTCACCAAGCTTATCTAGTCTTGATCTATCCTCTTCTGTTTATATAAACGTTTCCTAAGTTACCCATTTCACGGAGTAATTCTAATAGTAGCCTGTTATATCACAACTCCTAGGGGAAGACTTTCAGGTGACAACTTTGAACTTTGACTGTGCTATCTGTTCATGTGAGTTTTACCCCTAAACATTATTCCACACCACCCTTCCCACATCGAAAAGAAGAAATACACCTGGTGGCTATGAACATTTATGACTCAAAAGTGACAAACTGAAGTATTGTATTGTATGGTCAAAAGGTAGGACAACAGTAACCTCTCTCCAGAAAAGTGCCAGGTACTCTTACACAGTCCATGACAGGACTCAAATCAGTGATTCAACATATTCATTTAATTAGTTTACTTTATTCTTGAAATGAACCAAAAGTATTTTCTTACTGTGAGCAGCTAGTAAATAATCTTACACGTTATGACAGTGACAGTAGTCTTACTGTGTAGGGAAATTACCAGCAGAGAATGTGGTCCATTGCAATTACATTATATTGAAAGGCAACCAGTATAAAAATGCTAAAGACATCATATGTGCTATGAAACTGAGTCTTTGGTTTATGACATAAGTATGTAAAGAGGAAGACATCAGAAATGCGGGTGTGAAACAAAATTTCCAGGTGCCCCATAGCTATTAAATTAAAATAGATAAGCATTAAATTACAATAAATAAGCAAACAATGTTCATATCTAAATTCGAAAAAAAAGGTATTTTTTAACGAAATTTTGGAAGTTTTACTGTGAGATGGGGCTGTTTCTTGTAAAGTGAATTTTATTTATTAACCTATAAAAATTTCTGAAATGCTGTTTTTTTTTTTACATTACTTTATTAAAAAGTTCTCTTAGTGAGAAGAATATTTTAAGTTGTAAGATCTATTCTGTTATAAAAACCCTGAACTATATTAATCATGAACCAAACACTTTTAAAAATAAGAACCACTATTAAACATTATTGTGTTATGATGAAATTATTGTGACTTTTAACTGACAGTACTTCCGAATCTGTAGCATCAGCTGAAATGAATCTATATGTTGCAGGTATGTGCACATCGGTGGAGAGATGTAATAAATGAAACTACTACAATCCCAGGGGCGTGTTACGTATTCCAGGCTGCAAATGATTCTTGCAAACTGTTACCTTTTACATTAAATGGTATGTTAAAAAATGTAATCTATAAATAATTGCTTTAAACTTTCTCCTGATGATCTGTATATACAGGTTTGGTTATCCAGACTATCAAGTTATTCTCGTATGGAAAAATGTAAATAAGCTAATTGAAATTATTTGTCTATTTTGAAGATATACATGACAAGCTAATGAGAAAATTAAAGTAGAGAAATAGTAACTACAGAATACTCTTTGACTAAACTGGAAAAAAATGGGTATTAGAGCAATGAAAAAAACTGGATTAAATCATATCTCGAAAATGGAAAAAAAAAGATTATCTGCAGATCCCAAAACAACAGACCAAAGAAATTCTACAAGGGAAAACTTTACCTCAGATGAGCAGTTTGTGAAATATGGCATACCTCAAAGCTCAATGTTAGGACCTATTTTGTTTCTAATGTATATAGATGATCTCACTAAGAATGTTCACCCAAAAGATGCATTTCAGTTTTCACATGACGCAAATATTTTACTGACCACCCCGAACATGAAAAATTTAGAACTGGTAACAAATGAAATCATGAATGAGTTGAAAAACTGGTTTGATACAAATAACGTAATCTTGAATGAGGAAAAAACAGTTTGTCTGAATGTTTGTCTATCCCACTCAGCTAACAAAAATAATATTAAAAAGGCCACAAATAAAAAAATCTAAAATATGTAAACAAAACCAAATTCCTGGGATTATGGGTACCACAAAACATGAAATGAGATGTACACATATATGAATTGCCAATTCAGTGCATTATTGACTGAGAATTTTTAGAGATATCACAAGTATTAGTACAGTAATGCAAGCGTACAGGTATAATGCTCATTTCCACTCGCTGATAAAGTATGGTATTATTTTCTGGGGTAACTCGCCAAAAAGTATTGATATATTTAGAATGCAAAAAAGAGCAGTGAGAACCATATGTGGACTAAAAAGATTAGTACTATGTAGAACACATTTCATTAATCTTGCCATTTTAAATGTTCCATGCCTATACATCTATGAAATAATTTTTTACAAGAGTTTATCTCCTGCAAAACAGCAAAGTAATAAAAAAAATGATTTGGTACACATTTTCTTCACTAAAGGATATATTTAGACCAAAAACATTTAATAGGACTTCAACACATTAAGAACAGTATTTTAAATTCAGGAATAGCACTTTAAAATAAAATACCAGATGAAGTGAAAAAAATTTCATGTAGCTTATTTAAAACAACTAAAGGCATTTCTAATGGACAGGTTTTACTCTATTAATGAATATATGCAATTATAAAAAGTGTACTTTAGAATATTTGAATTTCTGTTTTTATCCACTATTGTATGTAATTAAATTTTCTTCATGTATATTCGTTTTATCATTGTATTACTGTGCCAATTATTATGTCATCTGGTGCCATATCATATTTACATATAACCTCAAATCATTAAAATGTCTTATCCAATGTCAAATGTGCACCTGTATTAAAAATTGATGAACTGGATTAATAAAGATCTACTCTAATAATTCTGCTAATAAATTTAGTATATTTTTTTTAAAACCATTCTATTGAATGATACTGCTTGGTCTCCTGCAATTTTTCATTAAAGTTGATGATGTACCAAGCATTAGGCTCCACAAATAAGCATTATTTGCAGACAACATAATATCTGTGTGCTATAGTATGAATATTATTTCACTGAAGCATTTAAGTACTGTATTGAAACATTGTAGTATTTATTTATTTATTTGTTTATCAATCTTGTTTCATGGATCCTTGTTGAGGAAGGACCTCTGGAATGTGAAACATGTCATGGTTAATACACATACATACAATATGAGTCATAATCATAGTAGATACAATTATATATTACAAAGGCAAATAAAGAAAATAAAAATAAACATTAATTTTTACAACTGAATTTTGCAAAAGTCATATTGAATACAAATAATTATTTTGTTCAAATTCTTGAATGGAGTAGAAGGAGTTGCCAATAAGATAATCTCTCAGTTTTTCTTTAAATATATCTTTACTATCTGCAAACCGTTTTACTCTCTGGGAAAGTATATTAAACAGATGTATACCAGAATAATTAACTCCTCTTTGTACTAATGACAGAGATGTTTGTGTTTTGTGCAAGTTATTTCTGTTTCTTGTATTGAAATTGTATACCTGTGAATTAGAAGTAAACAGGTTAAAATGATCTATGACAAAAATGTATAAAAGTTTCTTTTACCCTCTGGTAGAGCATGTCACTTCAGAGTGATGCACTTCCCCCATGGGTGGCCTGAGAACTTTTTATACAGTTGCTATACTGGGAAAGCAAACATTCCTTTACTACAATGATGTCATCTCTGGTTTCTAACTATGTCTTAAGCATCTTGGTATCTTTTATTAACCAACTGCTTGACCAGGGAATAATTGCCAGATGTAGCTAAGTTTTAACCATTACTAATACCATTACTGAAGACGCTAGAGCTCATTAAATATCTGCCAAACTATTGAAATAAACCTGCAATAGTTAATGGGTAGATTCATTAGAAAATCAAACAGTGCACTTGGAAACAATTGTTCATAACAAAATTAGGTACCAGTATATTAGCTATGGTAAGGCATGGGAACTATCGCATCCTTGAAGTTAAGATCACATCATCACAAACCATAAAACAAAAGTTCACTCCTAATTTCAGAAGGTTACTAGAATTTAATACAGATCACATTGTCAGAAATATTATAAGTCCCTGTTCCTACTCTTTAAAATTCTTCTAAGTCTTGCTCAATCTTCCTACCGTCCATGACGCCTCATGCTTGTCTGCTCTAGACAGATTGCTGGATAAAAATGCTTCCCAAAGAAGGAAGTCTGGATTTACATCAATTTCCCTGAAACTTTGGTATTAAGTTTCCTTTATTTTGCTGGTTATTTTGTTCCATGATGACTTTTGCCCAAAATTACTTTGTTTAAAAGTTATAAATTTATAAATTTTCTAATTACAAAATCTTGAATTACCCTTAAAGTTTTTAATCCCCTGTGATGATTCTAGTATCAAATTACTTCTTGAAATTTTTCTAATCTTTTGACATATATCACTCTACTGAATACTTTGTAGTGGGGGAGAAATTCTTGTTAAACCTTAGCTACATATCAACTTTTCTCATTCCTGCCATCATGACGTAATTGCCAAAATATTTTAGAATTTATTACTCCTAAACTACTGCTCTCATTTTTCTCTTATCCCTAAAGTGATTCTTTATCATTTTCTATTTACACGGACCTGAGTGAATCATACGATCCTATGTAACTCAACAAGGAATTTCTGATAATGTGTAAGCACCTTAGAATTAGGATAAATTCTAGCTTAAAGCATAAGGGAGGGAGTAAGCTTCCCAGTAAACATATAAATTTTGATTGCAAGTATAGGAAGTGAAAAAATGTTTCATGTAGAAGCTGATACTGCTAACAAATTCAATAAATAAACCATTTTAGAAACAGTAAAGACCTAAAACACGTAATATAGGCACTAAATAAACATTTTTAATAGTAAATAATCTTTAAACTAACCAATCCATTATTGTCCAACTTGCAAACAATAGATTTTTGCTACGTGATCATTTCACTAATTCTCGACACTTTTTGATGTAATAAAATAATTTTAAAATAATAATAATTCAAAAGAAAGTTAAATTCAATAAAATTCCATGGTTTCAGGCCGTGTAAATAGCTTAAATAAATTATTAAACACCTTGTGGAGAACACTTTGATTTTTAACATTTTTTTATCATATGTTTCCAATAATTTCTCCAACTAAAAAGTAGATTTCCTAAGACCGCAAAATTTAGTATATCATATTAAAATTTTAGAACATTTCAAGTAGTAGAACAGATTTTAGATCAATTTGAAAGTTATTTCATCACTAATTACAACGTGGTAATTTCAAAATTAATCTGCGATTAAACCAAGCCACTTCCATGAATAAAACAATGGTTAAAACACATAACTAAATAAGAGAAAAATTTAGATAACTTCACTTTTTCGATATAAGCCACAGAAGGATAGTTATTAAACATAAACCGAGTTAACTTTTGAAACATTTCAAACCCAATCTTCACAAACTAATAACTTTGCTATTACACCACCAATATTAATAAAATTTACACCACTGGAATCAGGAATTTTTATAGAACACAAAGACACTAATTTTATTTTGATAATTTGCAATCCAGCAGGGTTGCCTAAAAATTGAATAAATTCATATAGAAATTGGGGAATCACAAATTAACTTGTGGAAATTTTTTTTATCAATACGCTGGTTAAACTAAATTCGTTTAAAAGCCAGCTAATCATTTGAGAATTCTAACTAAAGATTTTTTATGTACCTTGAAGACAAGACTACATGCAGTTAAAGTTTGAACACTTTCCATAATCACAATCATTTTATACTATTTTGGATAAGCGTCCGTATACATGTGGTATGAGGGTGGGGGATATATAGGCAGTAGCCCAGGATATGTCTTTTCATCTTTATCATTTGGTCTTTACTCCGGGAACGTTGTATATGATGAATCTGCACCAGTAGTTTTGGTGTGTGTCGGGTGGGTAGCCAGATGTGACTTTGAAAATAAACTTCAAATTTATATTCAAGTGAACTTTTTGTGATTTCGTAGTACACTGAAACCTTTCCTCAGCTTTGGGTTAAAAAGCTTTGTGGCGGCCGTCAAGCATTAAAGTTGAGTTTCCAGGCAGGCTACATGGTCATTTAAAATTATTGTTGCAGATTTAGAGAACTTTTACTTCAAGTAAATATTCAGTTGAGGTACTAGGCTTATACTTCATCCCGGTATAAGCCTAGGGTCCTTACAAATGGAACCTAAAATTTCATTTTAAGACCTTAAATTTTGATCTAATTGAAAAACTAAATTCATATTCTAAAATCATATTCATAATTTGTGAATTTTTTCCTTTTGTTTGAATATATTTTTAACTTTGTATCTCAACTTTTTCCAAAATTTAATTCTTTATTTCTCTAAAAAAAATAAATCATTTCTACCTACAGGGAGTATTTTTACATATAATGTGTAGCTTCTTATTCTGAGTTTATTGCGGTAGCAAACTTTAAGATATCTTGAAAACTGAGTGATTGTTCTTTATTAGACAACTTACCAAGGGTACCTACTTTACGGAAAGTTTTAAGTTTTTATTGCAAATAGTTTGTGTTTTTTAGAGCTCATACCAAAAATGAAATCAATTTTTTTATTATATAAGGTTTTTCACAAAGGGTGATGACATGTTTTTGTTGGCAGAAAGTGAAAAAACTCTAAACAAAATTCTGAAAGATTTAGATGAAGCTAGTGAAGAGTTTAGAATGATAATCAATACAGCAAAAACTAAGAGTAGGGTGATTGGTAAAGGAAGAAAACTAATAAATATCAAGATAGGACAAGCTGATTTCAGCCAAGTAAGATCCTTCAAATATCTTGGAAGCACAATCACTGAAGATGTGAGGTGCCACTAAAAGTTAAAAACTCGCATTGCCATAGTGAAGGAAGTGTTTAATAGGAAGAGGCAACTGTTAACTGCGAAAGCAGACAAATAGCTCAAGAACATACTTGGCAAATGAATCATCCCAACATTTGCCTTGAGGGAGTATGGAAACACTGGGAAACTGTAGTCAGGATGTCTGGACAGAGATTTTAACCCTCATCCGCCCAAATGTCAGCCTAGAGAACAATATCGCTCTCCACCTGACTTGGTCACTCGAAGAATATTCTGTCGGTCAATTTTATATCCTCTCATGTTGTTGCCATTGCTATGGCATTGGGATGGGGTACTTCCTTACTTTACTACATCATAGAATCTGATGCAGTCGCTGGACTATTCACAAAATGACCTCCAATTGGTTCCATATTTTGAAATATATATACCAGATAAATTTGAACTAGAAAAACTCAGAAAGTACTGAGCAGATTTCGATAGGGTTTTCATCATTTTAAAGCTTAGAATCTCAAATGAATTGTTTGGTATATCTTATATTTTAACATTACATAACACCAGAACATTAAATTAAATTCTCAACATATGGTTTTAATACCAAAGATCGAACGACTGGATTTTGCGTTCTGAAGTAAACACACAACTAGAATGTGTCTGACAGTAGCTTTTACTGAAAGCAATAAAATCAGTTTAAAATAATAACTATTTTGCACACTAAAAAAATTAAATATATTTTCCTTTAATTTAGGATATTCAGTTTTTAAATGCCATAGATGGCCATAATGAATGTGAGAATCTAGTAACGAGAAAACAACATAGATTTTCATTGATCAAAAGCTTTGACAACACAACTACAATGTCTTGCTGTTCTGTTCACAATAAAATGGTGGCACTGTTGGTAATTCCTGAAAAAAATCAAAAGTAAAGAATATTTTTTTGATATATATAGCTCTTAGTTCGGAATACTTGATATACAATTCTAAATGCATGATATTCAACTGTAAAAGTACTGAATATATTTTAATTTTGTGCTCCAGTGCCAGATGAAGTAACATAATAATAAAATTTTAGCTCCCAGTGGCAGATGAGTTATCATGATGAGATATATCAATATTTAATACTGTGAAAACTTGGACTAAATTGATTCAGTAGTTTCCAGGTATTCATAAAATATATGTGTCGTATTGTCTTAAGACATACATTAAATTATAAGACTCCAAGCTATCAAATTCTGAAAATCCATTCAAAATGTGTATTCTCTGCGCTATGCTAGAATAAACACACACATTCCAGATACATTTTTATGTATGATGTGTTAATGTGGTCAATGTTTCTATTTTCAAGCAGCTACATTTGCAGATGTAATTACGTTGAAATATAACCTGGACTAAAATGAAAACTGGCATTCCATCTCAATGTATCCAAACCACCCCATTCTTAGAACTGTGCTCCTACATCGCCATTAAGTTTAGTACCAGAAATCAATAAAGTTTGGTACGCATGAATCTTTTTGGCCGAATAAAAATAGTATAGAGATAAATCAACTTCAACCCACTCCTTTCTTGGTAGCGTGTCAGTGAATCTAGATTTGCTTTAATTCCGGAAATGGATGGCATGAAATGTATGTAACTTGGTACATGTTACTCATTACGTGAATTAAAATGTTGTATGCATAAATCAACGCCAACCTGTGAGCTATATAAACAAAGCATGTTGCTCAATGTCCATCAGCTATTTACTCAAACAACAGTCATGTACATACATGCCAATATAAAAATCTTCAACGCTAGTGACCTACCACACTTGAATACTAGAATACAAAAAAGAAATGGAGCATTCATCCCTCGCCGAAACACTCTAATAGGACAAAGACATCCAAGCTGCCTTGGTCCAAGAATTTATAATAAATTACCTGAAGATGTTATCAATAAACCAAAGCATACCATGAAGAAATATATATCCGCTTGGCTTTTAGAGAACTATGAATTATTAAATGAATTAATAAATTTTCATCACTTGGTGTAAACAATATGTATATATACATATATAGGTCTTAAATATTACTTTACCACTAAGAATTTTTAAAATGTCCATGTACATGGAACAATTCTTTATAACAATTGTATCACTTGTGTCTTTATGTTCCTAATATACTCTGTTGATTATTGTTTATACACAATCAAGTAGGCAAATCTCCATAATGTAAAAATCAAGTTAGTTACAACTTGAAGCCCACACACAAGTTTTACCTTATGTAGGATTCACAATATAGCCTTGTAATATTCAATACCATATTAAAATTGTATAACTGTTATTTGTGAATAAAAAAATGGGGAAAACAAATTATACTGGGCAATGCTGGGAACTCTGTTAGTATATTATATAGTTTATTGAAGTGTATTTTTTTATTGAATTCTAATCTTCATACAAAATACTAAATTTCCATTAAACCTTATAAAATAGAATAATACTTTTAAATTCTAGTTTAATTTGATATACACCTTTCTCCTATACTTAACTATACTTGAGAGTTATTAACCAAATTATATATTCCTTTCTTCATCTCTGTGCCACCTCTAGCTTCGAAATTACTTATCTCCCTCTCCTCCTTGTATTTTTATATTGGACTTTTACCAATCTTTCTATTTTAAAATCCTCTATCTTTTAATAAATAAGCCCTTATTTAAATCTCTTTAATTTAGGATCACATATTTCCAGATACGTATTATGGGACATTTTTAAATTCATCTTTTTACTATGAAAGCTTCAGCTGTTATGATTCTGTGTTTCTAGAATCTGACTGATAGAAAATTTTACTTAACCTATTTACAATTTATGTTTGGTGTTGAAACTTTAAATTTAGGTTTGTTTAAGTCCTCAGAACATTATGTACTTACTATTTTTCCGTTATTTATGTGAAAAAAGGTTGTATTATTGTTTGTTTACAAAAAAATCTGTTTGTTTTCCTTTGTTTGCATTATCGAATGATGTCTGTTGCTTCTGTCTTAAACTTTATATACCAATTTTCCTCAACAACAAATTTTCTCCACTAATAAGTCCTATATAAAAATGTTTGTATACACACTTAGAAGTTGTTGAAGCATCACCTATAATTCCCAATATCACTCAGACTTATATATCCTTAAAGAAAGAAGAAGAAAAAAAAAACCTAACTTTATAGGTTTTAACAAAAAGGGTAGACTGAAGTAGAATTCACTGATTGACTCATTTCAGCAGGCAGGTTGCCACTATACTAAGATGGTCTGCTTCTTGAAGGCAGTAGAGCCCAGGCACAATTAGACACTCGCAAAATTTACAGTACCCACTAATCAACCCAAGTAAAAAATCATTCAGCCAGATGTTTTTCCCTTGCCTAATTACTTAAATGTTTTGGTTTCCTTATTTTTATATCAAAAAAGGCTTGGGGTATATTTTCATTTCTCAGTGAAAAATTTCATTGTAAGTTTTATAACAGTTGCCATTATACCCAGAAATTAAATTGAGATCTATTTGTTAATTGTGTTCAATAATTTTTTTTAGGTAGACGTGGCTATGTAACTGCAAAAGTTGTAAATGATAAACCTATTTATTATCATGATGGTGCACTGGCTCAAACAGGAACTTCTGTTCATATACCAAGAGTGAGTTCAGTAAATTTAAAAAGCATTTATAACTTACCAGTATGTCAGATTCTTACAGTTTTCAGTAATACATGTGATAAACAAATTATTTATAATATAGAATTAAATTTAATTCTTCATTATTGTTAGTAAAACTTTGCAGGAATATTCTTCATGCAGCTATTTTATTCTGATGTAAATGAAACTAGTTACATCACATCAAACTTATATGAGTCGGATATTTCATTTTTTTCATAATATTGAAACTTCCAGATCTCATAAGTTCACTGTACAGGTAATTACCATTTTGTCCGCCATACAAAAGATATTTTTACAGTGGAATATATTTGTCTAACTAAAGTGTTGAAAAATGCCTAAAAAAACATTTAAAATTATTTTCTGATAAAAGGTTAGAACAATAACTCAGTTGAGCCACATGAATACTATTATAATAAATCTCAGTGCAAAATTAACAAGGATATGAAAAGTGTTCTATTAACTCCATGATATCTGGTTTCAAGATAATTTAAAGCAAGCTGAACACACAGAATGCATTTGATAAAAAGAAAATACTATCTGCCGCGTGTTGAAAGTCATATAGGTTATACAGCAAATGAAAAATTTTACATAATCATGGATGTTTATTTCTAAAAGTGACATTGGTTTTACTATGTTGAGTTGAGCATCATATAAGTTATATATCAAATGAAAAATTTTACATAATCATAGACATTTATTTCTAAAAGCAACATTGGTTTTACTATATAGTTGGTTTGTAATAAATATTATAATATTTATGTTTAAATAAATGTTATTAATAATTTAAGATCTTCTTTTTATACACTGAATCCTCATTTTAATTCTGTGCTTCATCAGATATAGTGAAGAATTGAGTATGGAATTTGAGCTGGCAGATACGGAAGATTAATATTGAATTGTTTATTTAAGTTACTTTTATGCTAAAATGTTGCGGAAAACCACTAAAATGACACATTATGTTTCTGGATATCTGAAAAACATAGCACAAAGGTCAACAAATGCATTTACAGTAGAACTCCAATTATCTGAATCGATTGGGACCGGATAATAAAAAATTCGGATAATTGTTTTTTTTCTGAAAAAGGGTCTATTTTAATTTAAAAATGTTAAAAATGGGAGAAAAAAATTATTTTAAAGAAAAAGACCTTTTAATTAATTAAATGAAAAGGCAGTACTTTTATATGTTAAGCATACTTACAAGTACTGTAAATAAAAGTCATTGCTTGCTGAACATCTCAGTCAAAGTAAGCTGTTTGACTGTATCCATCCATTTTCTGGCAGCCAAGTTGCACATCTGCTTGATAGTGAGATGTTGCATATGGTCACACTTGGGCTGACACTCTATCCACTTCAATGTAGTTTCAAGGCTGGCGAATGGTTGACTAGCTGATGGTCCCGTATCTACTTCAACTTCGACATAAGATCATCTTCTTCTGCAACACTTTATTCTCTCACACTTTCAATAAGTAAATCATCATTTAGTATTTCATACCCAGGGTCTGATGAATCACACACCACCCACTCTCCTATATCTTCAGCAATAACTTCTGAACAACCAGAAATTTTCAAAAGAATGTTTCTGATTGCCAATAGGGGTGCCACACATTTTGTCCTGGCTTGGAAAATTCCTGGATCCGCCACTGGGAAGGATGATAGTGTGTAGGCAGAATTGCAGTATGTTTCCATCTTAATTAAAAAAGCGATTAAGATATTCAGTGATTCAGATAGTCAGGGTTCGGATAATTGGAGTTCTACTGTACTCACTTAATTAGTCATTCATTTGCACTGAAGTGCCAAAAGTCATGAGATAAGTACATTCAAATATCCCGATGGTGGTAGCACCATGAAAGAAGTGTATAAATATGCTGTGCAGTGCCAAGGCTTTCCTTTGTACTCTTGTCAGTCATGTGAAAAGCTCCCCAATCGACAGCATCAAGAGTGTTCTGTGGATATATAATTTCTGTATTATCTCCTGTCATGGATAATGAAGGGCCTTCTATGTTTACTTAATGATCGAGACAAGTGATGTCTGTGTCTAGGTGACAGCATTTGTAAATAGGCAACAGTTCATCAAAGAACAGCAACACATAATATGGGACATATGATAGACATATTTGTGTGGACAGTGCAGCAAACCTTGACGTGATGTTGCAGAAAAGATTGATGCATATGCCTCTGGTTACAGAACACCAGCAACTGCATTGTCTCTGTTAGGCTTGTGACATATCAGTTCGACATTAGATGACTGTAAAAAAGATTTGCATGCTGTTCATGGTTCCATCATGGGATGGGCAGAGATAAAATCTTTGAATTAACGCACCTCAGCATTGCTTAAATGTATTCCTGTTATGCTATTGATGACTAGAATACACAGAGGAGAGTTTAATTTCTGTGCAAAGCATCTTATGTTGCCCACAGTTTTGTGAATTCCTTGATGTGGATTTAGGTGTGAATATAGACTTTCGAGATGAAGCAATTTAAGTAGTGTTAAAGTATGTATTATGTAATTTTTCTGCAGATATGGGAAGTAAACGCATCACCTGCTACAGATTATGTCAGGATTGTTGCAATGATCTTACTTTAAAGTATTTTTGTATAAATCTAAATCATATAGAGAGGAGACACCAATGGCAACAGAATCAGATGTATACATGCTGAGACTCGCCACATAACTGCAGCCAGATTTGAACAAGATAGGAAGTGTAGGTGTGACAATGATGGGGGAAGAAGTAGTCAATTAAAAATTGTGGGAAAGTATACTCTCTGCAAATGTCCAAACACTGTAATAAAATAAACATTGATGATTCCCAATCTCCACTTCATAAATTACACATTTTACAAACAAAAAAACATTTTTATTTTACAGACAATGAGTTACAAGATTCACAAACATTTGTTGATACAAATAATCCTTACTTAGGGCTAAAAAGCTCCAGACCTAAGGTGTCTGGTTGTAAACATGCTGTGGATTCCAGACAACCCTCTCCTCCCCCCTCCCCCTTCCACCATTTTTATTATTCACACTAAGCAGCTTGAGTAACCAGGCAGCTGATGTTCACTTGGTACCCAATACGTTAATGAGGAATGAATGGTATAGTCTTAGCTTCGATTAAGGTAAGTGATTATTTGGTATAGAGGATGTATTGATACACTAATTATGAAACAGATGTGGTATCACAAAAATCTCACTCCAATACAGTTGTGGATATTCTTAACAGTGAGGGCTGTGACAGTTATTCAGATACCACTACTCCTTGAGGACTCCAAATATAGGAAATAGCCTATCAGCATATCCTAGAGTCTGTACTTACTCTGGCCTTAACCTCTATTACGATCCCACTTTTATTACAAATATCCAATAACTTCTTAATTTTTATTCATTTATTTCCTACATCAAAAAAATATTTTTATTTTATTAAATTTTTCTGTTCAGTGTATTTTTCCTTGGTCCACCATTACAGAGATTATAATTATTGTTGTTCAACTTCTTCCTCATCCATTTCCTGTCCCACTCAGTTTGTATTTGTTTTAATGATGTGGTCAGTCTTGGTGTGTTAACATCAAATCCCTTGCCATATGTCCTCTAATTATGATTATGGTTTATACAAAAACATTGTAAAATGTGTTTGTATCTATGTGTTCATCATAAAACTGCTAACTTCATCTGAGTTGAGTGATGTCTTTATTTTCCTTGTCCTTCCTTGTGGTAATATTGTATTATGTCCACAGTGGCAAATAATTAATATTCAAATGTGCAAAATGTAATATTCTATTCTGTATCCTTTTTCTTGGTGCTGCCTCTGACCTGCCCCTTTCTTGTTAATGGACCAGTTTATCTTCTATATACTTTCCCAAGTTCAGAATTCAGTGGATATTACTTTCAGTATGTCAAGACCAAATTGACTCCTTTTATTTATTATTAATTAAAAATTGAGTGATTACAGAATCCAAACTCATTGTGTTGGTTTTCACTAAATGATGGGAAAGAAACTGCATAAACCTTTTTTTCAAGGAATTGTGACTGCGCATACTTTGACTGGTTATAAGAAACCTTAGATTACTGAAAACTTAATGGAAAGATTTGTATAGAACTCAAGTCTCAAAAATTTAGAGATTAGTGACATTCACACATAATTATGAAACCTAATTAATACGTTACATTCTTGTTTTTAGTTGTCATATTAATATGTAATGCATGCAGCTTACTTTATTTATTTTATTCTCTATGCATAGCTTTTCCATCTTTTTTCAGACAACTTCTGGAAACAACATTATAATTGGAGCTCCAGGTGTGCTTCAGTGGAAAGGTAAGCTACTAGGAAATAAAAAATTGGCACATTTAAATAGCGTTATTAGATACATTGTTTCAACATCTATCCACAGCTATTCAGAGACAATGCTTCTGTGAGACTATGCTGAATGTGTCAGAAACTTGGCTCCTGGGGGACCAACTCTTCACAGCACCAAGCTTTACTGATCTTTGACCATTTACTCTGGCCTCGGGGTTTAACACAGTCGCCAACTACTCGAATTACCCCAAGCAGTAAAGGTTTAAAACACTCCTATATAAAACACTGGGAGGAGCAGACTACAAATAAAGAATCGTCATTTAAGATAAAAGTTCACAGTATATTGTTCAAAATAATCAATATATATATACAATTCCCGAGTACCAGAGCGTGTACACCTTAAAGGCAATCCGACTTCATCACCGAAAAATAGATTGCAAAGTTCAGACATGCAGCATCATCACTTGGTCCTTAAAATAATTCCACGTTGCTTCTAACATGATAACTGCCGCCCTCCCACACTAGACCAACAACGACGATAGACGACCGGCAATAGACCATGTGTAGGACGCGCGCTGTCTTAAATAGCCTCCTAACGACATTCAGATCACTACGCGCCAATCAAATCTCATAATCTAAAATTCTTTTTTGCGTCACCTAGATAGCTTTCCTTTGGTATAAAATCTTAGATACTTCCCTTGCCATCAACTTACCAAAATATCCACCCCTTTATAACTTTTCATATAAATTTATTTGATGTGACCCCGGAACTATTTTCTCTCCTCGAAGCACGTGGTTCTTTGGCGCGAAACTAACTCATGGTCTTTAACAGTCTTGCTTATAAATGGCCGATATTTTCATATAATTTCGAAATTAAGTAACTTCTCTTGCAGAACTGCGATTCAAATCTAATATCACCAGTGTCCCTAATATAGTTAACAAATTCTAATCGGAAATGATTTCTTGGTTAAACTAACTTATGCGGTCCCACTTGAATAAATGACTGTGGCTACTACCTGAAGCTACTTGCCCAAACTAAAACATCTTTCTACTCTTTTACACCCGAAAATAATGCTGTGACTTCAACTCTTCTTAACTGAAAGTAAGTTTAGGGGTTATAGGGAGGATGCTAGGCCCCTGACAAATGTAAGTGAAAGTTTGAAAATGGATGAGGCAGTTCAATTTTAATGTTCATTAAAGTAATTCTTCTCATGGTATGGAAATTGTAGTTAGTCACAGTGCAAGGTAGTGATATATTCAGGAAGTTAGCTTGACATGTAGAGATTTTCAGCAAGCAGTTTTTAAATAGCCCTATGTTCAATAACACCTGAGTTGTATATATATAGCTGCCATCAGTAGCACACAAAATGCCCCCTTCCCAACAGCCTTGTAATCTGAGGCAGACACGTCAGCTCCAAACAAGAATCCTTTACTTTTTAGTACAATCACCTAACCTGAGCCCTCATAACCTGAAATTATCTTCCAGAACTGGTCAAAAAACAGATATCCTAAGTAAAAAATTGTCCACCACAATAATACACACACCCAAAGCCAAATGTAACGCTATTTTTCTCACACGGTTCTCTTCTGGCCTGGAATTGCTAATCCAGATTCTTTGTCTTAGCTATGACTTTCTCAGATCATTTCCTGTAATCTGTCACATTCTACACACTATCCTTCCCATGTCATCCCATATCACTATCAGCAGGTCACCCAATCTAAAAAATATATACCATGAACTAATGCCAACCCTCTAATGATCCTAGCATTGTGTGATTATAATGACCTGGTGTTCTGACAGAAGTGTCCTGGTGTACTTCACATTACACAGAAAGCTGTGCAGGGATGAAGGTAAGGTTAAGGGCATTTGAAAATCTCCACTGAGAAAGGAATTTGAACCATGGGCCATTCCATCTCTACTCCTTAACCACTGAGCCACCAGACCACTCTTTTAATGCTCCTAAACCATCCTATCGCTCCTTGTTGCAAAATGTGCAATATGCATCCAACCAACCTATTGTAACCCTACCACTGGAAAAATCTACCCCATCTTAGGCCATGTCAACTGAACCACATTTCATCTCATATACCTGCCTTCATTGCCAGAGTGATTATACTGGCATCAACTCATACACATTAGTCATCATTATGAATGGTCACAGATGGACCGTTTATTCCAAACATCTAGACCACTCTGTTGCTTTTCCATATCAGCTCTCACAACTCTCATGACCTCAATAACTGTTTCACATTCAGAGCCAACAGATTTTTCCCTTATTCTACTTCCCAGTCCAAAGTCTGCAGGTGGGGATTGGTCTACCAACACATTCTGGATGCCAGACAACAGCCAGGCATCTATCTCAGATATATATATATATATATATATATAGGTAACAATGAAAGGAAAGAAATGCCGCGAGGCAATATTTACATGGAAAAGAAAGGGAAAATACACCCAACACTCACCAAAGCTTTGGTGAGTGTTGGGTGTATTTTCCCTTTCTTTTCCATGTAAATATATATATATATATATATATATCGCTTTTTTGGCCTCATTGGAATACTTTAGTCATTTTCTGGTTATCTTCTTATTCATTTACATGCACCCTTCTTTCCGAATTTCCCAGTATCTTTTCATTCATTGTGATCTTCTTTGTCTTTCCTCATCTGTAATTACACTCTTCATTGTGTGTCATTTGTCTAGTTATGGTTTAAATCTTATGTTTTTGTCTTTCAATTTTTTAATTTTTCTGTTTTGTTTTGTAGATTATCCAGGGTTATTTCTAATTCTTCCATTGCTTCAGCTTCCAAAGTTTTTCTATTATTCTTCTTATTAACTGATTTCTGGTGTCCTCATGATGTGACCAAGGAAAGAAATTCTCTTCTTGTGTATAGTATGTGTGATGGGCTCCAGTTCCCTGCACACCACCTCATTTGGCACTATCCTCCATTGTCCCTCTTTCTTATGTTTTTTATTTAGTCATGTTCTTGCTATTCTTCTCTCCACTTTTAAAATTTTGTCAATTCTGTTTTTCTTAGTAACTGTAAATAGAGATTCACTTTCGTGTGTTACTTCTGGCTGAACCACCATCTTGTAATATTTTAACTTTGTTTTAATTGATAGTCATTTTATGTTGTCTGTAGGCCGCGGTTGGTTTTGAGCTTTTTTCATTTTGTTAGTTCTCTCTTGCTAGACTGGTTTTTCATTTAAGTTATATGTTATAATTTCACCCAGGTATTTAAATTGTTCTACTATTTTTATTTTCCTGCTATCTCCAATAGAGGCTCTGTTACTAAAATTTCAGTCTTTTCAAAAGATATTTGGAGTCTTAATTTCTGTGCTATAGTTTGTAGACATATTATTTGATTCCTGTCTTCTTGTATTTTATTAGCTAATAATGTTAAGTCATCTGTGAATCACAAACAATTTAGGTTTATTTGATTCTTCTTGATGCCAGTGGTGAAAGACCCTGTTTGAATCATAAATGGTTCAGATAGTTCTCTTCTGAAACTTACTGTAGATTTTGTATTTGTGAGGGTTAATTTGTTCTTTTTTATTAATTTGAGATGGAGTCCACAATTCCTTAAAATGTCCAGCATTGAATCTCTGTGGATACAATCATAGGCTTTCTTGAAGTCTACAAAGGTTGTTACTAGTTGTTTTTGACTTCTTTTGTAGGCATCCATTATTAGTTTTAAAGTGATTATCTTTTCCGGGCAGCTTCTCCATGGTCTAAATCATCCTTGATATTATCTTAGTTCCTGTTCAAGTTGAGCTTTCCAGTGATTGTAGAGGTGAGATTGTCTCCTTCACCACCTTTCTTCCATAATTTTCTCCTGTTGACAAAGGGCCAAGTCCTGAAATATTCACTGTTTTTCCTGTTCTTGTGTTTTTTATGTGTTCCCCCCATGAAACCATCATCTAAGGTAAATGGTGGTTCATTTTGCTATCCTTTTTTTATAAACCCATTTGCTACTTAGCTCATATGGTTTTCTGCTTACTACGAGGGTGAATCAAATATAAACAAGACTTTCGGCCGTTCGGGCGCAATAGTGGTGGGAGAACGTTCCCGCTTCGTTTGGCGATAGGTAGGTTTGTCAGGAGTGGGGGAAGACCGTTAGCCCCCCCCCCCTCGACTCGCTCAGTGCCAACCGTCACGATGTCGGAGCAAGAGGTACACTCGTCGATTGCGCAACGTGTTATAATCAAGTTTCTCGCTGCAGAAGGCGTAAAACCGGCAGAAATCTTGAGGAGATTGACTGCCCAGTTCGGGAAAGAGACACTGTCGCGAGCCAGAGTGTTTGCATGTCATAAACAGTTTGTGGATGGTCGTCATCATGTTGAAAATGAGAGCCATAATCGCAGACCCCGCACCAGCATTACAGAGAACAACATCAGCTGTGTTAGACGGGTTATTGAAGATGACAAGCGTCTTACCACTTCTGAAATTGCAAGTAAGGTCGGAATAAGTTATGGGAGCACTTACTCCATACTCACAGAGGAGCTTGGGTACCGTAAGGTGTGCGCCAGGTGGGTTCCTTGCCTTCTCACAGCAGAACAGAAATTGAATCGACTTCAGGTGTGTGAGCGTCTTCTGGCACGATTTCGGGAAGAAGGGGACCCATTTCTGACTCACATCATCACCTGTGATGAAACTTGGGTGCACCACTACACCCCTGAGTCCAAACAAGCGAGTATGGAGTGGAGAAAAAAAGGAGAACCTGGACCAGTGAAAGCCAAGTCACGACTATCGGCTGGCAAGGTTTTGGCTACGGTTTTTTTTGACCAGCGTGGTTTGCTGCACCTCGATTTTTTGCATGAGCGCAGGACAATCAATGCGGCCTACTACTGCGACATTTTGAGTGAGGTCCGACTTGCATATCGCCGCAAAAGACGAGACCTACCGATGAGGAAAGTGGTTATTCTCCATGACAATGCTCGCCCCCACACAGCAGCCTTAACCAGGGAAAAATTGGAGAAACTGGGGTGGGAGACACTGGACCACCCTCCTTACAGTCCAGACCTGTCACCCTGTGACTTTCATGTGTTTGGTCCTCTCGAGGAAGCTTTGGGAGGCCAAAAATTCAACAGTGATGCTGAGGTGGAAGCCTACGTGCGCAATTGGCTGCAGACACGACCTGCATCTTTCTACATGGAAGGAATTGGGAAGCTGCCTATCCGCTGGGAAAAATGTGTTTCTAAAGCAGGAGATTACGTAGAAAAATAAGATATGTACTTTTTTGCACTTAAAATAAAAATAATATTTTTAAAAATAAAGCCTTGTTTATATTTGATTCACCCTCGTATAATATATATATATATATATATATATATATATATATCCATCATCTAAAGGTAAGTGGTGGGTCATTTTCCTGTCCTACTTATCAGTAACAATGGAAACAAAGAACTGCTCTGAGGCAATAATTACATGGGAAGGATTGATGAAATACACCCGACACTCACCAAACTTGAAGGGAGGCAGCAACATAAAACAATACACAAAAACAGAAAATACAATATTTTGGGTTAAACACTGGCCTCTTATCAATCCTCTCCACATATGTGTTGTTTTTACCATTTTTTAAAAATTGTAAAAAAATTTCACCTCTCTTACTTGTCTCCCTTTTTTATTTTATTTTGATTTATTTCTTCCCACAACTATTATTTAGGATGGTATTATCATTGCTCATGCCACCACATCCAATGATCAGTTCCCTCCTACATGTGACCATGTTTACCACAGGCTCTTATGTATCTAAGTCACATATTTCTATTTTCTTGAAAATGGGTGTGGCCCAAAATACTGGATTTTTGAAGTGAAAACTTCTATAGGCACATTAGGCAATGTTTGGACAAGGGTAAATATATGAGTTTGCAACTTCCTGTCACCAACATGCTATGAGGTGTTGCACATATGATATGCACATTAGATGCTTCTTGGATGGGTAAAATCTTATGAGTTTGTGTCACCAACAAGCTGTAATAGCAGTATATCTGTAGCTATAAGTATGTCGTGTAACACTTAGATAATAGTGGAAGTATAGATTATACTTGTATCTAATATATAAAAATGTATCATTGTTTGGGTTTTTTCCAACATTCTGCATAAAAATACACAATTTTTATCCGATTTTGATGGAACTTTGCAAACGTATAATTTAAAACAAATAGAAAAATACTGTCTACATTTTATTTAAAAAACTAAACCCTCTCCTCCTTTCCCCCTCACCTTAATTTCTGTCAACGTTATTCATCCAAACCCACTGTTATTATCTGATTTCGATAGTACTTAGCACATGTGTATATACTGCAAAACAAGGCGATCTGGTAGCTCAGCAGTAAAGGTGCTTACTTCTGAAAGTTTCTCACTCTGATCATGGGTTAAAATTCTGCGGTGACCAGGAATTTTTAGGAGTTGATTTGATTTTATGGGCTGTGCTGGGATGTTCCGTAGTTCTGATTCCATGTTAAACTGTAGGCCACTGAAGAAAGGAATTGTCCTATCTGCCTTTGACCAACACGTTGGTATAACTCCTTCAGGAAGATTCAACTAACCATCAGGTTGTGGTCTAAGTTTGGTTTTTAGTTTTTGAAATAAAAACTTCCTGAGGCACGTTGGCCAATTTTTGGATGGGTAAAAATCTTATTAATTCATGTCACTGACATGCTAATGTTAAACAGTATATCCATTGTGGTCTAGTGGCTCAGTGGTTAAGGTGTCTCACAGTGCATGAAAGGTCCCTGGTTCTAATCCGTGTCTCGCTGGGGACTTTCATAGACCCTTAACCTGACCTTCACCTCTGGCACTGCTTGCTGGGTAATGTGAGATAAGTCAGAATGCTTCTGTAGTTCAGATTCCGCATTAAACTGTAGGTCCCCTGTTCCTCATAACACTACCGGGTTAGATTAAGGCGGCTAACGGCGAAGACAGGGGCAGAATGCACACCCAATAGAGCCTGTCACCAGGTCATTATGACAGCAGTACTGCCTCCACTGTCCAAGTTCCTACATTGGCCTGACCTCAAACTCATTATCCATCAGAATTAATGGCCACAGACAAACAGATTACTCCCAAAACCTGGACCTCCCCGTTGCTCACCATGCCAGTACTCTCAACACCTGCGTACCATTAGAGTACTTCCAGACACTACCTTCCAATCTGAACTCTACAGGTGGGAATTGGCATATCAACACATACTGCAGACTAGACATTCCCCAGGCCTTAATTTCTGTTAATATCTTCTATCCTCACCCATCATAATAAATTCATATATTTTTTAAAAAATATTCAATTATATTTTTATTTATTTATTTATATTTTTTATTACTATTATTATTTTTTCAACCATTTTAATCTTTCTTATGCTCGTGGTTATATTATCGTTGCTCCCCCCGCCACCTCCGACTATCTATTGCATTCTATGACTGGCTGCATCAAACGTAAGTTTTGCGCAAGCATAGCCACCTACCTCTGTTAACTTGGAAAGGGGGTTTTCACACAAAATATTGTTTTTTCTTTGTTTGTGTGTTGTTTTGTGTTGCTGCTGCCCTCCTCCCTTCAACTTTGGTGAGTGTTGGGTGTATTTTCCCTTTCTTTTCCACGTCAAACTTAAAAAATTTATTTATAATTTTGTTTTCCATGCAAACAATCATATTTCTAATAATAACTGCCTCATCACTTATTGTTTAAGAAATGCAACTTATACATATATAATATGGTTTAAGTACTGGGTACCAATGAAAAATAAGCATGTTTTGTCACTCATCTCTGATGTACCCAGGACTCTGAAGCATTTCCTTAACTCCTTACATTTGTGTCCTGACAAACTGAACTTATCATTAACCGAGGCAGCATGATATTTAGATTATGCATTCCTTCAGTTTTAATTTCCACCGCCTCTGTACAACCACACAAAACTTTAAATATTTTTTTTTGTATATGGTACCTTATAAGTTAGCTCTTCAAACAATTATTTTTACATTTATCTCATTTCCTTTTTAAACTATCCAACTAAATATCTTGTTAAGATCCCTCTGCAATTACTCACAATCCTTATTACAATACTTTTTTTTAGCTACAGGTCATCTGAAAAAAATTTAACTTCTGATTGTGATGTGAAAACAAAATGATTCATTTCAATGGCTCCAATAAATTACTCTGTATCAATCCTGTTCTCACTCATAAAACCTAATTTCTTACTCTGATTCTCTGCTGCACACCCCTCAAGAATTTTTCTAGCAATCAAGACACTGATGCAATTGTTTTGTATCACACTGTGCCAGGTTTAATCTGGGGAAATCCAGTGCTATATTCAGTGGGAGGTCTAGGAATTTACAGAGCTGGGGTAAAAACTGTGCTCTGGCTATACTATAAACTTAACTGCTTACCACTCTTGATTATTTCAACTGAAATTTTTTTCACATAATCCGTTCCTTGAATCTATCCTAAGTACTAGCTGCTAAATCAGGTAATCCTTATGTACCTTGATATCAATCTCTCCTTTATTTTATTTAGTACTGAGTTCAAACTAATAGATGCATTGTTCTAAAACTTAATTACATACCTGCTTTCTGTACCAGTGGAATGGCTTTTGTGAGTCCTCTCATATACAGCAAGTCTCCAGACTTAAGATGACTAATATTTTTATGTATGATATAAAAGTAACTTTCACCTATCACTAACATGTCTGTTTATATGATTCATCCACTCCTCTTTTGTTTATATTAGACTGAAATGGTTTATGTAATTTTTCCCCCATTTATTTATCTGTAAATATACTCAGTAATACAGTTGTGATGTTTGATTCTATTACTCCAGGCGGGTAAAGCATTGTGGTTTTTATTATTTTTTTTATTTTTTGTTTTTGTTTTGTTGGACTTTATATACGTCTTTTAAATTTACACAGGAAAGTAATATTACTAAATAAATTATCAAATGTGAGAAACATAGTCAGCTATTAAATGTATTATTCAACACCAAAGACAATTTAACCCTGAAAGTAAACTGAATCTTATTTTTTAAAACATTTATTGTTACAAGTTAGTGCTTTCTCTTTTGAATTGTCTAAATGCCTCATCATCTATTTTTAAAAAGATCTTTTAATTGTTTCAGGAAGTGTTATTTCAGTTGGAGACAGGACTACGAGTATATCAAATGTAACTTGTTCTGCATTTCAGAATTATTCAGCATCCTGTATTCCGAACACATTATATATCGCAAATTACTTGGGTGAGTATTAGTTTCACATTGAATTGCTTTTATTTAGTTGCTGCTTTCCTAAAATCTTGGTGAAAACAAATAGTTATTGACTCTTGGTAATAATACATACATGTAACAGCTTCATATAGTACATTTCAGTGCTGGATCTCAGGGGGGTGGGAGGGAAGTCAAATTGGGGCACTTGCCCCAGTTGGCAACTTTAGGGGGACAGCAACTTTATGGTGGATAAAAATCATGTTTGAAAAGGGGGATAAATGGCAAATTCTTGTGGCAGCCGTTTCGGCTCTATTGACCCTATTGGCTACCATCAGGGGGACTGTGAAATCGAATAACAGCTGCCACGGGCAGCAAATTCATGTTTGAAGTGGTTGGAATCTCAAGTTTTTACTCCAGCTTAGAAAATTCTTACACTCCCCACTAGTAAGAGTTTAAATCAAGATGAAATTGATTTTGTCTTAGAGGAAAATTTTCTGTTAGGTACAAGACAAGGCAAATATTTCTTAATTATGCCCATTTAATTTAATTGCAATGGTGTCACACTGCTAACCTTTGTGTATTTCCTTGGCCAGTGCATTTTTATGACTATGTTTATATATATCCTCTAGAGCAGTATCCACACATTTATATAAGGAAACAAAGACACTATGAAGAGATACATCTAATGATTGAATAGGAGAATAACTGCCACTTACTAAAGTTAAAGACTCCTGTGCTGTCAGAACACAGACACATACGTACATTGAAATTTATGGTCCTACATCCCTTCTTCAATGGCAGAGTGACATAGCAGTCTGATAGGAATTGGAAGCTGTCTGGAGGCACTGACCATTAGCCAGTAGCTTGCAGTGGCAAAAATCAATGAGGCAGAAAGTATGGATGGGAGTTGAAAGGCACAAACCCAAAAATTGTTAAACATATCATGGAAACAAGATACAAACTGGTGGAAAAAGATCACAGAAAATATTAACCACTAAAATTTTCTTTTATTTGAATATATAACATATATAAGTCAAAAAATTTGAAATACTAAAAATAAAACAAAATATTACACACTACTCAAACATCAGCTCTCATTAGCTGAGGTAGGGAGATAAGGGAGTGGGGAATGGGTGGAAAAGAATGTTCCTTGGAGTTGTATTAAATTTAGACCCTGCAGCTGTCTAGTACCCAATTTATACTGGTGATCCAGTTCCCAGCTTCTGAGTTCAGAGATGCTGGTTCTGTCTGAGAGGTCTCTGATTGCATGAAAAGTGAAGCAAGAATTGAAATTGTTGGTATCATGTGTGGTAGCATGATGAGATAGTAAGTAGTCCAGGTTCTTTGTAAATTCAGTTCGCCTGTTTATGATCATTCTGATGGCCACCAGTGAATTCATGTTATAACCCATATATGAGACTCAACAATGGTTGCAGGTTAGTAGTTACACTGATCAGCCAGAATATTATGATTACCTACCTACTATTGATATAAACCCATCCAGGCAATAGCAGCATCACCTGACGAGGAATTATTGCTAGTCAGACACATACATGGTGCATGTAGTGTCAGTGAGTGTGCTATACATGTTTAGAATGGGGAAGGTGTGCCATCTATTTGAGTTTGACCAAAGGCAGAATGTGATGGCCTCTTTCATGCTTATTTGTTGTGTAAATAGTTTAATCAGTGACTGTAGTATATTTGTGTGGCTTGTCGCGGAGATTTAATCATAAATATTCGCACATTTCCTTTTTCACATCAGAATTTTTTTTTAAATTTCAGGTTTTAGTATTAGGTTTATGCCAATATATGGCGGTGGCACCACATTGTCCTTGAGAAAGTGAGAAGGCCAAAGACTTTAACCGTAAAGAAAGAGACTTGTGAGCAAAGACTTAGTATACTGGCTTGCATTGCAAATAGAATTCTTTGATGTTCAGATTTCGCTGGCGCAAAGATGTAAAATATTTTAATCTTTGATTTTCAGCACACAGATTTCATTGCAACACATAATCTTTGACTTCTGATTTGTTTTTACCTAAATCATTTGAAGGTTATGTGTGTTCAGTTCCTCAGTTTGTTTTTGAGAGTTATTAGTGACACAGTTCATTTTCTTTTTTAGGTATTTTTCCTCTCTTTCATATTTTTGTGTGTGTTGTTTTTGGGATATTGTAAGAAAAGAAAGTTGGAGTCGATGTCAAGGTGTGATCTGCTCTGGTTTTCGTTATCAACAAATCAGATTACGGAATCATTTCTCTATAAATTCCATGTTAGTGATTTTTTGAAATTTTTAGATTATTTATGGATACGATCAATACTTCAACACATTGTATAGAAAATACATTTAACTATGGAAGGTACAAATACGCACCTGGATGAGGCTGGTAACACAGCCATTACTGAATTTCAGGAGGTACACAATAATGTTGCACAGGGGGAGGACACACAATTAGAATAAAATCCTATGACTGCACAAAATATTTCTCAGCTATCAATGGATAGTACCCCAATACAGTCAGTGTCTTATGACCAGTTGGAGTTTTCAACTAGATCATCTTCTGATGATGAAGTTGTGTCTTTTAATCCACATTTGACACACCGTGTACAACCAGCACCTGAAGAATCATCTCCAAAATCCCAACTCATACAATACCTCGACCAAAAGTTCAAGTCAAACAAGCAAGCACTTGAAGCACAGGCTAAGACTCGTGAAACACTTGATGAGAAATTTCAGTCTGTGGATCAGTGTCGGCCCTAGGGCGGTGCGACCGCACCGGACGCCGTTATATGGGGGGCACCGAAAATGCAGCGAGAGATCGTCTGCGCAAAAAATGAATTCTATAATAATTAATATATTATTTTAACACACATCATCTAGAAGATGTTATAAAAGTAAGAGTTTCAGCTTAATGAATAGTCGTATAGTATCATAGAATAGAGTCAATTAGAGTTGCTACTCGAGTCAGTTCGAGTTATTCATATCATGAAAATCACAACTCGTTCCAAAGTTAGCACCCTCCCTCGCCGAGTTGCACCTCTCCCGCACCTGATACATGCCTTCTCAGCTGTAGTCTGGAAAGTTCATGCATGGGGCGAGATTCAACCTATTTCTCTCCTTCTACCATATTAAACTTTCGGTGATCACAATTAACTTTGGTATCATAAATATTTACAAGGCTTATCTGTCTTTTACAGACAGGAAATGTCGCTAAAGTAAAAAAAAAAAAATCTTTATGGCGCATAATACTTAAAAGTAAACAAAATCAAGACGAAATTGAGAAGGCTTCAAAATTGCTGGATTTTTTTTTTTTTTTTTTTTTTTTTGAATCGACGTCTCCAGAACTAGTTCAACACGAGACTGAAGAAAATTTTTAATGGAAGTTATTCAGATGAGGCTTATGATGAAGAGCAGCATGTGCGAGAAGATATATCTATGGCTAGAACGTAGTCTGCTGTTCAAAAGATTACAAATGGGTATACAAGACATACCACCTGTAAGCTACCCTTCGCTCTATTTTCGAGATTCCGTTGAAATCCAACAAAGTTTGAGGTTAACATCAGTACAAGATACCATAGTTAAAATCGAGATAACAACACTTTGAGTACAGACAAGTAAATAAACAGCACATAGCAAATGTAAATAAACCATAAATTGCAATAAATCAATGATATTCCAGCAGGAAATAGGTTATTCCAAACAATCACTATCACTATCAGATCCTAATATTGGTTAGGGAGATATTCTGAACAGATTTCAAGGAAATCTGTGTTAAATAACATTAAATATAGTTCCTAAGCAAACTTTTTATCATAACTACTAAACATTATTCCAGAGGGAAATAAACAATTTCACTATAAAGCAAATCTAACCCTAAATTTTGCCATATACCAGATTTTGGTATTTCTGAAGAGATTTTAATGCAGTAAAGACTGTGAGAAGCTAATAAAAGCCAGGCCTAGACCTACAATAACAGTAACTTCACTGTTAAATATAGTTCCGAGGAGATTTTAAAGAAATAAATACGATTGCTGGATAGTAGACTGAAGCAGAATGACAATAACAGATTGTGAGGTAATTCGACCATTTAAAAGCTCCAAAAGTAAATGTAATAATGCCTAAGACAGTTTAGAAGGATAACTGATAAGTTTCTAATAGTTTCTAACCACTTAATAATAACATGAAGTAGTTTTGAGGGAAGTTGATAACTCATTTGCATAAGCAGTTTAAATAAACGATTTTAGGCTTTTTAAGTAATTTCAGGAGTTAAAAAGTAGATGAAAATGCAGTAAATAATCGCCCCTTTCAGTTTTAATAGGTTCCAAATAGTTTAAACCCGGAGAAATATGAAAAGTCAGTAAAACTAGGAAGCCGGTAAACAGACGTGAATAATCAAACCTTTCAGCATTAATTCCAACACTGATAAAACATTTTTGAATGCGATAAGAACAGGCAAAAGCTAGTAAATACACATAATTAATTATCTATAACAATTAAAAGACGTTTCACTAACCTGCTGTTTGTTAATCCAATTTCGAAATAACTCGCCAGAGGCACCATACACAAAATATGCTTTTACGCTATGTCACACAACATAAAGTGAATAATAAGTTAAAAGTCCTAAAGACAATTAAATTCATTTAAATCTCGTAGTTTCCAACAGTTTTAAGAGCTTAAATGGTTATTCGAACATACAAAATAGGTCACTCAAATTTAACATTTTCATATTCAAAAGCCTACGAAGATTCCGGTTTCAAAAGTAGTTTTCCTTAAAGATCCACTCTGCTAGTTTCACACACCTTTTTAGAAGGAATAAATGATAAATTAATTCCTGTGGGAATTTTTTGTGACTTATCTAAAGCATTTGACTGTGTAGATCACAAAATTCTGATACAGAAACTTAAGTATTATGGTATAGATGGCATTGTTAATAAATGGCTTAGTTCTTACCTTCTAAATGGAAAACAGAAAGTGTCAATGGAGAATTTTAAGGCTGCCTTAAGAGGTCCACTGTTTTCTGAGTGGAAATTAATCAGATGTGGAGTACCTCAGGGTTCTATATTGGGGCCACTATTGTTTTTAATGTATATAAATGATCTACCCTGTGTTTCATCTAAAAACTCAAAATTTGTCCAATTTGCAGATGACACAAACATAGGAATTAAAAACACTCCAGATTTATCTACAGAATATATTTAAAATTATGTCTTTGAACTGATTAATAAATGGTTTACAGCTAATGGCTTGTCTTTAAACTTTGATAAAACTCAGTATATGCAATTCAGTACATCACACAGAGTAACACCTGACATAGACATAAAATTTGCAGGCCAGTCCATTCAAGAGGTAGATAGTGTGAAATTTCTAGGTTTGTGTGTTGATCATAATTTAAATTGGAAAGTACATGTTTCTGACTTACTAAAGCGATTGGGAGCAGCCACGTTTGCAATTCGTACAATTTCAGCTTTAGGTGATCTCCGTATGAGGCAGCTAGTTTATTTTGCTTATTTTCACTCCTTATTGTCATATGGAATAATATTCTGGGGCAATTCTACCCATAGAGATAAAGTGTTCAGAGCCCAAAAGCGTGTAATAAGAATAATGTGTGGGGTTAGCAATAGAACTTCATGTAGAGAGCTGTTCAAGAAGTTAGGGATTTTAACATTAGCATCTGAATATATATACACATTAATGTCCTTTGTAGTCACAAATTATACTTTGTTTGAAACAAATAGTAAAATACACAATTACGGCACTAGAAGTAAAAATGATCTTCACAAGACTTACAAGTCATTGTCATTTGTTCAAAAAGGGGTCCGATATTCAGGGATACATATCTTCAATATGCTCCCAACACATAGTAAATGTCTAGTAGATGATAAGAATAAATTCAGGAAAAAATTGAAAGAATTTTTAATTGACAACTCCTTCTACTCTGTCGAAGAATTTATTTTAAGGTCTCTTAAAAATAACTGCCAGTATCTTGTGTAAATATAGTTCAAATAATTAATTTACCATGTATGCTATGACTGTACATCTCCTGGTGTATGTATTTAGTTTGTTATGTAATTGTTTATAGTACCATATGTAAGCACCTTAGAATTTTGGCAAATTCTAGTTTTGCTTAGGCGGGACTTAGAAATTTCGAGAAGTGTAGTTTTACACTTTAAAGAATTTCCCTGTAATCTTCCCCACAGTAACAATTCATTATAAAAATCATTTTAAAGTGTATTTATCATATCAGGAAACGTTTAGTTTAAGAGATATTCCCGTTTGTTAATGTTTTGAAACACGCGATCGTAGAAGTAGAAATTCTAAGATTTACAATATCTTTAAATCGTGTAAAGCTAAAACCGAACTTTTACCACCAGCTGTAGTCAGCACTATCCCCGATATTTTGGCAATAAAATTAAATAATTTGGTAAAGTCTAATTAGCGATTTTAATTGAGAGAAAAAAATAAGCTTTTTATCTAAAAGAGATATTAAATTAAAAATTACATCAGTGGATAGCCCTAATTAAGACGATTTCATACATATATGGGTTTTTATAAAAAATTTAAGCATTTGTCCGGAAAGTAGGTTTTTGTAAAGTAGATTGTTGCGGATTGTTGTGCACGCGCGTAAAAAGTTCTAGAACACTTAGGGATTTTACCCAAATTTGAATGTATCACTACGCGGAGTCTTAAACAGCTAAAACTTTAAAACTAATTACTCTAAATTTCTCAAGAGACTGCCGTCAGACTTCTAGTAGATAAGTCCAGATACTGTCAAAGTTTGAACATTTTTAATAGTCGGGATTTTCAAATAAATTACCCATACTTTGAGCTACGCAGAAGCAAAAAGATGTGATACAGTTGCTGACGTCACTGGTTCTAGCCGTTTCTATAAAAAAGACCCCGCCGCCATTATGGTTTGTCTGTTCCTGTCCGCGGTCTGTTCCTGTCTAGCATTATGTGAGTGAACCTGTGGTCTGTCTTTCATCGCGCTGGTTGTAACTCGCCATGTGGGCTAGTTCAACCATGTTGGATCGTGTCGTGTTAAATCGTAACTTCAATGACTGTTAAGAACTTGCAAATTTACTAAAGGGGTTTCGGTCGGTTAGATTTCTCTCCACAATCTGTAATTTTTGGAAATGAATGTTCGATATGCCTGCTCAACTGTAAATGCAATTTTGAACTTTAGACTTTGAAAAATAAAACTTTGGATTTTACTAACAGTGAACTTGTGTACTTCAGTTGTTAACATAAAACCCTTTTCTCAATTTGTGGGTAACAAATTTTGTGGCGACTTAAGGCATTTAGTTGAGTCATCCTGGCTACATGGTCAAACCAAATTAAAATATTCAGTAAGTTTTCATCGAACAGTGAGGTGCTATCAAGAGTGTAAGTTAAGGCCCTTAGGCGATACTCAACCCCGGTATCGGCCTAGGTCCTTACACATATATGTTACGACTGTACATCTTGTGGTGTATGTATTATTATTTTTTTTTTAAATGTACCATATATCCTATGACTGTACATCTTCTGGTATATGTATTATTTTGTAATGGAAGTGTTTAATGTACCATGTATACTATGACTGTACATCTAGTGGTGTACTTATTATTTTGTTATGCAACTGTTTATCTGTAAATTGACAACTTTCCACATCCCACAGAGCCAGTCTCTTATATTGGGATCAATGGAAAATGAATGTATTGTATTGTATTGTACCTTAATTTCAGGTCATTTAACGCAATAGAACAGATGTTAGAGAATTTTCAAATTCACACGACAACCGATCACATGGTCAGAACAGAATATTTTTATTGTGCCCAAGATATCACACCCACGAAGATGGGACAACTTTTAAAACACGTATTTTGATACAGGCTATACTTTAGTAATTTTTCCGGCTTGATAAACCACATACCTTCAGAGTTATACATAGAAATATACTCATAATAAAAATGGCGGAAGTGTGAATTTTCTGTTTTTAGTGATTACTCTGTCAGTTCCTAACCGATTTGAATAGAATTTACACTTTTGAGCAGTTAATATCTGGGCCAACACTTTGGTCATAGTTTCATGTTTATAACTTATGCCGTTAGTAAATTCCCAAAAATTTCTGAACATGCCGCAATCCGGGGAAAGTATGAATTTTGCAGTGACGTCACCTTAAAAATAAAAGTTAAAAATAAATTAAAATTTTGCCATCCAACAGGACACACATAAACTCCCATAACTCATAAACATTTTAGATTTTAAATTGAGCACCGGTGAAGGAAGTTGTAAAAATAAATGTAAGGGAACATTTTAGACCGCGGCAGAACACTGCCGGAGTGTAGCGTCCTTGAAACACTCCTATATAAGCTCGTGTGAAGGAGGGGGTAGAGAGAGTCCAGCAGATCGCTTTGATGAGAACACACGTACTTGGTGTGTTCTCCAGTATGAGGAGACTGGCTCCAGGCGCGCAGTGATTGAGGGAAGTTAGGCGTGATGGCATGATGGCTGACTGGCGCCATTTTCTAAATTCGGCATGACCACCATAACCGACTAACAGTTTTAGACATGTGTTGGTAATCGATTTCAATTTCATTTGGGGTGATGCGGTCTGTTCTCTTTCATGATTTGTAATCTTCGACTGATGTTTTTCTCCGATTGCCGTTGCTAGCTGTGACTTTTGTAACTTATGTGAAAATTTTCAAGAATATATTTCAGTTATCGGGATTCAGACTTTCATTTCTACATTAGTACCTTTCTTACAGGAGTTTAATCTCTAAGTGGCGACCGCAGTAATTATTACAGTTAGCATTCTACATGGTTTAGCATGGTTATAGAAATTTTTACGAACTTTGACAACTTTTTGATGACTTTGAGTTTAGGTGCAGAAGCTGATACCCAACCCCGGTATGCAGCTCTGATCCTAACACACCACAGTTGCCTTCTCAAAGTACAAATTATGATGATATTTCAAAATTGTCGCTCATTGACTCTGCTGAAAGAGATGAAATAATTATTGAAGCAACGAAACAATCCAATAAAAAAAATTATGGACGTTGTTTTCCAAATACGTATTTTGAAAAACACCAAATGAAGAAACTTATAAAAGTAGATAGTTCCTTTATTCTAAATCTGCAGATAAAGTATATTGTTCATATGTTGTTTATTCAACAGCAGGTCTTATTTTTATTTGGGAAACAAGGACTGGATGAACGGATTTACTTATCAGAGCGTCTCAAAACTCACGAAACTTCATCAGATCACAATCACACAATGCTCAGTTGGATAGAAGCGTTAATTCCATTAAATAACTAGACAAGCATTTGCATATACAGACTGAAGACGAAAAATCAAAGTGGGTAGCAATCCTCTAATGAATGATATCTTGTTCAGAGGAAGCTTTGGATCTGAAATAGTAAATAATTCTGATGATGGTAACTTCCTGGGTATATTGCAACTGCTAGGAAAATATTACCCTGTGGTGATGGAACATCTTCACCATATTGCTAATAATGAGAATAATATCTTATTAAATTGGCAAAACTATTAAAAACGAATGAAGTGCGTAGTAAAATTTTGGTTATGGTTAGGTCATCTAAATTTTTTTCCATCATTTTGAATTGAACTCTTGAGGTAAGTCACGTCGAACATTCATCTTTGACTTTGATTTTTGCTGACACTAATGAAGACGAAGTATTACGCTGTGCTTAGAATCCGGAAAGTGACTCTTTGGGGCACTGCCCTGTTTAGCATTGATACTTAGCAAAAGTTCGATTTGGATATGAACGATTGTCGAGGCCAAAGATATGACAGTCGATCCAATTTGGTAGGAGGAACAAATGTGGCAAAAGCAAAATTCTGAACCAGTATCTTCCAGATTTTTTAAATTAAAATAACTGGCATTAAATTTGGTAATAGCTAGTGCCGCCAAAATATCAGTTAAATCGGTCTCCTTGTCCGGATTTCTTTGAAGAATATTTGTGTTATGCTCTCGATCAAAAAAGCGATGGGAAGTGGTATTCAAGCACTCAGGACTACCGCCAAAAAATTTGCGAAACTCGTTTCAAGAATAGAGTTTCTAGCATCCCTACAGTTCGTTATCACTACACTTCAGTTCGTGACGCCATTCTGAAACGAATTATTCAGTTCCAGCAACGGATACCTTGTCGCTTAACCAGATCATGGATCAATTTGAGTTAATAATTACATTGGTGACTTGGAATAATACATTGTTTCAAAGGCCATGCAGACGAAAGTGGATTTATGAAAATCTTCACATTTTTTGAAAAACAGCTCGGGGGTGGAAGAGGATATTCTCTACAGCCCCAAAACTGTTACTGACCTGTTGAAGTTTGTTTTGACAGCTTCGTTATAATGTCCTCTTCACGTTTCCCATCCTCCTTTCTCCGAAAAGTCGCATCTTAGAATCGATTGCTTCCATTGTAAACAAATGCGTCGTTCCTGATATAGATGCCGCAGAACAAATTTCCCATAAACTTTTTATTCTTGGTCCAGTCCGAATTTCAACCTAACCACGATCACTATAACAGGATTAACTTGTTTAGGTTGATATGATCCCTGTACCAATAATCTTTGTGCCATTTTTGCATTGTTGCTACCATTTCGCGGTTGCGTATTGTCTTACATTTCGGCATTTTTAATATAATTCGCGGCTACTTTTCCGAGAAAGGAGAGTTCAAAACGTGAAGAGGGCATTATAACTAGGCAGCTAAAACAAATTTAAACAGTTCAGTACCAGTTTCGGGGCGGTGGATAATATCCCCTTCCACCCCAGTTCAGAATTTGACCTCTGATAACTGGCAGCTGGAGAAGTTGATTCTCAGACTGGAAAATTTCCTATTATTAACCCAATCAGATGCCGAAAAAAGTACAGATTTTTTGAGTGTTAGCCATATATGAAATGCAACAGATCCAGAAGAATTGTTTACAATGAACATGTTTTTCCATATCATCGATAGAATAGAGAATCTGTTGGTCACTCTAGTAGCACAACGTCCCAAGGGCGTAGCCAGGATTAGCTTCAGAGTGGGGCAAAAACAATGAAAAATACTTGTTGAAAATGGTTTTACCTGGGAGGGGGGGGGGAATAAATGCATTTAACCTGTTTAAGAATTAGTTCGCGAGGGTTCTGGCAAAATTTTGGTAAAGTTTATTTTTCGGTATTAAGAGTGGGAATTTTTATTTTCATATATTTTCTATTTTTAAATATTTTAAAAAATTATTAAAAACTGCTAATTTGACATGTAAGTGAAGTAAGCATTTTGTTCGCCACAGTAGCTCATATAAACATTTACAAACATATAGTATTCCTTTTTACTGTTGTTTCTCATTCATACCGCTGCTATCCTATACTGATCTTTCCGAGGTTTGAGTTATTATCATATATAATTCATTGCTCATTCATAAGGAATTCATATACATATTGGTATCCGAATCACACGGGAACTGCTATTTGGTATAAAAGTAGATGGCCAATACATTATTCCAAATTTATCCTAAGCAGTTCAGTAGTTTAGACGTGAAATAGAAAAAAATCCGAACTAATAAACTTTTACATTTATGACATAAGTAGGATGTAAAAAACTATGTTATCTTCAATCTATCTATATGGACAAATTAATCACTAAGAGATTGCTCGTTTGGGGCGCCACAATGAGATCTCGCACCACATGAAAAATTTGCTAGGGCCGCCTCTGCTGTGGATACTAAACTCGAGGCACAGACGAAGGTTTTTGAAACCAAATTACAGACACTTGAAGTTGCTTTTGATAGCAACTAAAAGAAATATTTGAACAGTATTCCCTCGCAGTAAAAACACAGGTCAATCAACTCTCCTATGCATTGAGCATGCATAAAGAGAATGTGGACAACAAGTAACACAAAATAGAAATGACATCAATAAGTTGAAGGAGGATATGAATGAATCCCATAAGGGAATTTCCTTATTGCAACAGTCCCAACAGCACACTACTAGCACAACTAGCAAACATTAGGTCAAAGGTAGAAAACAGTATTGATGCCCTACGTACAGTCTGTACAGAGAATAGCCAGAGAATACAACATTGTAATGAGCAAATGGGTTCAATGAAGACACAGGAATTAGAGACAGACAGCAGAATACAGAATTGGGAACAAGTTGTTTCTTTGAAAACACAATTGACAGAAGCACTTAGCACACAGAACCAAGCAGTTTCTTCTTCACAATGCATAATCACCATACCAGAAAAAGTTGAATATATCAGGTTTAGTGGACAGGGAAATTTACACCCCGTCAAATTCCTGAAAAGTTTTGAAGATTCGAGGCCTTTTACTAATTATTCAGACAGAGAAAAAAATAATAAATTGTTTCAGTCAGCATTTAACAGGATCAGCCAGGCTGTGGAGTGATACCCACCTACAAAATTACACCACATTTGCAGAGCTAAAAGAAGCATTTCTTAACAGGTTTTGGTCACAAGAAACACAATACTCAGTTTGTAGGTCGCCCATTGGGCTGGGGCCTAAATGGGACGGAAACCTTCCCACGTTATATGATATATGACCTTTTTTTCTACAGGAAGCCGATAAGGCGACATACTTAGACCACCCCATGCCTGAATAATCCTAATCCAAGACATTGTCCATCGGATGCAACACCCGTAATAGAAAGATTTGCAACACAAGGGGTTACTACGCGAGAAGCGGCAGAGAAACTCTCGCGAGTACTAGATGTATATCAATGGTCTTGGAGTCCAGGAGAAAGTGTTTTAGTAACCAATAACAGTCAGACACAAAATACAGAGGATCAGTACAACCACAGTATGTCATATAATAATGAACAGCATACATGTCATAATGGTCAAGGCAGCGGTAAGTTTTATAACAACAATGTCCAACAGCATTCAAAAAGGGGACACAACATACAAGTAGAGGAAGAGGAACTAGAGGAGGTAGAGGTAATGGAAGAAAAGGTAACAGAGAAAGACAAACAAACCATAACAGAAATACCTCAACATCCGAACAGGTTTCTGGAGTTGAACTGATTCAACAACAGAAGGAAGGAGAATTTACATACTTTAGTAGTGCCATCAACACAGAAGCTTAACCCTTTAACTGCTACGGTTCGCCCGGCCGTGCTCTCGCTGAGTGCTGCTTTGTTTATGCCTAAGCTGTTTACCTGCCCTGGAATGCCGCGTTTGACCGGACCGCTGTGTACTGAATACGTCTGGAGCGTTGTGTGTGACGTTCTTCTGCTGTCGCTCTGCGATTTGAAACGCCAGATACAAAATAAATGCTGTTAATATAACATATTAAGTTTTCAGTTTAAAGCTCCTCTAAAAGTGAATGTCTGCGTAAGCAAACATGCAGTACTTCATATACTAAATAGATATTACAGCAACTGAAATGTTTTTTGTTTGTGTAATTTATCTGGAGAGAATACCTTTCCGAATACCTTTCACAAAATCTGCACATATTTTCCAACATTTTTGACCCGGCTATGGACCGCCACTGGCAAGTTAAAAATATGTTTTTATATTTTGTTTAGTTTTAGAGGCGTATAAATGTAATATAATTATTACTCTGCAGTTACCCATGGTTAATTATTCTTTTTGTGTGATAAGCCTTGAAAAATGGTATAACACACAGTGGTACATTACATGTTCTGCATTAGTTTCTCGATGCACTTTCTGTTTCGAATATACAGCGCATATACGCATTGGCGAGCTCTTTTTTGAATTATCAATATGAATGACATTTGGAAAATGTCTCCCAGTAAATCCTTGACGATATTCTTTATCAGAGCATCTTCCATTGCTAGGTTCGTTCTTGGTATATGCTTCAAAAAGGGGCGTCCATAAATTACGTGAGGTGAAATGGGGGGAGGGGGGTTCCGGCAAAATCTTACCAAGGGGGAGAGGGAGGTCTTGTTGGACTGTAGAGCTAAAAAAAAGGTCTTCAAATGACGCGAAAGTAGATTTTAGGGGGGGCATTTCCTCGAAAAGTGCCACTTTAGAAGGTTGAGACCTAAAAAAAATAAAGGTCTCAAAAAGTTGTGAGGGCAATTTCTAGGGGCAGGAGGGGGGAGGGGTGGTCTCACGCGAACCAGGTTTCACAAGAGGGGGGGGGTCCAGAAATCCGGAGAAACACCTCACGTATTGTATGGATGCCCCTTACCAGAGACAGATGAAACTCTGCAACTGGCATTTTTCGTCCGGTTACTACTTACTAGGCGAAGAGCGTGAGCATTTAAAATGCAGTATTCGAGAATGAGGAAAAATAACTTTTTATACCACTTCATAGCAAAAATATAGTGTGAACTGATTCTCGCATATCTGTAGGTCTCATCATCAATAGATATCATATGAACTTCTGTTAGAAATATCAGGAAAAATGACAAACTGCTGGAATGTTAACCTAATCCACACTTGTATCCCGCAGCTTAATCGTCAAGCGCATGTGGTGAAACGCGTCATTAAAGCATTCTCTTAATCCACACATTTCGCTCTCACTATCTGTAGCTTCAAATTCTGAAGAATTTTCACTTGTGGAGACAAATGGTAATTTTCCATTAGCTGATGTACACGGCTTAGTACTATTACTTCGAGATCCTGTCGAAGGGTCATCAAGGTGATCCATATCAATGACATTATATTAATTGTCGCTTCTAGTAAGAATCTCCATGATTTCTTCCACTGTACAAACATGACGGCGGGCCATTTTCTCAGCGAAAACTAAAACGAAAAGAGAGACACAAATTAGATAGCAGCTGCCAACGCTCAAGGGTCGAATAAGGAAAACAACTAACCACCCTGGGTGGAAATATGGCTACATGACGAGGCCTCTAAGAGGCTAGCGCGTTAACGCGCGCAGAGCACACAGGGATCCGAGCGGCTGGACGTGTATACACGTCTGAAGCACAGACAGGTCGGCAAGGCGGCGCGTGTATACACGTCTAGAGCAGTCAAAGGGTTAAGGGAGTATACAATGTAGTGTCCTTGAAACCCTACAAACATATTGAAATTTGATAGTAGATTTTTCTGGCCAATACATCCAAATGAAACAGAGCATCAGCAGCTGTCAGGACTCAGTCTCCTGTGAGCAGAGGCCCGGCCCAGGGTAACCTTTAAAGGAACCTACCAAGTTCCAGATCTGGTTACCCACTGTTGATACTGAGATCCAGGTGGGAACACCTTTCATTGATGCTGTTGAGAATCATTTTTTTTAGGGGAATCACAATTTAGGTCAGACAATCACATCAGGTTCAGGAATCGTTTCTATGGGACATGGCTTTGTCTAGGTTTACCTTCAAAGGGACTGAAATAGTTCCAGATTTGGTTCTCCCATAGGAATAAAACCAGAATCCGGCACTTATGCCTTAAATTGATGCTGTTGATGATGTAAATTTCATTTTAAAGTAGCGTAGTATGATTTTTTTTTCACTGTTTTTCAATAGTAGGGGAGATGAACATGTGTATACATGATATCAATTTTTTTATATCTTTTTCACTGTACCATTTAGTAGAACTGAAGATAAAAGTAAAGGATGCAGAAAGTTTAAAAGCTGATATATCATACTTAACTGCCTATGTTTGGAAAAATAAGGAATGAAGAAAAAGAGACTCTTTCTTTATAACTCTCTTGCTTAGTTTCTAGGGCATAATACAGTATAAGACAAGCCAACTCTGATTTGTTGTAAAATATGTGATGTTTATAAATAGTGGACTATAAAAGTAAGAGGAATGAGGTAATCTTTATATATAAAGATGAATGTATGTTTGTTTGTTGGTTTGTTTGTTCTTCATACAAATCCACAGTTTTCATCCGATCTCGATGAAACTTTGCACACTTATCCTTTGAAACAAGGAGAAAAATACTGTCTACATTTGGTTGAAAAATTATCTGTATAAATAACACATGTTGTCTCATAACTTCGAAATACGGCGATAGACAGACACGTTGGATGTGGACGTCTCTAGACCGTGTTTCCGTGTAGTGAACTGGCAGCTCAGTGGTTGCCGGTCTCGGTAGCGTAGGGGCTAGAGCACTAGCTCCGCGTGCTGAAGGTCGCCGGTTCGAATCCGGCCGCGAGCATGGGTGTTGTGTGTCTGTGTGAATGTCCTGTCCGTCCTGTGGTGTCTATACTTAGTAATCATAACATACTGGAGAAACAATATCACTGGATGAGATATCACAAACACATCGAGCTGGCTGAATGGCTTAGTTGCCGAAAGCCATTAAAAAAAAATAAGTTAATTTAAGTGTGCTGCGATTATAAAAAATAAAAAAAAAGTGGCTAAAGAGCTTGCTTACAAACGTCGTGGTCTCCGGTTCAAATCTCCGTGGAGGCTAAGATTTTAAAAAATTGTTTTTCATCGTAAGAGTCAGGCCTGGGCCATAGGTTATTCGGATTGAATGTTAAACTGTAGATATTAGAAAGTTAGGGGTGCAATACGAGGCAAATCGTAGGTAGTCTTGCAATTATGTAGGTGTACACTTTTTTACGTTATAATGATCCCTCAGGTGTTGTTCGCAGTCAGTGTGTGAGTGAGAACCACAGTAATCTTTATATATAAAGATGAATGTATGTTTGTTTGTTTGTTCTTCATACAAATCCACAGTTTTCATCCGATCTCGATGAAACTTTGCACACTTATCCTTTGAAACAAGGAGAAAAATACTGTCTACATTTGGTTGAAAAATTATCTGTATAAATAACACATGTTGTCTCATAACTTCGAAATACGGCTATAGACAGACATGTTGGATGTGGACATCTCCAGACTGTGTTTCTGTGTAGTGAACTGGCAGCTCAGTGTCTAAAGAGCTTGCTTCCAAACGTCGTGGTCTCCAGTTCAAATCTCCATGGAGGCTAAGATTTTTAAAAATTGTTTTTCATTGTAAGAGTCAGGCCTGGGCCGTAGGTTATTTGGATTGAATGTTAAACTGTAGATATTAGAAAGTTAAGGGTGCAATGTGAGGCAAATCGTAAGTAGTCTTGCAATTTTGTAGGTATTTACTTTTTTACGTTATAATGATCCCTCAGGTGTTGTTCGCAGTTAGAGTGTGAGTGAGAACCACAGTAATACTAATATAAATACTGAAGTAAGTCTCTGTCTTTTTGTTACGTTTTGACGACTAAATGGCTATATCGTTGTGATGGAATTTTGTAAGGAAAGCTGTATGAAGGGCACAGGATATTTTTTCCAGTATGATTAACAGTTGTAGTCACGAAATTTTGAGATCTTATCGAATAGTGACAGAAATATGTTAGAAATTGATTCTCTTCAAGAGGCAGGTTCGACGGTAGAATGATATAGTGATAGCTTCCCTGTCATATTATGCCGACTCGATATTGTTTGGGACCAATCCTTCGTTACCTACAACTTTCTATATTTAATTCTGGCAAAAAAATTCTTAATCCACGCGCACGAAGTGGCGGGTACTAGGCTAGTGTACTATAACAGCTTCCAATGACAGTGTATTTGAATGTAACATGTTTTACATAAGAAGCTGTCCACTCCACTTTACCTCCCACTGCTGGTTTTTTTTTTTTTTTTTGAAGGGGGGTTATACCTTACAGTATGAAACCACTCAGTTTTTTTAAGTGTATTGTATTGTACATATTTTTGTCCACTCATTGTTCTGTATTGTTGCATTGTAGATATGGTTACTTTCATCAGAATGAAAAGACTGCAGGTAGCTCACAGGTGCGAGTGCAAATTTTGTGAAACACTGCACCAATATGTAAATAGTCATGTATTAGTTATATTCATTACACCAATATGTAAATAGTTGTTTGTTAGTTATATTCATTATACCAGTATGTTAATGTTGTGGATGTATTGTGGCACCATAACAGGACAAGGATTTTCGGTGTATTCTGGACATATTACAGGAGGATAAATTTTGGTGTATTTGGGACTTTATTTTAATATGTCATTTATGTAGTAAACTAACGTTGTGTTGACATTGAATTGTAATGGAAGATATGTATATCAGTCGACCATCACCACCTCAAAAGTAAGAATTGGGTATGGATAAGAAGGCACATTTAAGCTAATACTGTCTCTATTAGTTGTTGGGTTTAAGTTTGCCAATGTAAACAATGCTTTCCAAATAGGAAAAAATGAACCCAAGGGGGATTGTGGCAAGACAGTATTAAATCCATGTATGTATTTGTGTTAAGCGGATGAATCAAACAAACCAATTGTCGAGAGTAAGACGCGAGCTGCGAGACTGATTGTTGATGTCAGTCTGCCACTGACCATCTGGGAGATTTGTTGTGTCTGTGTGCCCAGTAATAGTTTGGCCATGCGCCCAGCACTATTGTGTAGAGCAGAAGCAACTTTATAAAAATGCCACTTGCAAGCAGATAAAAAATAGTGCTTTGTAAAGATTAGTACATTTGTAGGAGTTGAAACAAGGTGTACGAACCAAGTGATGATAATGTAGTTCCGAACTTGCAAACAGGAGAAGAAGTGCCGCATAGCCTTTATACATGATCGAATTAAAGAAATATAATCATTGGTGGTGGTGGTCTTGTATGTGTGTATTTGGATAGTAAATTGGAAGAATATTCATATGGCAACTTTATGGCTCAATAGTATAAGAACCTGCAATCAAGTAATAACCACTACCCCAACAATTTACCCACCACCAGCCAACATTATTGTTACTATATCATGGGAACAAGACACAAACAGGTGGAAGAAGATCACAGAAAATATTAACCACTAAAATTTTCTTTTATTTGAATATATAACATACGTAAGTCAAAAAATTTAAAATACTAAAAATATAACAAAGTATTACACGCTACTCAAACATCAGCTCTCATTAGCTGAGGTTCATGTGGGAAGAGATAAGGGAGTGGGGAATGGGTGGAAAAGAATGTTCCTTGGATTTGTATTAAATTTAGATCCTGCAGCTGTCTAGTACCCGATTTATACTGGTGATCCAGTTCCCAGCTTCTGACTTCAGAGATGCTGGTTCTGTTTGAGAGTTCTCTGATTGCATGAAAAGTGAAGCAAGAATTGAAAGTGTTGGTATCATGTGTGGTAGCATGATGAGATACTTGTAATGGGTTAATGGCATTTCCCCATTACTTTGGAAGATAATTTGAGAAGTTTTAAATAGTGGCAGTTTGCGTGGTTGTCTGGTGACTTCAGCATCTGCCAAGTCCGTGGGTTTAAGGAGGTAGAACCCAGTTTTATAACATGGATTGAAAGTGGTCATTGTCTAGTAACGTCAGCATCTGCCGGGTCCGTGAGCTGGGAGGTGTAAACCCCAAATACGGAAGCATGGTGCGCTTGCGAGAAAGACACACCTAGGCTTCTGGGCAGTCAGTATGCCATTGGCCATGGAGTAGCTGAGTCCATCGTGAAGGTGAACAGTCAATAGTGTCGACGAGATCGTGTGTTTGTGCTCAGTAATTATGATGAAACATTAATTTCGTAGGAGGTGATTTCTTTGGTGATATGAAGGAACTTTGGTAATGAAGAAAGTATTTGCAGAATGTTTTATGAATTGTTTTCATGGTGAGCCATAGGTATGGTCTGAGAACTGGTAAGGGTGTTGTATGAATGAAAAGAGTGCATGTTGTCCAGTCTAAATACATCAGGGACATTAGCTGTAATCTTAAAGGTTCGAAGTACTGATAGCGAACTTTCATAAAAGTTGGGAATTGGAGCGAGATTATCTTATTAACTATTAAATGCATGTGTTTCAAATAAGAAGTTGCATTTTCATTTCATTTACAAACTTAACGTTGTTTGGTGGCCATTAGAAAGAACCAGAATCTAGTGAGTGCGCGGTAGCTTTAAAGGTTCATGGTAAGTATTGTAACCGAACCACCAGCATTACCGTGACATACTGAGTAGTCCGGGTTCTGGGTAAATACAGTTCGCCTGTGTATGATCATTCTGATGGCCAGTGAATTCATGTTATAACCCATATATGAGACTCAACAATGGTTGCAGGTTAGTAGTTACACTGATCAGACAAAATATTATGACTACCTACCTGCTATTGATATAAACCCATCCAGGCAATAGCAGCATCACCTGACGAGGAATTACTGCTAGTCAGATACACACATGGTGCATGTAGTGTCAGTGAGTGTGCTATACATGTATAGAATGGGGAAGGTGTGCCATCTATCTGAGTTTGACCGAAGGCAGAATGTGATGGCCTGGAGGCTTCGCACGAGCATTTCGGAAACTGCACGACTTGTCAGGTGTTTGAGGTTTGCTGTGGTGAGTGTCTTCAACAAACCGAGGTGAACCCATGTCCAAACATCGTGGGTTAGGGCAGCCACACCTCATTACAAATGTCAGACATCGTAGGCTGGGCAGAATGGTAAAACAGGACAGAACTAACATCAGACTTTAATGCTGGGCAGACTACAAGCATGTCTAAACACACAGTGTGCCGAACACTCCTAACAATGGTCCTCTGCAGCCAACGACCCAAGCATGTGCCAATATTAACATCATGACATCAGTAACTGAAATTGGCACATGACCATCATCACTGGATGTTGGTGCAGTGGCAGAGCATTCCATGCTTTGATGAATCCTGATACCTTCTTAATCATGCAGAAGGGAGGATGCATATCTGTCATTTTCCAGGGGACCAGATTTTTGACACCTGTACAGTGGGACAGAGAGAAGCTGGCATCAGCTCAATTATGCTGTGGGGAACATTCACATGGGCATCCATGAGACCAGTGGAGCTTGTGCAATGCACCATGATGCCCAATATGTATCATACACTGGTTGCAGACCACATACACCCCTTAATGATGGCCATGTTTCCCAATGGCAATGGCATTTTTCAACAAGATAATGTGCCATGTCACAAGACCAGGAGTGTTACTGAGTGGTTCGAGGAACACAGAGGCAAGTTCCAATTGATGAGCTGGGCTCCAAAATTGCCAGATCTGAACCCAATCGAATGCATCTGGGATGTGATTGAACATACCATTAACCCTCTCCCTGGAATATATGGGAATTAGGTGACTTTTGCGTGTAGATGTGATACCAACACCATCCAGGGACCTTCCATGCCAAGATGAGTTGCCGCTGTTATCTGTGCCAAAGGCAGACATAGGTGGTCATAATCTTCTGGCTGATCAGTGTATATTAGATGGGAGTACTTACATGTGGAAGTTCTATGACAAGAAAGCTCACTCCAGTTACAGGGTTCATGAAGGTGGTTGTAAGACCCTAAGCTGATACCGGGGTTATAGTATCAGCTTAGTACCTTAACTAGCAGCTCACTTGAATTAAAAGTTCTGTGGAATTTTGACGAAATAATTTTAACTTGCCCATGTGCCTGCCTGGATACTCAACTAAAATGCTTAATGGTCGTCACCAAATTTGTTCAAACCACAAACTTAGAAAAGGTTAAAACAGTTTACCATGAAATCACAAAAGGGTTCACTTGGACAAAATTTTACAGTTTATTTAAAAAATCACATTTTCAAAGTTAGCATTATACAGTTGAGTAGGCAATCAAACAAACGTTTCCAGAAAATTGTAGGTTGTTGAGAGAAATTACCGCCGAAACCCCCTTTGAAATTTAAAAGTTCTTAATGGACATTACCTTCGCAGGCTGTTACCGTGACACCCAACATGGCCGACAATGAGTGTACGTTGCTAACTGCCTCCTTCCCACTCCGAAACGAACATGCGCAGATCAACTTCACATAACGCTCCCGAGGTAAAGAAAAGACGAAACCGAAAGAAAGACTACATATTATGAAGTTACTACTTTGAACATGACTGAGAAAATCATGCGAGGAGTTGCGCAATTACTTTCCAGCGTACAATGTGAACTTACAGCAAGCAAGGTCTTTTATAGGCTCCCCAGAGCCTATGACTTTGGCGAATCTTTCTTTAATTAATATCTCCAAAAGTAGATAATAGTTTAACTTGAAATTTTTACAGGGACTTTCTATTGTCATGTTTAACATTCCAAAGATTTTCTATAATCTTAAAATTAAAGTCATCACATGACCAACTTAGCGGAATTTTTACGCGCTCCAACAACAATCAGCGACAATCTATTTTAAAAACTTAATTACCAGACAAATGCTTAAACTTTTTACCAAAACCATTATATATTCATAATCGTCTTAATTTGGGCTATCTACTGATATAAATTTCTAATTAATATTCCTTTTAATTAAAAGGTTCATTTTTTCTCTTAATTAAAACTGCTAATTAAACTTTGCCATATTATTTAATTTTACTACCAAAATAACGGGAACAATGCTGACTATAGCTGGTGATAAAAGATCAGTTATAGCTTTACTCGGTTTGAAGATATCTTGAATCTTAGATTTTTACTTTTCCGATCATGTGTTTCAAAACGTGAACAAACCGGAATATCTCTTAAAATAAACATTTCGCGATATGATAAATACACTTTAAAATGATTTTTATGGTGAATCGTCACTGTGGGAAAGATTACAGGAGAAATCCTTAAAGTTGACAACTACTTTTCTCGAAATTTCTAAGTCCAGCATAAGTAACTCCACAATCGATCTATAGAATATTTTACTACTAGGGAAACTAGAATTTGCCAAAATTCTAAGGTGCTTACATGGTGATGGATATTGCACAATTTTCAGCAAAATCTGTTGCAAACAAATTCAGCCTTGAGGCTGTCTTGTAAGATGAAGCAGCCCATTTTTAATTATGAGGAGGTGGCTTATGTTTAGAGATCTATTGAAGCAGGTTTTAGGTGGGTAAGGGAGTAGAGTTCTCATTTCCAGGCAGGTTGAAAGGAAATAATAACCTTTTTCAAAGGACTCCACTAATTGATTCCAGGTCTGGAAAGTCTTGGGTGACCAGAATTGGACTGTGGTTTTTGATGGGTTTGACATGGTTGATAGTAGATCATGATGTGGCTTGAGAAAGTTATTTATGAACTAAATTTGATGGATAGTTATGGAATATCACTGCTTGAGAGATGTTATTGGAATACAGTATGGGGGCCTGCTAGTTATAACACATGCACCTCACATGAATAGCAAGGCTGTAGGGAAGTGTGCTTTTGATATGATAAGGATGGCAGCTTGTAAGCATCTTAGAATTTTAGTAAATTCTAGCCTCTCGCCTTTAGACATTAAGGGAAAGTTTACTCTGTAGTAGAAGACAGTTTTCAGTTCATGTAGAGGTTATGGGAGTAAAGCTTTATGTAGCACAAGAGACATAATAACCAATCACACTAAATAAAACCCTTTAGGGATAATAAATGTATCCATAATTAAATAAATGCTCTAAATAAACCTTTGATAACAAAAAGAAAACATCAGTTTGGGAGGGAGTAGCTTAAATCCCCCAAATTCAATTTCACATAAAAGATTTTGATATAGGTTAACTTTGAAGTTTCTAAACCGATCTGAATGCAGTAAAGACCTTCAGTAGTTGTTAAATGCCGGATATAAACTGGGTATAGTGATAAACAAGCTTTTAATCAACTGAAAATTAAATAATCAGTAATAATACTACCTTGGACTTAAGAATTTCTACTGTGGAAGCATTTTGTCATTTTTAGATCAATTAACGAGCAAGAAAGTAACTTAATAGCAAGTAAACCAACTAAAGTAACTTTCTGTAATGATATTAACACCTTTTACTAACCTTTGATATGATAATCCATAATAATCCTGTTCAGTGCACAAGTAATTTCCAATATTTGGTATTTCACTGTTTTCACACACTTTTGAATAAAATAAAGTAATTTTAATGAAGTAATCAGGCAATTAAAATATAAATTCACTAAAATTTCGTAGTTTTTGAACGTTTAAATAACTTAAATCAATTTGTTTATACTTCGTCAGATGCACTTCACTTTTAATAATTTTTATCTCAAAATCCTAGAGGATCTCCGAAATAAAAAGTAGATTTCCGGAAAGAACTAAAAATCTAATATAACATATAATTATTTCAAGTAATTCCAGTCAATAGAACCGATTTTATAGAGATATTAAGATTTACTTTTCATCACGACCATGAGGTCAACTTAGAAATAAATTTCAACCGATCTAAAGTAGATACAGAGATGAGACAACTTTCAGAATATGTATTCTTATTCAGAGAATCTCATGGTAATTTTAGATTTGCGATAAAACTAATAGAAATAAAGTTATAAAATTAAAACTGAAATCACACTTTGGTTACGTAGTAAGTAAACTTTCCGTGCACCGATCTAATAAAAGTTACACCAATAAACTCAGGAATTTTTGTAGAACACAGTGATAATAAAACAATTTGCATAAACCGTGGCATTAATAAAATGACGAAATGTAGAAGTTTCCAGAACAATAGTAGTTCCCCAGGTACGAAAGTAGTCCACCCATACGCTGGGAACTTTTAAACCAGTTGCTTAAAATTATTCACTAAATATCCATTATTTCACAATTAAATATGTCGAAACACTGCAACACTTAAAGTTTTGGATAACAGTTTAGTTACTGAGATATTTCAGGCCTAGATCGCCTAGGCGCCAGTAGAAACTTGTATTTTGGCTCTGACGTCAGCGAGGGTATAAATTGGGAAGCCATTTTGACTCAGCGTCTTTTCCGGGTTTGCAGTCGTGATAACAAGATGATTTAAGCGTGTGTGCGTTGGTAGGTTGGCAACTCCGACTTATGTTGGTAGCGCAGTGTTTTCAGTTGGCACTACCGGGTTCGGCCATCATGATTGGGGCGTGGTTTTGGTTACTCAACATGGACTTTTAATTTTCAACTGGGGTTTGGTAGGTAGTTTCTCTCCATAACCTGCAAACTTGTGGAACGAGTGTTCGATATGCCTTCTCAACTGTAAATGCAATTTTGAACTTTTGATTTTGAAGAATAAAACCTTGAAGTTTTCTAAAAGTGACTTTGTGTGCTTCAGTTGTTAGCATAGAACCCTTTTCTATATTCGTGGGTAACGAATATAGTGGCGACCTGAGCATTCAGTTGAGTTACCTTGGCTACATGGTCAAATCCAAATAATTTACCGAGTTTTTAAGAGAACTGGTAGTCGACAAGAGTGTAAGTTAAGGCACTTAGGCGATACTACAACCCCGGTATCGGCCTATGTCCTTACAAGCTGTCTTATTGAAGGTTCTGTTGTAGGGTTGTAGGTTGGCTATGAACAGATTAGTTGAGATGGCCATTAAAAAGGGATAAATCCAATTCTAGGAAAGTGGCATGAATGAGGTAATAGGTTCTTGTGAGTTTCCGGGTGTTCAAGGTATTCATACTGTTAAGGTAACTGAGAATATTATATTACTCAGGGTTCCAGGTCATGAAAATGTTATCCATTAATCTGAGCCACAAGAGGGACCTTATCCAGAAATTACTCTTCCAGGTGGCCTAGGAAGAGTTTAGTCTAAGAGGGGCCATATGGGTGCCCATGGCAATTCCACAAGTCCAATCGTAAATTTTGCCTTCTAAGCAGGAAAAGTGGTTATTAAGTACCAGATGGGCAAAGGTGGGGAGGTTTCTGGGGGAAGGAGGACTAGTCTAAAAAATGTTCCATGGCACTAAGACTGTGGCAATGGGGAATATTAGTGTATAAGGAATCCACTTAATTCGTTATTACGATGGAGTCAGGGGGAAAAGCTGTGGGCTCAGTAAACAAACATAGGAGGAAGTGTTGTGTGTTATGATGTGTGAGGGAACTGTCTGACAATGGGTTGTAGGTGTTGATGCAGAATGGCAGAGATACATTCAGTCAGTGAACCATAAATGGCATCTATGGAGCATCCTGGATTTCCAGGGTTATGGACCTTTGGTGACATGTATCGGGTAGTCGTGCTTTTCTTTCTTCGAGTGAGAAGTGAGATAAATTGAGGAGAGATGCCTCAGAGGGGTCTGTTCAACTGCATAAAATCCTTTATCCTCTTTTTGAACATGGGAGTGATGTCATAGTTAAAGAGGTAGAAGGTGTTGGTGTTCGACAACTGATGAAAGACTTCAACCAGGTAGACACAATGATTCCTGACCACTGTCATTGAGACTTTATATACCAGGAAGATGGTTAGTTATGGATTCGAGGAAATCTCTTGGATGGTCCAGATTTCTGATGAGTCCAGATTGGGTCCAATAGGTAGGGGTTACAAGAAATTGGGGGAACCCAATTTCACGGAAACTAGATCTCCAGGTGGTTGTGCAGAAGGGGTGGTGCGTCAAGAGTGGATGATGGCTGGAATCTCTGGAGACTAGTCTCCAGATCTTCCTGAGTATCAGATTTACTGCTCCTGAGAGGCAAAATGTTATCTCCAGCTACGAATGTGGTGGTTTGATCAAATTTAGAAGTAGACCATTGGAAAGTAACAAAAGTTGAGGTTCTGAGATAGATTGGAGAAGAGGGTAGAGTTATAGAGATCTGGTAGGTTGATTTGGGTTGGACATGAAAAATTTGGGTTTTAATGGGGGTTGTTGTGGTAAGTTGAGGTGCTTTTAAGAAGATGAGGGGAGGTTGCACATTGAGTTTGTAACCTGGTTACTTATTATAAAAAAAGCAGTAAATTTGAATAAAGCTATTTTTAGTTCCCCCGTATTCACCAAAAGTGAAGTATTGTTCTGCACAATCTCGAATTATGAAGATACATCTTGGATGGACTTTGGATCTAGTTCAGAATTCAGTATTGAATTGGACAAAAAATTTTAACATACCCTTTTGTTATTCAACTCTCATTGTGAGTCCTGCATCGCCATTAACTAATTTTTACAGCTTGGCTCTATTGGAATGCTCTAATTTTTTCATATAATAACCTATTGTTGTCTCTTCTACAGTATGACACAATTTTTCTCGAATATAAAGAAGTATTACTTCTGTTTTTATTTCTAATTGTTTGAGGCTCAAGCTTTTACTTTACAATGCAATACAAAAGTAAAATTACATGCGACAGGTATAATGTTCTGTGCAGCACCCCTAGTTTATTAATTTAATTTAATTGCAATGGAGCACAGGCTCTGGTGGAAATTATCCTACACCCCATCTTCCTCCAATCCTGCAGCCACCTACATTTTTTGGTAAATTATTCATCATTTCACTTGGTAACTCATTCAAATTCCTGACACACTTACCTAAAAATGAGAATCCTCCCACACCATTCTGCCTGAAATCGAGTTCCAGCTTGTGGTCTTTTCCCTTCCATGCACTACTTTTCATAACTACTCCAATATCTTTCCATGCCTCATCACTCTGTACACTCCCTTGACCCTCCTCCTGTTTTGTAATGAATCCAGTTTCAGCTCCTTTATCATATCCATCACTGATTGCATTCTGCAATAATTTCCAGAAACAAATCTAGCAGCCCTTTTTTGCACCCTCTCCAACTCATGTATTTGATACGTAGAATGAGGGTCCCATACTACACTACCATTTTCGAGCAATGTTCTGACAAAAGTTATGTAACCCAACTCCCTCACTTCTCTCGTACATCCCCTCATCATTTTCCTCCAACAAGTGCAGAATTTTGAAAACTTTACCTGCCGCCTGTCCAATGTGTCCTGCCTGGTTAAGCTTGTTATCAAATATAATGCCATGATATTTACATTTCAAGTCCTCAGCAAGCAATTCTATCCTGACCATATATTCATAATTAACCATTTGTTTTTTTATTTGTGTATCTAATAAACAGACTTTTCTTTGTATTTATCTTCATTCCATGTTAATCAACCAACTAGATATCCTTTCCAGATCACCCTGCAACTGTTTACAATCCTCTATCGTTTTGATTTTTTTAATATAGCATTATGTCATCTGTAAACAATCTAATTTCAGATAGTAAATAATCAACACAATTATACATTAGAATAATGAATAGCAATGGTCCCAATACACCACCCTGCGGGCACTCCCATTTTTACTTACACTTGTTTTGATACTACATTTCGTACCCTAACTTTCTGTTTTTTACCTTTTAAAAAATTTTCTACCCAGCAAATAACATTTTCATCCACTCCAATAGTTTTAGCCTTATTTACTACCAATTTATGGCTCCCTCTGTCAAGATCTAATGCTACACTATCAATTTGGCCTCCCTTGTCCATTTCATCTGAAATATCTTGCATAAATCCCACCAACTGAGATTCACATTAATAGCCTTGCATGAACCCATGTTGCCTGCTTGAAAACCACTTACTTTCCTTGCATATATTTCTGATGTGGTTGCATTTCAATCTTTCCATTAATTTACCTACCACTTATGTCAAAACTGATTGTCCTGTAATTCTCAACTCTATTTCTCAACCCTCCTTTATGTACCGGTACTACTATTGCACTTTTCCAGTCCTGTGGTAAGCAGGAAGTATCCAGACTCAATTTAAATAATATTTCAAGATAAGGTACAATGTCACATCCGGCTATCTTTAAGATATCTGTAGTAATATTATCTTCACCAGCCCCTTTATTTTTTTTCAGCTTTCTTATTTCTTTCATGAATTCCTCAGGATGAATATCAAATTTTTTACTATCGTCATTTCTAATTGTGTTCTTAAGCTCGTTCTCCGAATTAGACACTCCTGTTTCTTATTCATTGTCCCTAATGCTTTCACTGAACCAGTTACTTAAAATCTCTACCTTTTTCAAATCGTCAGTAACTTCTTCTCCTTCCTTATCTATAAGTGTCTCTACACCCTCCCTTTCCCTCAGTTTCCTGATATAGCCATAGAAATTTCTAGATGCATCAGTCAATGGTCCTCTTGCTCTGACAATACTCTTCATAAACCCATCTCTTAGCCATTTTCTTTGCTGTTATGAAGTCCTTGTTTGGTTGTTTTAAATATTCCCTACTACCCTGCTGTCTCTTAACTCTGTTATGTTCTTTCTTACCAACCTCTTTAACCTCCTCACTTCCCTATTACAGTACATAGGTTTCTCTACTTCTCTTTATTTTCCTGGAATAAATTTTTCCTTCCCCCTTTCTTATTATCTCCTTGAACTCTTCCCACCTTGACTCTACTGTACCTGAGCCTTCCTTCCATTTGCTGAATTGTTCTCTGAAATATCTCTTCAGTAAGCAGCCAACACACTGATTTTCTTTTTATTACCCCAAAAATCTTCCTTAGGTAACTTATGGTCATGATCTATGAACACCAGTGAACTGTGGTAGTTTTTGTGAACAAGTATGATAACTCCTCCACGAATTGCTCCTCTATCTCTGTGGTACACTCTGTAACCATCAGGAAAAACCTCATTGTCTAGTACTTCTTCTTTTAACCAACTCTCTACCCCAATTATTACTTGTGGTTTGTGTACCTCTGGTAAGTTTGCAAATTTGATTACTTTGTTCATTATACTTCTACAGTTTACCATTAATACCCTTACTACTGGCTTGACATTTTCAAAATTTATCTCCTCTTTCCCAGTTTTATCCCAGTCAGTTATTGTTTCAGCCACTTCATCTATTTCTTTAACATCTGTGACTTCTCCCAGCGTGAATCTGCAATTATTATCACTTTGATAATCTATTTTGTCTCTTCACCAGCAGCCCCTAACTTAAAAAAAGGCACAGTCCTGACCCCATCATCACTGAAAACTGGGCTCCCTCACTGCTTTAGCTAACAACTCAGAAAGTACTCCCTTCCCCCTTCTATTCAGGTGTAGGCAATGCCTAGTGAAATCCCACCTACCAATGGTGTTCACAGGCACAACCCCCAACACATAACTAATGCCTTTCCCAAGTAGCACTTCCGTTTCCACATTAACCCGCCTCACAGCATAGTTCAATTGTGGGTGGTCATGGTGACTTAGGACCTGCATGACCTCCACCCTGGTATGCTGTGCCTCCTTCACCACCTTCCTCAGGTCACTCTCTATACCATAGGTTCCCAACCTTTTTGGACCTACGCCCCCTTTTTGAAAACAAAATTACTCACCGCCCCCCCCCCCCCCCTGTTTGAAAAAAAACAACACCGACGCCTAGTAATCAACGTTTTGTAATCCATAGTGCTTTAATTTAATTGGCTTGTTGCCCACTTCTTCAAACAGTGATTTGATGGCACCCTTCTTAAGTGAATTGGGCTATATTAAATATTGAAAAACATGGACAGATTTTTAAAATTACTTTATTAAAGAATATTACTGAAAATATTGGTGCCTTGTACAAAATTTGATTAAAAACATATATTGAAAATTATTGTAAAATTATCAGTGAGAGGTCTGTGCTTGATGTAATGATACTAATTTTTCTAAAATGGCGCTATATTTGTCAGCAGGAGTCTTAAATCTCCACGTTCCACTACTAACAATCTGTTTCTTTTCTTTGTCAGTAAATTGCTTACTAAACTCAATACCCTTTCGAGTAAAGATGACGACGGGAATGCAATAAAAAAACTTTTTGTTGCAGCCCATAAAGCGGATATAAATCTGGAATTTGCCTCTGCAGCCAAAATTCTTGATATCCATTTTTTAATTTCAATTTTAATTCTATCAACTCTTCCTGTAGCGATAAATCTGCGGTTTTTAGGCTTGAGAAAAGTTCTAATACCCAATTTGGAATGGTCAAGTTAAGAATATCCAGAAATCTGTTTTTAAAATTTTCTTTAAGTGCTCCCAAATGTTAAAAAAATACTAAAATATCTTCATCATTTGTTTCCACAGAGGAAAGATTTGGAAACTGAAGGATTGTCTTCGACCCACATTCTGTTTGTACTAGACAATTTTTGACATGATCGCACAAATAACTGACTTTGCTTTGATCAAATTATCTCCTTGCAGCTGTAGGTTTGTTTCATTAAATTTATTATATAGCTCAGTTAAATAAGCTATATCATTCTTATATTTCAATAAATTCCTCTTAATTAATCATCTTTGTTTTCAAAAAAACGTTATAATGGAGTCAAAAATGTCATAAAATCTTGTTAGACAGGTAGCCTTTGACAGACAACGAACTTCTGTGTGCAATAGCAAACGAATGAAATCTTCATTTTCACCACAAAGTTTTCCAAATAATCTACTATTGAGAGCATTGCTTCTGATCTTGTTAACTGTGGTAATTACATACTATAGTGAGAAGTGAAGGCGATCACTTAGGTTTTTGCAACAAAATGGTGTCTGTGAATTACACAATGCACGGCAACTACATTTGGTACTGGCTTTTTCAAATATAAAATCAGCCCTCGGTATCGTCCAACCATTGCCGGAGCACCATCAGCAGCAATGGACATGATATTATTCAAAGGAATACTTTTTTTTATTCAAAACAGTGTTCCAAAACTTGAAATATAGACTTTCCTTCATTATCATTTTCTATTTACTTTGCGAATAGTATTTTTTTTTTAAATTCTTGACAAATTTTTTCATATTCAATGAAGCGAACGTACTCAAGAAGTAAGAAATCATTGTTTGGTAAAGTAGATTCATCAAGCTGTAAAAATATTTGGCAGTCTTCAAAAAAATCAGTTAGAGAACTCTTCACGTCCTCAGACATTTCGTCGATTCGTCTCTGTACTGTGTTATTGCTAAGTGGGATTCTCGTAATAATATCAGACGCCGGTTTTTGCAGTACAGTACGCGGAACCTCACTCACAGATGGCAGTATCAATTCTTCCCCAATCGTGGGCAGTTTTCCCGATTTAGCAATAAGCAAGGAAATGTTGTAAGAGGCACGAAGGCCATCTGCGTCTTCTTTGGATGCCACTGAAAACATACCAGCTAAAGATAGAATTCTTGAATATTGTTCTTTGAGCATTTGAAAGTAAGATAAACTTTTATCTTTTCTGTCAGGGTGTATTTTGGTTAAATGTTCTTCTACACGTGAAGGTTTCATAGCTTTATTTGAGAAAACGCTCTGGCAAATCAGGCACATTGGTAATGTCTTGTTTGAGGGAGCCTCAATAAAACCATATTTCAAGTATTCGACATTGGTTTTCTGCATCACAGTATTTTCTAAAATTTGAATTTCATACAACTTCATGTCAACCATAGATACACCGTCAGCCATAGGTACTCTTACCTGTAGCAGGTGCTTGGTGGGAGGAAAGGGTGAAAACCGTTTTACTTTTTATTTTATCATTCAAAGAAAACCCTAGGCTGCTAATTTATTGGGTACTCATAGTGGCGTACAGGTGAGGCATATTTAATTCTAACAGTAACACATTCAGTTATTAAAATTATCAAGCAATGCCTCGTCTTATAATTGCCAACACATTAATAAACAAACAAAAATTTAAACACCACCACATTTTTAATTGATCGTGAAGCAAATTCCCAACATTAATAGGCAAACAAGAAAGCTTCACACTTGGTTTTAAATGAAAGTTCCTTTTATAACAAACGGGAACCATAAATCAAATATAATACTAACATGAAACTACGTTAGATTTCAAAAGCCGGGCGCCAGGATAATTTAAATTATCCACCAAGTGTTCCTATAGGAAAGTCTGTCCCAACTAGCTCAATATTTTGCTGGAGGCGAGAACTCCTAATCATTCAAAGGTCGTTACAGGGTTGTACCCAATGACTGAATGTAAGTACCACACTGCACTGTTCGTAGGATTATTACCGTGATGGCGATGGGCGTCCGTCGACGGCGGAAAAGTTATAGCACATTAGCTATAGAGGCAGGGCACCACGTCCTTTAGGCAACGTACTGAATGGTTGCCACAGTACGCTTCTTTTGAAGCCTCTGGTTCGATGCCAAGGCAGAACAATCTTCCAACCTTTCGAAGATGCACTGCTCCCTCTCTCCAGGCTGGACGACAAGTACCTCTCCCGCGTTCGCAGTAAAAAACCCTCTCCGTCGCTCATGGTTAACATAAGGAGAAATTCATGGAAATTAACATTACACAGAGAATAGTCCGCCATTGATTGGCTCCGCTATTTGGCTCTTCCTACCAAGCTATGATGATTGTCCAACATTGACATTTGGAGAATCGCGCGAACTCGGACATATTCGCTAAATATGATCTCGCTCGGGGACAGGAGGTCGGGCGTATGTTCACCCCGGTGGGGTATTTTCCCGGAGCTAAGGGATTATTCACCTGACATAATCCGTTAGGAAGGGGTAGCTGTCTCTCCATTGTCCCCGCGACTTCTCGGCGACGGTCTATTTGGGAGGTCCGGCAGATGTTAACAAGCCTCGCTGATTATCCGTTTCATTATTCTTTTTATATGTTAAATATAAAAATGTACGGAATGACACATTTTCGTCATTCTGTTACACACCCTTTGTAAAAATCTCGAAATGTCAAAAATGATATGATTCTTAACCCTCCTCGGAACGTGTGATAAATGGTGTTGATAGTAATAATAGGAATAGTAGCAGTGATCAGTACAGATTTGAGTGCAGTTAGCTAGCACATGATACAAAAATTAAATAATTAGTTGAAATTTCACAGCACATTCCTCACGTAATATCGATCAGTAAATAGAATAATAAGCAAATAATAATAATGAATATTTACTAACCTCTGTCGCAGATAGATATTACAAAATAAATAATCTTCAGTAAGTAGGTCCACGTAAGCTGTAGATACCGCACAGGTCCATAGTCGCTCTGTCTTAAGGCACTACCGAACAATCGAACACTGACCATTGTAATCGTATAAGTATTGTTGATCGAGCCGGAACATAAACATACTAACAATGGTGATCCTTGTGGTGCACAGCGCTTGCTGCGACTCATTCAGGAACTATTGAAGCAGGTGTTAGGAGCAAAGCTATTGTCAGTATTGTGTACTAATACCAACTTTTGGTGCACAGCACTTGCTGCAACTCATTCATGAACTATTGAAGCAGGTGTTAGGAACAAAGATATAATGTACTGATACCAACTTTTAATCTCCACTTATCTTGCTTAAATGACATTTGGAATTAATTGCTGAAACATTTGTTCAATGTTTTTTGTTATTAATTAATCTTATCGGCACGTCCTTACCAGTGTTGGCTAGGTGGGCGCTGGCTGGGCGTCAACGCCCCCCAAATTTACCTTTATTCACAAACGCCCCCTTCGAGCTCTCTAACGCCCACCGGGGGCGGTACGGCCCACGTTGGGAACCACTGCTCTATACTATAACTCACGTTTTTATCAATACTTTTTCCTCCACCTCCAACTATCACTACCCTATCTTCCTTAGTTAAACTCCTACAAAGTGAACCTATATCCTCTATTACCTGACCTAATGTTGCACTAGGTTTGAAAAAAACTTGTGACCTGGTATCCTGTACCTAACTGGTGCTGCAGAAGAGGGCCTACACCTCTCTCATGGCTACTACCTAGCAGTAGAACCCTTTTTTTCCTATTCTTGGCCTGCACGCCCTGATTCCTAAAAGTCTGCTGCACCTTACCTGCACCTGACTCTGGCAACAGGTCAAACCTATTTTTCCCCACAATTACTGAAGTGTCAGGCTTGTTCATCCTGTTAACCATGTTTCTCTACAACCTGTTACCAGATCCCACCCATTCTTCTCAACTTCCTCCAACCCACTATCTCTACTTTCTGCATCTACAGCTTGAGCCTTGACAAGCTCAGCCTCCACAGGCTGTGCCTGTGCAGTCTGAGCCTCAACAGGCTGGACTTCCACAGGTTGAGCCTCCACAGGCTGAGCCCCCACCGGCTTAACCTCCACAGGTGAGGCCACCACAGTCCACGCCAGCAGAGGCTGAGCCTCCACAGGACGAGCCTCAAGAACCCTGATCATTCATTTCATTTTCATTTTCTTGTTGACACATAATTCTTCAATTGATGCCACAATCTCACCCAAATGTTCTGCTGGCTAGGAGACAGAGGGAAAAATGTAAATTAGTATCTATTGTTCTGAAAAACGTTACAAAGGATGTATATTTGGTATAAATAGCTGGAAAACTTTATGTATTTGTATTACAGAGGTAAATACATATTTATATATAGGTGTGTTATTAATGAGCAGTGTTAAACTTCATTAAAAAATATGTACCTTTTATTTTATCTTCTCAAAGGTTAAAATGTTTTATGCATAGTGCAATTTCAAATTTTTAACACTGATTATGGGTGAGCAGTAACAATTTGGAAGTCTTGAATCCCCATATAGCCATCTAGATTTCAGTTTTTGTTTCCCCAAAACCACTTCAGCTGAATTTTTTTCCCATACCTCACCTCCACTCCTTTTCAAATCACCTTGTTGTTGATAAGATGTAAAGTCACAAAAAAAAGGTTATAAAAAAAATGTAAATTGGGTAACTTGAAATGTACTTGATTTATCTCATTTCCATTCTTTGAATAATTATACTAATTGGATAAATGATTAATACTAAGCTATGAACCATAAAAAATAATTAATGGCACTCGTGAATGTGAATAAAATCTTATATATATATAAAAATAGACGTGTTTTTTTCCTATTTTCACTTTTCAGCCACAACTACCTTGCACAGATCACTGATGTTTGTTGGTGGAAGTAGCATGGAGTTTCCTGTCGTGCACAACGTTCGCCGAATGCCGATAGCCTGTGGGGATGTGGGAGATATAATGATTAAAGTTGGTCAGTGCAGGGCGTTTTCATATTTCGACCAAAAATTCGTATCTCCGTATACTTCTCTTTCCTTCCACAACTACATAACATAGACCTTTAGTATTTGTGTGTGGTAGTAGAATCGTCTTTCCTGTCGTGCACTATGGTTGTTAGATGTCGGTAGCTATGGGGGTGTGGGAGATATGGGGGTTGAAAGTGGTCGACCTGTGGCAATTTCATACTTCTGCCAAAGACAAAAGTGTCATGGTGTATCACTTTTCAGCGAAAACTATAGATCACAGATAACTGGCGTTTGTGTGTAGTAGTAGCACAGAGTCACCTTTCGATCACAACAGCGGCCGAATTTTCAGAAACTGTGGTACTGTGGTAGATATGGTGGTTGTAAGTGGCCGACCAAGGATATTTTCGTATTTCGACTGTCTCCGCATATGTCTACTTTTCTGCCACAACTACATAGCATAGAGCATTGGTGTTTGTGTTTGGTAGTAGAATCGTATCTCATGTAGTGCACTATGGTTGTTAGATGTCGGTAGCTATGGGGGTGTGGGAGATATGGGGGTTGAAAGTGATCGACCTGTGGCAATTTCATACTTCTGCCAAAGACAAAAGTGTCATGGTGTATCACTTTTCAGCGAAAACTATAGATCACAGATAACTGGCGTTTGTGTGTAGTAGTAGCACAGAGTCACCTTTCGATCACAACAGCGGCCGAATTTCAGAAACTGTGGTACTGTGGTAGATATGGTGGTTGTAAGTGGCCGACCAAGGATATTTTCGAATTTCGACTGTCTCCGCATATGTCACTTTTCTGCCACAACTACATAGCATAGAGCATTGGTGTTTGTGTATGGTAGTAGAATTGTATCTCATGTAGTGCACTATGGTTGTTAGATGTCCGGTAGCTATGGGGGTGTGGGAGATATGGGGGTTGAAAGTGATCGACCTGTGGCAATTTCATACTTCTGCCAAAGACAAAAGTGTCATGGTGTATCACTTTTCAGCGAAACTATAGATCACAGATAACTGGCGTTTGTGTGTAGTAGTAGCACAGAGTCACCTTTCGATCACAACAGCGGCCGAATTTTCAGAAACTGTGGTACTGTGGTAGATATGGTGGTTGTAAGTGGCCGACCAAGGATATTTTCGTATTTCGACTTTCTCCGCATATGTCCTTTTCTGCCACAACTACATAGCATAGAGCATTGGTGTTTGTGTTTGGTAGTAGAATCGTATCTCATGTAGTGCACTATGGTTGTTAGATGTCGGTAGCTATGGGGGTGTGGGAGATATGGGGGTTGAAAGTGATCGACCTGTGGCAATTTCATACTTCTGCCAAAGACAAAAGTGTCATGGTGTATCACTTTTCAGCGAAAACTATAGATCACAGATAACTGGCGTTTGTGTGTAGTAGTAGCACAGAGTCACCTTTCGATCACAACAGCGGCCGAATTTCAGAAACTGTGTTACTGTGGTAGATATGGTGGTTGTAAGTGGCCGACCAAGGATATTTTCGTATTTCGACTGTCTCCGCATATGTCACTTTTCTGCCACAACTACATAGCATAGAGCATTGGTGTTTGTGTTTGGTAGTAGAATCGTATCTCATGTAGTGCACTATGGTTGTTAGATGTCGGTAGCTATGGGGGTGTGGGAGATATGGGGGTTGAAAGTGATCGACCTGTGGCAATTTCATACTTCTGCCAAAGACAAAAGTGTCATGGTGTATCACTTTTCAGCGAAAAACTATAGATCACAGATAACTGGTGTTTGTGTGTAGTAGTAGCACAGAGTCACCTTTCGATCACAACAGCGGCCGATTTCAGAAACTGTGGTACTGTGGTAGATATGGTGGTTGTAAGTGGCCGACCAAGGATATTTTCGTATTTCGACTGTCTCCGCATATGTCACTTTTCTGCCACAACTACATAGCATAGAGCATTGGTGTTTGTGTTTGGTAGTAGAATCGTATCTCATGTAGTGCACTATGGTTGTTAGATGTCGGTAGCTATGGGGGTGTGGGAGATATGGGGGTTGAAAGTGATCGACCTGTGGCAATTTCATACTTCTGCCAAAGACAAAAGTGTCATGGTGTATCACTTTTCAGCGAAAACTATAGATCACAGATAACTGGTGTTTGTGTGTAGTAGTAGCACAGAGTCACCTTTCGATCACAACAGCGGCCGAATTTCAGAAACTGTGTTACTGTGGTAGATATGGTGGTTGTAAGTGGCCGACCAAGGATATTTTCGATATTTCGACTGTCTCCGCATATGTCACTTTTCTGCCACAACTACATAGCATAGAGCATTGGTGTTTGTGTATGGTAGTAGAATTGTATCTCATGTAGTGCACTATGGTTGTTAGATGTCGGTAGCTATGGGGGTGTGGGAGATATGGGGGTTGAAAGTGATCGACCTGTGGCAATTTCATACTTCTGCCAAAGACAAAAGTGTCATGGTGTATCACTTTTCAGCGAAAACTATAGATCACAGATAACTGGCGTTTGTGTGTAGTAGTAGCACAGAGTCACCTTTCGATCACAACAGCGGCCGAATTTCAGAAACTGTGGTACTGTGGTAGATATGGTGGTTGTAAGTGGCCGACCAAGGATATTTTCGTATTTCGACTGTCTCCGCATATGTCACTTTTCTGCCACAACTACATAGCATAGAGCATTGGTGTTTGTGTTTGGTAGTAGAATCGTATCTCATGTAGTGCACTATGGTTGTTAGATGTCGGTAGCTATGGGGGTGTGGGAGATATGGGGGTTGAAAGTGATCGACCTGTGGCAATTTCATACTTCTGCCAAAGACAAAAGTGTCATGGTGTATCACTTTTCAGCGAAAACTATAGATCACAGATAACTGGCGTTTGTGTGTAGTAGTAGCACAGAGTCACCTTTCGATCACAACAGCGGCCGAATTTCAGAAACTGTGGTACTGTGGTAGATATGGTGGTTGTAAGTGGCCGACCAAGGATATTTTCGTATTTCGACTGTCTCCGCATATGTCACTTTTCTGCCACAACTACATAGCATAGAGCATTGGTGTTTGTGTTTGGTAGTAGAATCGTATCTCATGTAGTGCACTATGGTTGTTAGATGTCGGTAGCTATGGGGGTGTGGGAGATATGGGGGTTGAAAGTGATCGACCTGTGGCAATTTCATACTTCTGCCAAAGACAAAAGTGTCATGGTGTATCACTTTTCAGCGAAAACTATAGATCACAGATAACTGGCGTTTGTGTGTAGTAGTAGCACAGAGTCACCTTTCGATCACAACAGCGGCCGAATTTCAGAAACTGTGTTACTGTGGTAGATATGGTGGTTGTAAGTGGCCGACCAAGGATATTTTCGTATTTCGACTGTCTCCGCATATGTCACTTTTCTGCCACAACTACATAGCATAGAGCATTGGTGTTTGTGTTGGTAGTAGAATTCGTATCTCATGTAGTGCACTATGGTTGTTAGATGTCGGTAGTTATGGGGGTGTGGGAGAAATGGGGGATAAAATGGTCGACCTGCGGCAATTTCATATTTCTGCCAAAGACGCATGTGTCACGTTGTATCACTTTTAAGTGAAAACTATCAATCGCAAATTACCGGCGTTTTTGTGTGGTAGTAACACAGAGTCACCCATCGATCACAACGTTGGCCGAAATTCGGTAACTGTGGGAGTGTGTGAGATATGGTGTTCGAAATTGGTCGATCATTGAATATTTTCGTATTTCATCCAAAGACTTGTGTGTATCCGTAAATTTTACTTTGCTGCCGGAACTACATAGCGCAGAAGACTGGTATTTGTGTGTGGTAATAGTATCGAGTCTCCCATCGTGCACTATGGTGGTTAGATGTCTACAGCTGTCAATATGAATACTTTACAATCACGAACGAAGTTGTGGGTACCAGCTATTATATTATAAATGCGGAAGTAAGTTTCTGTCTTTTTGTTACGTTTTGACGACTAAATGGCTATATCAATATTGATGGAATTTAACAATGAAATAGTGTAGGAAGGACACAGGACATTTTTTCGGCATGAATAACAGTTTTAGTCACGAAATTTTAAGAACTTATCGAATGATGAAAGACAGACAGATTCGTGTGTTAGTCTGTAATGTTACGTTGGTTGCTCAGTCACGCAATCTGTTAGTGTTTGATTTATTAATAAATTTCGATAAGAAACAAAACTTATTATTTAGTATAGAAGTCAATTTGCTCTGCACTGTACTATTCATTTGTGTCTGTATAAAAGTTTCTGGCACCAATTTGTCTTCTTTTTGACATGCCTTACGGACGTAAACCTGGCCTAAGGTGCAGGTCTAGAAGACAATGTGCTGCTATTAGATTATATGATTCAGATGCTCATGTTGAAATAAAGAAGAAAAAAACCAAGCTGAAATAAAGCTGCCATCAGTTAACCCCCCCCCCCCCCTCCACACACACACACACATCCCCGCACCTTCGCTTACTTTTCTGTTTTTAAATATGTTGTAAGTTGATTCTCTTCATGAGACAGATTAGATGATAGGATGATATAATGATGGCTTTCCATCATATTATGTCGACTCGGTGTTGTTTGGGACAAATCTTACGTTACTAACAGTTTTCTATATCCAATTCTGGAATTGAAACTCCAAGTCCACGCGTACGAAGTCGCGGGTAACAGCTAGTTATAAATAAAAAGAAAATGAAAAAAAAACTGAAAAAAAATTGTGGCAGGCTTAATACATGACCATGTGCACAGTCAGGTCAAGAACAAACCTGACGCTAGACAAGGAAAATCTTTAGTAGTTTGAAAATTCAGCTATTGTTAATTTACTAGACAGCCATCTGCTGATTGAAAATACTCAGTGAACTTTACCAATTTGATTTAAAATAATTAACTAAACCATTTAAATGTTTCTGAAAGAGTTTTGAATGTCACAAACAAACTGAAATATGTTGAAATCTAGTGTAATATCTCCTCTTGCTGCTGTCATACCAAAATACTCTATTTAGACTAAAAGGCTTGTTCTGTTGCAACTCCCATCTGAATAGTATTAGGTTGTGATGCAAACTGTTGATACTGATGTCAAAATTTGTTCATATGATTGAGATTTTTTTTTTGTTTTTTGTGTAATTTGATTGTATCTTAAGTGGCTTTCACAGTCATATTTCTACAGGTTATGCAGTTTCGTCAGGTCACTTCCGAACCAAAGGGGAATTACTTTATGTGTCCAGTGCACCTAGAAGCCTTAAACTCAAGGGAATTGTAAGTACTGAGCAGACATAATATTTAGTATTGTAAATAAAAGATTTTCTCTTATTTTATATCATTTCTTTCAGGAAAGTAACAATCATATTATTTAACTGTAAATTCACAGCTATTTCTGTTCCCAACCTTTAACTGAAAATCATGAATATTGTGTTAAATATTTTTGCTCGCCTATAGTTGTACTCTTCTCTAGTGTAAACATTAGACAAAATTTCTCTCACAGTTTTTTAAAAAACAATTTCCTTGTGTGCAAATTGCCTTCCTCTTTCCTTTTTTTGCCACACGACTCACTGTTCCCTGCACTTGTAGTAGCAGACCTCTTAATCTGTACATCTTCTGGGTCCACAAGCACAATCTTCTAACTCTCCCAAACTTTCACAAGGATCTTTCCCTTCCAATAGACCCCAAAGAAAAACATTCAGCATGCATAAAATACAATACATTCATTTTTCATTTATCCTAATGTAAGAGAATGGCTGTGTGGGATGTGGAAAGTTGTCAATTTACAGATAAAGTATTGCATAACAAAACAATACATACACCAGAAGATGTACAGTCATAGCATACATGGTACATTAATTATGTCAACTACACTTGCACAAACTACTGGCAGTTAATTTGTAGATACATTAGAAATAAATTTTTCAACAGAGTAGTAGGTGTTGTCAATTAAAAATTCTTTCAATTTTTTCCTGAATTTAATCTGCTAGAGATTTAATAAGTGTTGGGAGCTTATTGAAGATATGTATCGCTGAATATTGGACCACTTTTTGAATAAGTGACAATGACTTGCAATCCTTGTGATGATCATTTTTACTTCTAGTGCCATAATTGTGTATTTTACTATTTGTTTCAAACAAAGTATAATTTGTGCAATGAAGTCTTCACGGGATTATGTTTTGAAAACACGATATTTCAATGACCACTGGTATAATCACCACCCTTCCCTTTTGTTTCATCTCTGGTTCATTCCTATGGTAAGTCTAGATGTGTACATATCTTTCCCTCTGCCATATGTCTCACCTCCTAGATAAGAAATGTTATTAAACACAATTTATAAAGTGTTTTTTATGTTTTTTCATGTTTTTCTGGACCTTTTGTCTACATCTGTGGTAAGTGAAGTGTTATTTTTCCTATTCTGTCTTATTTTCATTGCTTAGTTGCAGTTTCATTATCACCATTATTTAAATGATAATGAGTCAGATTAAATTGATTTGCAGAGCATTTAGTTTATGTAAAAGGAGAAAATGCTTTTTTGACCCTCTTCTGTAAGAGATGTCATTTTCATTGCTAATAATATGGATACAGCGGTACTAAGTGTAGCAGATCCTGTCTCCATACAAATATTATTTTCATTGGACACATAAAAAAAGTCAAGGATCTTTTGATGTTTAGAATCTTTTACGAAACACATAATAATACTCAAACTTAATAATTTTTCAGTTCCTGATATATGCAGATTTTCACAATCTTGAATTTCAGCATTATAGACCTACTTTTAGTCAATTCATGTTTGTGACGATAAGATGGTAAGGGAATTATTTCCTTTGTTATTTAGTTCTAATATAAATGCCAGTATTGTCAAACTGTTTTCAGCTACACTATGTGTCTATAAGTATGTTTTACATTGAGATTTAATTTCTCAACAGAATAAATATCGTTTGCAGGTGCTGATATTTAAATACCATTCTGCATGTAATCGTGAAATTTATGTTATTGATCAGTTAAAAGGATACCACATAGGTGAATATTTTGGTGCAAGTATTGCTGTAAGTGATATAAATGGCAATGGTATTGATGATCTGATCATTGGAGCACCTCATTTTTCCACTCCTTTTTCAGCAGATAGAGGGCGAGTTTATGTGTATGAGTATAAAAATGAACAGGTAAGATATATTGTAAATTAAAAGAGATTAAAATAAATAATAATAATGTTACACCACATTATCATTGATTTCAGTTAATACAGAAGCAGCTCTTTGAAGGTCAAATTGGAAAGTCTGAATTTGGATTGACTGTATCTGTCCTGGGTGATGTTAACAATGATGGTTTTCAAGGTATTACAGAAATATTAAAGATATTTCTTATTAATGGTAGACTAAACTAAAAATTAAATAGCATAAAAATTAAATGTAGAAAAAATGGAATATCAATTTAAGAAGAATGTTTGAATCTCTATATTTTTTGTTTCAAAACGTCATAAGACTTCTCTAATTGCACATTTCTAAGAAAGAATATGCAAGCATCTTAAAGTCCTATTCTTGGTTAGATGCCATGCCTTTAATGATATAGACAGATTTTGTCTCTGTATTTTTAATAGCGGACTGAAATGCGCTAACTCTCTTGTTCGAACTTCTTATAATGACCAGAATAATCAGCAAATACTTTTAAATAAAGTAAGGCTTAGTTTACAATAATTCCATTTAACCAAACCCCATCATACAATTTAAATGGCTCGTGGCTTGAAACTTCATTTCTGAAATTGTAGGTTCTTCGTATTGGAAATGTGATCATATATCTTCGCAAAGCGACGTCTATTCTCAGTGATCTTTCGAATTCATCTGTTTTTTAAGAATGACCAGCGAATTTTTAAAAGGAATACAAAGTACATTTATTCAATATACTCCATGGGAATTTTAGTAAACTTTATTGAATGAGATGAATAATTATACTTTATTAAATGAGATAAATAATTATATCAAGTTATTGTTTTTTTAATTAATCAGTTCCATTAATTCCCCCCATTAATTGCCATGAAATTCACAGTTACAGAATTGAAATGAGAATTAATTTAACTATTTAGTAATAACAAATCTTGCTATAGGACACTAGTTTCTTTTTTTTTTGCTATTGGTTAGTGTCCCATAATGAACACAAATACAGCTATATTTTTTAAAGTGTAAGAAAAGACACTTTGTTTGGGGTACATCATCCAAAGTGTCAATATGAATAAGGCAGTACATAAATCGCCCAGTAATAGATATTGTAAAGTCTCCCATATAAACAGTTTCTATAGAAATGTAGGGAAAAAAATCATAATCACTTTTAGTTTTTGTACCCCACAGTCAAATTCCCTAGATAATTTATTACATTCTCTGATTTCCTTGTCCACAAAAAAAAAAAAAAAAAAAAAAAAAAACTGTCCCACTCCCTTCTACACAACTGTGAATGTTTCACAAAGAATTGTGTTAATTTCGTTTTTTGCTTAGTCTGCCATTCTTTTCCACATGCCAATATTTTTAAAATATTGCTCATTACAATATGAGACTAAGCTAAATGCTGGCAACTACACTATTTACTTGCAGATATGCATATGTTCATTTGGGCCAACTAGCACCATTTTTAAGCCTTCACTTTGGCTCTGATTTGCTTTGGATGTGTACACGTCCATGATACCACTAGGGCAGTGACATAGCGATTGGAGTGCTATGTGGTGCCAGGCACAGGGGCCCCCTAGCTTAGCTCAGGAGAATCCTCCAAATCACAGAATCATTCTTGTTTACTTCACATTACATGACAAGATGTGCCAGAGGGTGTGAGGAACAATCCTGTTCATGGAGTTGGGATAAAGAGTTAACCACCTCAACTACAACCGTGTTTGTCATGTGCCTTCGGATATTAGATTGTTCTTAATTTTATGGCCACCACCATCTTGATACCCTCAAAATGGAAAAGGTAAGTTCATCAAGTAAATAAAAATCACTGATACAAATTTAAAGTTCAAAGCTTCACTATATTCTCAAGAAAAATTTTTACAAGTCCGAACTATCTATAGGCAATCGGAAATTCTTCACCAAAATAATTGACTGCAAGTTATGATACGTAATCAGACCAGACCAAACCCTGTTGCTAAATGAAAGTCACATTGAAAGTATTTGTAAATGTTCCACTGTTCTACCAAATGTTAAGATGGCCGCCCATCACCACCCATCATCACCATGCTTTACTTCCCATCTTCCCACTCTATGTGAGCCCAAACCTACACATGTTCCACTCCAGTGGTTTCCAGCAACAGGCAGCAATTAGTTCCAGTCATTTGTATGAGTAATCTCGGTTAAGCAAACATCCTTCTGCTAGGCCAATCTTGTGACCTCCCGAAGTGTGAAAAATACGTATCCTTTTTACTCTTTTGACTCAAAATACTCCTACTGAGCTGAAATTTTAGCAGTAGCTTGGTTGATTAAAAAGTGTTAATTTCAATCCTTATAAAAAATGTTCATAGCTTTAATAGTTTATCTGTCAAAAATTATTTTCTATTTAACTCAAAAACTGTTTCTAATTTCCACAATTTTGCAGCTAGGAGGCTGAAACAACTTTTATTTTACTTTTAATTCATTGCTCTTTCATTTGGTACCAAAAAAGCCGTATTTACCATTCTCTAACGGTTTGAAGTAAAGTGTTGTGCAATCAAGCATTTCAACCCTACAAATAACTTTCTGACATCGGTGAAACCTACTTTATGTGATTCTATGTGTTCTAAAATGACTGTTGAGTGATTTTGAAGTCACTACCTGTTTTCTTCGATTTACTATGAACTTCTATTTCCAGATGATACAACAAGCAATGCCGGCTTGTTCAGTCATGTTCTCAAAACTGTAAAACCTCTACATTGTTCCATCCCAATAAAAAATATTACATATATCCTAGCGAGACTTACTGAGATCTGTTTCTACCAAATTATACTGTGTTTTGAATATAGTTTACCCCATTGAAACTATGTATATTTCTAAATTGATTAGTTTTTATTATTGTTTAATTGCAATGGAGCACAGGCTCTGGTGGCAATTTCCCTACACACCCATCTTCCCCCTATCCTGCACCCACCTACATTTGCCCTCTACAAATTTTATCTTTAAATTCTTTCAAAGTTTTCGGTAACTTGTTCACCATTTCTCTTGGTAACTCATTCCAATCCCTGACACCCTGACCTAGAAAAGAGAATCTTCCCACACCCTTGTGCCTGAAATCGAGTGCCAGCTTGTGGTCATGGTCATCTTTTCCATTCCATGCACTACTTTTCATACCTATTGCAATATCTTTCCATGCCTCATTGCCAGTATATGCCCTGTACACTCCCATGACCCTCCTCATCCTCCTGTCTTGCAATGAATCCCATTCCATCTCCTTTATCATATCCGTCACTGATTGCATTCTGCAATAATTTCCAGAAACAAATCTAGCAGCCCTTTTTTGAACCCTCTCCAACTCCTGTATTTGATATGTAAAATGAGGGTCCCATACTACACTACCATATTCGAGCAATGGTCTGACCAATGTTTTGTAACCCAGTTCCTTTACTTCTCTCGTACATCCCCTCATCACTCTCTCCAACAAGTACAGAACTTTGAAACCTTTTCCTACCACCGGTCCAATGTGTCCTGCCCAGTTAAGCTTGTTATCAAAAGTAATGCCAAGCTATTTACATTTCAAGTCTTCAGCAAACAATTCTTTCCCCACCTTATATTCATAATGAACCTTTTTACTTTCTCCTATGTGTTTAAAATATTTGCATAATGCTCGAAAAAAACCTTTATACTTTAGTGAGCTTTTCCCAACTTGTGTATGTTGTTTAAGCCAAGATAATGCCTTTTCCAACTGTAAACTGACTTTCTCTCTACCAAAATATGACTTCTAAAATTTTAAGAATGCAATTACGTCTTAAAGCTTTCAAGCTGGCTTTTAACTTTTAATGTTCTCTAACTTTTTAGTAGGATTCTCCAACTAAATAATTTCTATTGTCTTTTAACTAGTTATTATTCTGAATACCTCTAAAAATGAATGAAATGTTAACTTTTACAAAATTATGCTGAAACCAATTACTAAATATGTTGATCTTATTTTCAGTCTTTCTATAGTTGTTTAGTTAGATTTATAACTTGAATTGACTGTTTAACCTGACTTATTGCCTAAATTGACTATGTAAATGACTCTAAAGCTGATGTAAAATGCTATTTAATTACGCCCGCTATTCTTCAAATAAATTTCATTATGCAGTTTCCGAATTCTAGGTTAGCTTACAAGGGGAAGATTGGGTTAAGGACTTTTGAAAATTTGAAGTGGGTTTCTTAAGGGGGCATCCATAAATTACATGAGGTGAAATAGGGGGTTGTGGGCGGAGGTCTACAGAAATCTCACATGAGGTTTTAGAAAAAAATTATTGGACTGTAGAGCAAGGGGTATTTGGTCGAGAAGTGGAGGTGTAACTGGAATTTGGAATGGTGAGACCTAAAAAAGGTCTCAAAAAGTTGTGAGGGCGATTTCTAGAGGGGTCTCAGGAAGTCTCACCATGGGGGGGGGGGGGGTCCAGAAATCCGGAAATACACCTCACGTAATTTATGGATGTCCTCTAACCACTGGGCCACCAGACTACTCTTTGCTAGTAGATGATAATTTTATATATATATTTTTTAATTTGTAGATATAGCTGTAGGTGCACCATATGAAAACAATGGAAGAGGTTCTGTTTATATATATAATGGTGGAAAAAATGGCCTAATACAGCAGCAAGTAATAACAGCAAGTGAAATCCATGGTTCCATTAGAGGTTTTGGCATAAGTATCCACCATACAAAGGAAGTATGCAAATACCATAAGAAGTGTAAGTATTTTTAGCTGCTTTACACTGAATAAAAATTAGTGCTAATACACAGCTCCTACCATTACTCATATAGAATACATCTTGCATATTCGTGAAATCAATTAATGCAGAAATGAGGTTAAATTATTTTTTTTTAATCATTGATTTGTATTCATAAAAGATCACTTTTTACTTAGAGTTAAATATTGCATTGCATGTTTCTCCTTATTATATTTAATAAGAAGTCTACAATGTGTCATATATCTGAAATCATGTTTTCTTTCTTTTTTACCAATTTTGCTAATAACAGCTCTATTTTTGCTTATTCACTTAAAGATTTTTGATTATCATCAACTGTTTCCAACCATATTAGATTATAAATTGTTACTTACCATATATGAAGGCAGGAGGCCGAAATGAACAAAAAAATACAAAAACATGAACACACATTGCAATATTTTGGTTTAAAAATCTTAATATGTGGAATTGGGCCATTTGGAAGGACCTGTGTGAACAGACCATGGCCTACTGCATCATTCATTAAAATTCATAATTCCAACACAGTGTTTATAAATTCTTCCTATTGTCTTTTGTTTCAGCTGACAATATGCAACTCACTTGCAGTGCAATTATACAAATTACTGAATATACAGAATATTCACAGGAGCTCAAATATCTGATATTTTCACAAAAAATAAGTAAAATTTCCTATAACTCATATTCAAATTAAAATATGAAAAGCAACCTCACTCGAAAAAAATTACCTCATTGTATCATCTAATGCCATAACTAAATTGTCTGCCAAAATTACACGAAGATGGCAAGCCATTATGACTAATCATCAAGACATTTCAAGTTCTGATGCATTTACATTTCATAAACATGATCAATAAACAGGCTTCTGGAAAAAAACAACTTGCTTGTAAGTTTCAATAACTTGCTAATCTATGAAGCAATATAATCAAAGAACCATCAGAAAATCTCAGCCTGCCAAAGGAATGGGTGTCACTTATAAATTGTACCTGAGGCAACATTTTTACAGTATTAGAATGACTTCTACCAATGGAGTGTGTGAGCAGCGATGGGTTCTCAACTGTCTCCAGTTGTGGCCAATGTGTTTATGGAAAAATTTGAGGTTAAGAAGTCAATAATTTGAAACATTCTTTATAGTTAATATACGTGGATGACACTACTGTCTGGCCTAATAGACAAGAATTGCTACAGGCCCTTTTCCAGCATTTCAACAATGCTAATGCTGAAATTAAGTACATCATTGAAGTTTGTTATGTATGAATAAGTTTCATAAAACCCATTAGATAGTGGTAATTCAAAGCATATAACACAGTAAGCAAATAATACTAACTAAATATTGATAATAAAGCAGCTTCTAACTAAAAAATGAACCAATATCGTAAAGAAACATAAAAATAGTAAGGTTAGAATTTTCTATATGAAGGGATTCCATTGCATTCATTTCCACAGGTTTTGATCCACAGATTGTATAGGCTAAAAATTTTACAAAGGGAGATATATTAATTGGTAAATGTAAATCGCCACGTGCTTGTGTAGCACTAACAAAGAAAAAAAGTTAAATCAAGGAAAATCATTTATTTAAAAGAGCTAATCAAATTTTAACTATCATAGTGTGATGTTAGCATAGGAAAACACATTCTGATCAAAATTTGATATTATAAGTAAATTCTAAAGTATGTTTTCTAGTAAGATAAAGTAAATTTTTTTAATTAAAGTCGTTAAGAGGGCAAAATTAGGTTCAGAAAATAGAGCAACATTAAGAGAACAAGAATATAATAACGATAGGCAAAATTTTTTTAAATTTTAGGGGATAAAGCAATATTTTCATATCTGAATTCTGAGACTTTTTTTTTACAAAATGTCCTTGTTAGAACTTACCTCATAGTGACATCAAGGATGGAAATTAACATGAGAAAGAAGTATTTTTGAACACTAAATGAGCTATCAGAAAATAGAACAATTTTTGTCAGGTATGTGTATAAATCTCATTTAAAAATAAGAAGAAGTTAGTGAGACATTCAATTCTGAGGTTTCAGCAAGACGTCACATGATAAAAGAAAAGTATGAAACAAATTCTTCACGGGTTTGCCGCCGGATAATGTTTTCAAAGAACAAGCTTGCACTGCCACGATCATCGGGACAATGGACCCGAAGATGGCGGCAGTGCAAGCCGCTGAAAGCTTGTCCTTAGAAAACATTATCCAGCGGCAAACCCGTGAAGAATTTGTTTCAAAGATACACCGGGAAAGCCTTGTTTCTCATAAAAAAAAAAGTATGACGCAATTTCAGTCAACAAAAGATCACACAAAAATTGAGTTAGGAAGCCATGAAATATACTAAATACAAGAGAAAATATAAGGCCGCATCGGTCAAGCTATGCTGGAGGTGAGATGACGTCAGTGATATGACAACAGACTGTTAGCACGTGCACTTCAAATTTATTTATAGGCAGCAGGGATTTTAGGTATGGCAGTCCTCTGATGAAATCCACTGAAAGTTCATTGAAATGTTAGGTTTCAAAAAATTGATCTGGTTCCTTGTGGATAACCAAGAAAACAAGAACCTGATTATTAGGTGTATTGATATAAATCTAAAGTTTTTTTCCTCGTGATTATACATTTGAGAGGGATTTAATATTCAAGACTATGTGCGACTATCTTCACATAACATTTATATGGAAAGGACAGACACATTATACCGAACACTTACCAAAGTTGAAGGGAGGAGTTATTTTATTTATTTATTTTATTTATTTATTTTCCATATGCAACTTAGCCCAGCACCTAGTATCTAATCTGGGCCCTTATTTCCACTCATTTACATTTACATATGTTTGTATCTTATATATATATATATATATATATATATATATATATATATATATATATAAACATATTAACAAATAAACAATGAATGAAAGAAAATTTTGATTCAATTTCCAATAACTACTACATCTACTGTTATTAAACAGAATGGGTACCACACCACTACTAAATCTACTACTACTGTCACTAATATTACTGCTAACATTACTACTGCTACTACTAAAACCATTACTAATACTACTAATTCTACTATTACCACCACCAATTGTCACAGCCACACTTCGGTCCACTATTGTTCATTTTTCTTGGTGTTGTGTGCGCTCCAAAGGCAGAGTCCCCTGGAACCGGCAGCAAAGTCAGCCGCCCAGGCCATCAAGAGTTGACCTCCTGGAATACCAAGACGGCCCCAGTTGTCGCTCAGAAGACGGCCTCTCTGGAGCACACTGAAGTTCCTCCGACGATTGATGCTGCTCATTGTCGTGGGATATCTTCCGTCAATCCGGTGTAATTGGGTTCTCCTCTTCTGCTATCTGTGGCCTTTGATTTTGCTCGGCATTTTTCCTTTTATAAATTTCTCCTTCCAAAATTTTGAGGCTAGATCAGCTGCCTCGTCCAGCAAATGCCACAAACTTTCATCGCGCAGAATGTCAAATATGCTCCTACCTTGCAGCCGAGCTTGTTGGTGTTCTCTCAAACTGGCTGTTATTTCACACTCCCATACCACGTGCTCCGGCGTACTCTCTTCACCACATTCGCACCTGTCCGAGTCCACAATATTTCGACTTCGGAGCCAGCTATTGTATGGCCCGTGACCTGTAATGTAGTGTACCAATCCGGGAGAGGGTTGAAGGTACTTTAACTTTAGCCTCTCCTCTACGGATGGGAACATATCGTATGCTCTTCGACCTGTTTCACTGTTGTTCCATTCTTGTTGCCATTCCGCCAATAGAAGCTTCCGAATGTGCGTCTCCGATGTTACTTCGCTGCCTACAATTTCTGCTACCTTATCTTGTTTCCCTTTTCTGAGCCAGTATATGGCACCCCGTTTCCTTACTTCAAGGTCCAGTGGCCATACACCAATGGCAACGGTTAAGGAATTTGTTGCCACGGTTCTGTACGCTCCTGTCAATCTTAAAAGTATTCCTCGTTGGACACGTCTGACTCGCTGTTTTAGTTTTACTTTTCTTAGATGCTTTGCCCACACACTTGCTGAGTAGCCCACTAAAGAGGATAAAATTGCGTCATGGTATAGTCTTATTGTTTGGACTGGAACAGTAAATTTTCGTTGGCCAATATTAATGATTTTATTCATGACCGCCACTGCTCTTGCTATTGTCATCTCTAAGTGGGATTCGAAGTTTAAACGTTCATCCAATTGAATGCCTAAGTACCTGCACACTGGGTTTCTACGAATTGATTTACCGTCGATTCTTATAGTTGGTTTTCGAGTCAGCTTGCCCTTGAGCAACATAAATGTTGTTTTATGTGGTGCTAAACTCAGTTTGACTTTACTGCACCATTGGCTAAGGCAGTTAAGTACTAGATTACTATTGTACTCAATTTCTGCTCTTGTTGCTCCTTCCACAAGTAGTAAAATGTCATCAGCAAAAGCTATTAGACCTAGAAGTTCAGGTATTCTTTGTAATAGTTCAATCACTGGTTCCATCCCTATATCCCAGAATATGGGACCGCAAACGAACCTTGCGGGCATCCTTTAGTAAGTATCTTCGTGATGAACGAGTTCTGGCATCTCAAGAAAGCAGTTCTAAATCTGCAATAGTCCCTGAAGGTGTAAAATAATCTTCTTGGACAACAAATCTCCCTCAACCGTTCAAACAGAGCGGGCCACCATAAATTGTCGAAGGCTCCCGAAATATCAATAAATAAGCCTACTACGTAGTTTTTTGTACTGCTACAAATTATTTCCATCGACCGATTTATGGCATCCTCTGTCGACTTCCCGGTTCTAAATCCATATTGACTAGGATTCATTCCCTGAACCTCCCGGTGGCTTTGTAATTTTTTGCATAGAATCTTCTCTTGAACTTTGCCAAGCACATTCAATAAACAAATCGGCCGGTATGATTTCGGTTGTAGAGGATCCTTGTCGTCTCCTTTCTTCAGAATTACCACCTCGCTTTTCTTCCATATTCCCGGAACTCTACCCTGATATAGACATTCGTTCAGGAGCCTGCATAGGACGGGGGTTAATTTTATGATTAACTCCTGCAGGACCTCGGGGAGGAGTGCCGTGGCAACATGAAATAGTACACAAACACAAAGAAACATAATATTTTGGGGTTAATCCTTTATCAAGTTGAGAGAAACAAGTGGCTGAGCTCACGCAAGCCTTTCAGTCAACACAACTATGCACATAATGAAATTGACCATCAGAGATGGTGGGATGAGCAAATATTAATTACAAGAAATATTAAAATTGGAAATAATAATAATGATAAAAATAATTTAAAAAAATTGAAATAAGGTCTATAAATATATATTAATCTATTGTACTGGCCAGCGATGGGTGTAACAGGGTGAGGATGGAAGGTATTATTTGATATTAAGGCCTGAGGCAGTTCTTTCATTCCATTGTTAACAATATTGATAAAACATTTGATAGTAAGCACAACTGGACAGGACACATAGGGCAGGTGGCAGAACGAGGTTTCATAATTCTTCATTTGTTGGATAGGGTGATGAGGGGATGAACCAGAGTAGTGACATCACTGGGTACAAAACATTCATTAAATCATTCCTAATATGGTGGTGTTAATTGGGAGCTTTATTTTGAGAATCAAATACAGATATTGGAGAGATTGCAAAGGAAGGCAGCTTGATTTATTTGTGGAAATGATCACAGAATTCAATCAGTAGCTGATATGATAAAGGAGTTAAGTTAGGAGTCATTAACATTCAGATGGTGTATAATGAGAGTGCTGTGAGTCTACAAGGCATATATTGACAATTATGCTTGAATGAATATTTGTAAAATAATTGGGTGTAGTGTATAAAAGAGGACATATAACAATTACCACAAGCTCTCATTTGATTTTAAGCATAAGGAAGTGCAAAAGTTTTCTTTGATTTGTAAATGAGTCAGGAACAGCAATAAATTACCTGAATAACTGATGAAAAATTAACCAAAAACAATTATAGAGTTCAAAATTAAATTCAGAAAGGACAAAAGTAGATGGAAGGTGAAACGACACTGAATGAATTTAATATTAAAAACAAAATCATGAAATGGGAAAGTAAGGGTGTAGGGTAATTTCCACAGAGAAATATGCTCCATAAAAATTATATTCAATAAATTAAATCATCTGCTTAGTTTAGGCACTAATAGTTTCAATTTAGAGTTACTTTTTTGTAATCACCCAAAACATTGCTAACAATTCACCTTCAAATAAAACAATGTATTTGATTTGTAGATCTGGCAATTGGAGCATACATATCCAGCCACGTAATAATTTTAAGAAGCTATCCTGTATTGTCTTTACATGTCAATATGAATTCTTCAGTGGCAATGCTACAAAGAAATGATAGAAGTTTTACTGTCACTGCATGTGTGTGGTTTAATACTTCATGTGGTCAAGATAAAATAGGTAAGTAGATGTTTGCATGGATTAATGAATTAGGTTCTTACTAAAACCACCTGCTCCAGTGCCATAATGTAAACAGTATCAAGATTTTCTCAGTCTTTCTTGTTCTTGAATTATTTCTCTATTTTAAACTTATTCTACTTTCTCTGCAAACTGAAATACATTTCTTAAATTAAAACCAAAATTGGTGTAAATATTCCTCTTCATTAATTCATTCTTTCTATTTTTTATGAAACTATAAATTAATGTTCTTAAGCAAATTGTGTATTTCCATTGTCTCATTATCTGACAATCTGTCCATTCCTTTTCTACCATTATTCTCCTCTCTATATCCTGATTCATAACAATAAATGTTTCTTCACATCCTGTGTGTGACAGAATGGTATGGCTATCGTGGCCTCAGTTTGCCTGCCTTTAGTGAAAATTAGAGAATTAGTGGAGTCTTTTTTTTTTCTTTTTTTTATTTATTTTTATTTTGAAATGCAAAGTTTTTCTGATATCAGGAACTAATAAAAAAGATTATCTTGATTTAGTTAGCCATAAATAAGGAGAATAAAGCTTTTAGTTTATTGTTAGATTAAATAACTTCATTCCTCAGCCACCACCATTAATTGAAAAGTTCAATTTTTATCACAAATTCAATTAAAATGACAACCTATTCTCAGAAAGATTACATTCTATTTGTAACATAGACCAATTGACACCAGGGAAACAACCAGAGCAAACTTTCAATTACTGAACAACTTGGTAAAAAGATTTAAGTCAACTATTAGTTCAAAGTCAATCTGAAAATAACATACTAGAGTTAATCAAAAATATTTCCTGATATTTTATCAATACAGTTAATTAATTTTACAGAATTTTGATCAAATTTTGTATCATTTTAAGAAATAGATAGACATAAACCTGCTCTGGCAATATTTATGCACCAATATGGTCAGGTTTTATAGCTAAAGATAGAATGCTTCATCACAGATCCATCCTGTCACCTATGATGTGACCTGCAGTGAACATCCCCAAACAAAGAAATTTATACAACACTTCTCTTCCAACTTATTAAACCCAAACAAATCACTTAGAACAATTCCCTTTAATTTCTTAAGCTTAGTAATTTATTATACAAAGTTAATTTAATAACCAATACCCTTTTGTGCAGGACTAAATAATTTAAATTAGCCAATAGGTATGCTCCTTCTCCAGCTTGCTGTTTGCACTTATTTCTGAATATTCCTCTGCTTCATGAATTCGTATATCTTGATAAAAAAAAATGTGCTTCATCACCCTCAACTAAGTATTTTTATTTGATCTCACGAAATTCCCAAATCCTTAAAAACCACAAGAAACTTCCAAAATCTCTCAACCTTCTAGGCCTTTTATGTATTTACAAATAGGAGCACATATTCAGTAATAACGGCCACATAACATATGCTACACTTTTCCTTGATCACCTACAAAATCTAGTTTGAATTTGACCTTAATCCATAAAGTGATCTAGTTCTTAGATGATATTTCTATTATCTGGTAATTTGGGATGACCACCCTTCTCAAATTGCTCGACAAAATTGCTGCAGCAATACTATGAATGTCACATAATGTGATTCTCATATTTATGCCAGCTAACATGTTTGCCTATTTCTAGACATTCTCCCCAGAATTCAATTAATGTTTTCATCCACATCATTCAACTAAACTCCAATGGTTTGCAATGCGATTGGTGCCAATCATTTCTTTCCAGCCACTTAGTATCCAACAAGCTGTACATTGGTCATATTTAATTGATCACCTATCTGGCATTAATATATTCACCCAGCTGAGATTGTATATGTACAAATTTCCCATGACACATCATAATAACTGAAGGAAACCCCAACCCTCACACATTAAGATTATTGAGCCTTGAATACATCATGACTATGCTATGACAGATAGATTAAATCCTTTTCATCAACACACTTTGGTAGAATTCATGTTATTAGCTAACTCATATCCAGTTAATATATAATGGTGACAGTGAATGTAACATTAGGTACTTTTCATTTTCAATTTATTCTAATCTATTCTTGTGACAAAAACTTGCTAATGATCCTCCTGTTGCATCAGGATATGCTGAGATGCAATCTGCACCATTCATTCACTGCTTTTACTGAGCCCACCAATAATAAGAGTTTTACAAACAATCTGAATACTAAGTACAAAAAAAAGAGGGGGGGAGGGATTTCTATATTGTCTAACAATTTACTTGCAAAAGCATTCTGCTTCTAAGACATATCTTGCAACCAACTAGGGAAAAAAGCTGATTGATCAATTTTGAATGGAGGTTGAGTGGTGTAAAACAGTAGACATAATCTATACTATTATAAATCTTTAAGCAAGCTGCGTTTGTAGTGAGGCTTGATCTCTAATAACGCAAAAACTACAGCATCAATTTGCATGGTGTTTCCAAATTTTTAAAGCTAATGTTGCTGATCAACATCTGCAGAAGTAGCTAACGACTAATATGTACCACGGGAAGAAGCAAGTCAGTAAAAAATTTCAGAAATGTGAAACTGTAGACCACAGATAATTATACACATTCAGACGGTCACTCCTTTCATAAAGAGACCTGACTTTAGGATTTCCCTTTTTTTTTTCTTTTTTTTTTTTTTTTTACTTCTGCGATTCATTTTTCTGGACCGCAGTACTTCAAAATAAAAAGAATACGTGAATCAAGTATAATCAGCATTTACTTGAATCGTAACAGGTCTGTTGAATTGAAGACATGTATTGTCTCTGGTAGACTGTTATACAGTTTGTGTCTGGAACAAAATTGCTACGTGAACGCTGTACAATACAGCCACAATAAGCCAATACTTAATACGAAATTCAGTTTTTTCTCGAAGAGCGATGTCTGAAAAACAGCTATTATAAATATCAGCAAGTAATAAAACATACTTCTTTCATAATGACTTGTGAGGAATTGCACATATTTGGAAGTACTTTATTCGATTAATATGTCTCGTGGCTATAACGTGCAAATATAACTAGGCATCCGAAAATTCAGGTACATGCGACTCAAATAATTACATAGAAAATACGGATATATTGAAAGAAACTCAAATAAAAAAATTTTCATATCCTAATGCTACACCGCGTAAATTATAAAGCTAAAAGCATCGTCCCTTTGGCCTATAACAAAGCATATCAGCTGTCATCACTGTCCAGGTTGCATTTCAATCGATTTACAACTTGCGATAATTTTGCCACTCAGAAATAATTGCTTGAGTTACATGCACATTAGTACATATATGTACCGTGATCCATTTTGACATTTTTGAATTAATTATATCTGACTGAAATAATGACAATAATCATACGACGATTTGAAACCAAGATAAACTCCAATTCACGTAAATTTCTATTTTAAAGCAGGAATAATTGATGGTGTATCAACATAAAATAAAACCAATATCCAAACAACAAAAAATAAAAAACAGCAAAAAATAAATAAATCAGAAAAATTGAGATGCTGTGATTATTCGTAACGAATTTTTATTTCAAATATTCCTAAAATTCTATTCTACACCGCGTAAATTTTAAAACTAAACCCGTTATGCCTGATGCTAAACAAAACGAGTCAATTGTCATCAGGTCCAGGCTGTTGTTTCGCCAGGTACTTACATGCGACTGAAATAATTACATAGAAAATACGGCTATATTGAAAGAAACTTAAATTAAAAATGTTTCATATCCTAATGCTACACCGCGTAGATTATAAAGCTGCAGGCATCGTATCTTAGGCCTTAACAAAGCATCATATCAGCTGTCAGGTTGCATTTCAAGCGATTCACAACTTGCGATAATTTTGCCACTCAGAAATAATTGTTTCAGTTACATGCACGTTAGTACATAAACTGTACTATGATCACATCTCGACATTTTTGGATTAATTATATCTGACTGAAATAATGACAGTAATGATACGACGATTTGAAATCAAGAGTAGCTCCAATTCACGTAAATTTCTATTTTAAAGCAGGAATAATTGATGGTGTATCAACATAAAATAAAACCAATATCGAAACAACAAAAAATAAATAAATCAGAAAAAATTGAGATGCTGTAATTATTGGTAACGAATTTTTATATTTCAGCACACTTCCAAGAGGACTAAGTCGTAGATTACTGCTATATTTACATAAATTTATGGCACAGCGCTTATGTTGCAATCCTCGGTATCCACATTTAAAAATAAACTTTTTTTAGTTAAGTATCATGGAAACAATATTTTTCATTATATCCACAGATACATCCTTAACAAAGCTTATACCTAGCTATATAATCCCAGACAAAGTTTACACATAAAATCGCCAAAAAAAATTACACATAATGATTATAATATCAGCTTTCTTAACGTTAAAACTGTTATATATCCATTAAATTTTCGGTACCACGGTTAGCGTGGAATCCTCCATATCAGCATTTAAAAATATTATGTTTTAGCTGAGTTAAATATTGCTTTCAGAAATAATATTATTTATTACTACCACAGATATTCTATATTGTAACCAAGTTTATGCTCATCTATATACTCGCAGCCAAATTTCACGCATAGTGATAATTGCAGCTGTGAAAACGTTTTAATTGTTAGTGCTGTGAGTTGGGTAAGTATAAAAGTTTATGATATGCCCTTACGAAAGAGATCTAATCTGTCGGGGTCAACTTCTGCAGCTAAAAGATGTCACCGAAATCGGCTAAATGAGAGTGAAATAGACCGACAACATCGTCTGCAACGTCAAAGAGAACGAGATGAAATAGAGCAAATGAAAGTAACCTGCACCGAGAAAAGCAATTGACCTATAACCGGGTTCTATACGCTAAATCCATAGCTTCTGAAAGCGCACAGAAGAAAGAATGTCGTTTGAACCGTGAAAGGGTTTCTCAGGCTTGTGACCTACGAAGTATGCTGAAGATAGTATATTATTTCTCTTAAGCATTGCTTTATTTACTTATAACGCAAAAATAAAAGCCTTTCTAAACAATAAATGTTTATACTTCGCACAATAATTACAACCACGAATTACTCTGTTAATTTTTCAGGAACCTTTTCTACTATTGAATCAATTGCATCACGTTAAAATATGAATAAAACAACTCTCTGACATCAGTATGGAAATCGAACCTAACGTATTAACCGAAACAAACGAAACTATTCAGAATACATTAACAGTTCATGCCTCTCCACGTTAATGTCTGATAGAGAATAAAATCGGTAAATAATTTCTACACCTGCCAAGGCACGCGCGCGCGAAGCAGCGGGCAAATGCTAGTGGATAAATAAGAACGGAGATTTTCCCAACGTATGGTTTGTTACGGTTATGCTCGTGGTTTGGTTACAATACTTACTGTGAAACTTTAAAGTTTCTGCACACTCACATGTTTCTAATTCTTTCTCTGATGGCCACCAATAAACGCTAAGTTAGTAAGTGAAATGAAAAAGAACTTTCTTATTTGAAACACATACATTTAATAGTTAATAGTATAATCTCGCTCCAACACCCAACCTTTAAGAGAGTTTACTATCAGAACTTTGATCCTTTAAGATTACGGGTAATGTTTCCAATGAATTTAGGCTGAAAACACGCAATCTTATCATTCATACATCGAAACCCTTACTAGTTCTTAGACCATACATATGGCCCGCCACAAAAACAATTAATAAAAATTCTGCAAATACTTTTTTCATTACTAATGTTGCTTCATATCACCAAACAAAACAACTTCTTCCAGATTAATGCTTCATCATAATGACTGAGCGCGAACACGCGATCTCGTCAACTTAACTGACTGTTCACTTTCCCGATGGATTCGCCGACTCAACGACTAATGGCAGACTGGATGCCCAGAAGCCTAGGTACATCTTGCTTCCCAGTGTACCATGCTCCTGAATTTAGGGTTTACATCCCTGAACCCACAGACTCGGCGGATGCTAACATCACTAGACATTGACCAGTTTCAACCTGTTAGGATCCAAACCCATACCGGGGTCGGGTATCGGCTTGTACACCTAAACTTGAAGTCTTCCAAAATGTTACCAAAAGTTCGGGAAAAGTAAGTTCTATAACCGTGAAAAACCTTGGAGAATGCTAACTGTAATGATGAAGACGGCCGCCACTTACAGAATTAACCCCCTGTAAGTAAGGTACTAAAATAGAAATGAAAGTCGAAGTCCGAATCACTGAAGTATATATTCTTAAAATTTTCACAGAATTTACATAAAGTCACAGTTAGCAATGGCAATCGGAGAAAATCATTTCCCGAAAATCACAAGTCATGAAACAGAACAGACCGCACCACCCCGAATGAAAGTAAAAGTTCACATTGATAAGTCACATGTCGGAAAAGTTCAAATTTCTATGGTTGGTAATGGCGACAGTCAGCCATGTTGTCCCAGTTCCGGTTTCCCATCAGCCACCGCCAGCTGGTCTCACTCAAATCCGCTAAACCACGAGCTACGTGCTCTCGCGATCAAGTGCTCCATCAGACTGCGGACGAAACCATGTCCGGGCTTACTTTTATCAAAAATGGCCTACTGACCTAGTCAACAGTCTATCTAGAAAAAATTTTGCTCACTGAGAACTACCAGAAAATCACAAGATGTAGAGCGTAATGAGACAAGTGTAGTGATGTGGTTGGTTATGGTTTTAAAGCTTCCAGACCGGTGTAAATGATTTTTGAAATTTGGTTAATCGGAAAGCACATTTGTTTATAGTATTGCCGAACGTCTCATCCAAAATATGGATTTTCTCAAGTTTAAAATATCAAGTTTATACTATGTTTAAAGTGTTCCCCAGCTTCTGCTGAGTTCAGTGGTGTAAAAATCTTTTAAATCGGTGAAGGATGTCAAAAATTATTGAATTTCTAAAATTCGGTGATTTCCTTGGTGGTGCAAGCTTTTATTCACTTTTTTATTTAAAGTCGGTTGTGGCCTGAAACTAATTTTAAAACGTACCTTTATTTTATTTAAGTGCTTTAGAAAAGTTTTTAGTTCGTGAAATATGTTAGCCGGAAAGAAATTCAAATTGCAAATTGGTTTCTACGACATCACCAAAAGACGGATTTTTATATATTTATATCTTCTGTTTATGGGTTGAAGACTATTAGAAACTTAGAGATTATTGACTTTCCGGTTATTTAGCTTGTTTAAATCTACTTTTAAAGCTCTGAAACTACTTAGATGTCCTGGAATTTATTATTGAAATCAACCCATGTGGTGATGTTTTAAAAATCATATTTACTGCTTTAAATTAGTCTGGAACTGCGAGTTATTTGTGAATTTAATATCAAATGGTGAAATTATTGTTATTGAAGTGCTTTACAATGGTCAATTTAGTGGAATATTAGTGCTGTGGTTGTTTAACCAAATCTGTTTACTTTACTTCAGAATTATTATGGATTACGCTCATTTAGGTAAGTTTATGGTTTATATTTTATTAGAAACTTCTTATTTAAGGTTGTTATGTGTTGTTTATTTACTTTTCTGAACCTAAAATGTCGTTATATCGATTTCAAACTATGGTATCATGTACTGAATGTTAACCTCAAACTTAGTCGGATTTTAACTGAATATTGAAAATAAAGTAAGGTAGCTTACAAACCGCCACTATTTAAAACTTTTAAACTTCTCAAATTATCTTCCAAAGTAATGGGGGAATGTCTTTAACCCATTACAGGTTGTAATTAAGTCTCCATGGGTATACTGCTGGATTGTGTTGTGGAAACATGGTACTGTATTTCAACACAGTATCTATGAGTCAGCCGACCAGTACAGATGTCTCCACACCTGAGGAAGACAGTAGAGCTGGTTGTCAAAATATCATGATTCCACAACATAATCCAGCAGTACATCCATGAAGACATGGATAAACATGTTAGTTCAAGTTTTTATATAGAGTATCAAGTAAAAAGACCTTATTGAATTAAGTCTGTGTTAGTCTGAAAGATGTGAATGATTTAGAATGAGATTTGTCATGATATTAGCAATGGTGTTGATGCTTTCTACACATGGCACAACCTGACACTCAGCTGGGGTTAGCTGGAGACAAAGTCTTTCTCATGCTTGGTGCAGTGATACACCGAGGAAGGATATAATAACAACAAGATGAATGGATGTGGCAATCCAGGTCTAGTCTTAGCAGAAACACCACTATACCAGTTTTTACACGAATTTGAGGTTGGAGTTATACAGAATGTAGGCAAAGTTTGAAGCTATCATAAAATTGTAGAGAAGATCTGATTTATAAATTCGTTTATTGGTCAAACATTCAGAAATAGTGGCAGTGTACAGAGAAGCTAATGGAGTTGAACATTATTAAAATCAAAACTTTATCTTTTCATCTTTCCGCTAGGCAGCAACATGTCAGATTACTGGAATGACTTGAATCTAGTTAAATATACCTTCTTACCTAAGAAGTGGCAACTGTATGCAGTTAAGAACTTAGCATTTTGTATTTCTGCCATGAACTTATTTTTTTTATAGCATTAAATTCAGACTAAATTCCAGATTATTAACATTAATCACACCTCAATAAGGGGCTAGTTGAAGTAACTGACCCCTTTCAGTTCCATTACATGTCTGTGATGACAAATATTACATGATGAAAACCAATAACAAACATTTGAAATCATCTCTTTATCATTCAAAAGGATGATAAAATGTGTATCCCAAAGCATGTCTATGGCCAAATATGGTAGTCACATGAACTTACATTATTTTTCATTTATTTTTTGTCAATAAATTCCTGTTTTGCCTTGACATTGACAGAAAGCATTTTTCTTGTCATTTACTTCAAATGATCTTCAGCCTACGATTACGATCTTCAGAATTATTACAATTTACAGTCATTTATTCATTAAGGGGCCAGATATTCAGGGGCACTTATCTTCAGCAAGCTCCCAACATACTGGTATCTTAAAAGTCTGGCAAATGGTAAGATTATATTCAGAAAAAAAATTAAAAGAATTTTTTTATTCACAGCTCCTATCTCTTCATAGAACAATTTGTTTCAAAGGTATTTACAAAATAACTTCCAGCATCTTGTATAGCATTAGTTGTTATAACCAATGTACATATTATTCCCTGGCTGTAAATTGACTCATTTCTACAGCTCACAGAGTCCATCTCTTATCTATAATCTATGGAAAATGACTTTATTGTATTGTACTGTATAGATACTGATTTCTTTTAGATATCACAAGGCACATTATGCTAGATCCTGAGCACAATCGCATATATGTAATGGGGCAACCAAAGAGAAGAGTGGTGTATAATGAACAAATAATCCTCCAAAAGGGTGAAAAAATGTGTACCACAATGGATTTGTTGATCAATGTAAGTGCTAATCTTTAACAGAAATAGTTTAAAAAGTAATTGAATTTTCTTTGTTTACACCCTGTAAAACTAAAAATCTGGTCCCTGCAGAATTCTCTCCTATTACTGCAGTGTAAGTTAGACTAACACTTCCTTATTTCTGCTAGGTGACTTGTTTAAATTATCCAATTGCCAAATAATGACTTGCTAGCCAGAAATCAGAGTTGATTTTAACATAAAGTTAATGAATAAATTTGACATTTGTTTTTTATTGAACATATCATGACTTGTAAACACATTATGTTAGACGAGTAATGCTGTACTGGGGGCTTATGCATAACATTGTTACTGCTAAACTGTGACCGTTAATGTAGCCTAAGAATAATCTGCCTTACGGTTGCTAATCCTCTGTTATAACCTCAGGGCATGAAGGTAGGTTCTTTAAATAATGTTCACTGTAGACTTTCATGGAATGTTCAAACTATATACTCTTCGATTTTAATATATCATACAGTAACCAATAATTATCTTCTCCATAATAAATAATTTCAGGTTTAAACCACAAGACAAGCTGCAAGAAACTCCCAATGACCCCCTAACTAAAAAAGTTCAACTGCATTGAGAATATCTGCTGTATCCTGACACAACCTGTCTTTACTAAAGCTTTTGAACAACCCTCTCCATGGCCTCCAGCTCTCTATTATTGTTTATTGCCAATATACTTGTGTACATTGTTTACAATTAACTAGGAAATTATGCAATGTCAAACCTTATTTTTGCTCCACTTTTATAGATGATAGCCCTTTCTCTAAATGTTAAAACAATTCCTTATGAAATTTTCTCTAGCTTCAGCCGTTTGTCTGTAAAAAAATTCTTAAAGTACCAAAACCTAAATTTATCTCTCATTTGCAAAGTATTCAAGCTAGTGTTAATTCCTGTTTTAAAATAATCTACTCATTCTTCCCGATTGTTTGACATATATCCCGGCTTATTTACAATTTTCTATCTTAGTGCAAAACGTAAATCCATTTTAACTTAAAATTTTCTATATTCTTTATCTTCAAAAGTTTCTGTGCTGCAGAGCTGAAATGTGTTCCAAAAATTATGGAATGCCTTTCCTATGTGGTAGTTATGTTGTTATACTGTTTTCTAGTCTCCTGCATATAGCTTAGATTTATCTCTTCCAAATCTATGTTCAAATCTAATCTTTTGCATCTGCCATGTTCCCTTATATATTTCAAATTTACTTTTTCATTTTCTAGCCAAAATACTGCATGTACCTACACAAAACTCTTTCATTATGTATATGAAAAATTCTACTTTCTTTTAAACATACTTTCCACTCAGTATTTTGTGATGCTATCGATGATTTATGAAGTAGTTATAATTATAAATAATTCAGTTCTTTCAATTCAAACAGTTTTTGTTTATTGTATATTATTTTAATCCGCAAGGGATTGCATCGAAATTGGGTAATCTCCAAAGATGTAGGTTCTTTTAGGCAATGATAATCACAAGCACCCGATCTACGCTTCTACGCCGATAGCTACCATCTCTTGAGTATTTATTTCCATAGCAACCTATGTCATCTTGCTTTTCTCTGAGAGTAAATATTATTAATTTTCATTCTTGCTCAAGGAGCTAAATAATATGTTCTTTTTTTAAAAAAAATATTCCCGTTATGTCATAATTTGGATGAATTCCGCTGTGTTCAAACTTCATTTTTTACTCAAAATCATCTTTTATTCTCCAAAAAGGTTACTTACTCTTTAAATACAGATCCTTAATTTTTATATAATGTAGTCCAAAATTTTATGCATCTTTAGAGCTATGTATCTTTCCTGTTCCTTGAAATCTTAGAGCTGTGAAATTAATGAACTAATTTTTTTCGATTGATGCAACCAAGTGTGAATTTCAAATTCAAATATCTCTTTAGAACTATTTTATAAGTCTATAGTGTCCTATGTCATTTTAATCGTGACCACTTACTGCATCTCTGAACATGAAGGAAATGTTTTCTTTTCTGAAACAGGCAATTGTCTGTATAATGCCAATGGTGACAAATTCTTATCATCGAAACTTTTATATTTACTCCTACTCATTAGTTAAAACCAAGAAAATGATTTTAAACATGCTTTACTGTTGGATTGTTATTAGCTCACAACTTGTCGCATTTCTCTCTCTCGGCTGCACTCACTAAGGTTCACGAATGGTGGGATTTAGCACATTTTATTGAAAAGGTGTCACATAACCTTAGTTATGTCAGTATACTTTCAAAAACAGTTCAAAGGGTCCTTACCACACTTAAAACCAATAGCAGATCATTTTAGAAGCATTTTTCAGTAGTTTGAGAGTCAGGAAACATGTTAGTAAGGAGAGTTTGAGCTATTTTGTAAGTTTTCGAAAATATTATAAAGAAATTTAAACATTTTTAGAAGCCTTTTGGCCACATTCATTTTCAGAGGTGTAAAATGAGATGACAATTCAAATTAGATCCAACGTTGGCATTTTAGAAAATTATATTAAGGAAATATCATGAAATTGGTGATCTTGCAAGCTCATGGAAATTATTGCACAAGTAACTTTTTTCACCTAATTTTCAAGGTACAGCTAAGACTCAGAGCTCAAAATGTTCAGCATAAGATAATACACAACATATTAAAGGATAGAGTCAATAAGTGAAAAGAAAGTATGTTTTTTAGACAAAATAAGAGATTTCGCTGACTCTGCAATTCAACATTTCTGCAGACATACAGATCTGAGGGCATAGAAAAGACATTTATATTAAAGAGAAGCTTTCACTGAACACATGGAATGATTTTCGTAAAGATTCTGACAAGATATAAGCCATAAAAGGGAAATTAAGGTTTGAACTTAATTGCTGCTGCTAAGCATTATTTTGGGAACAAAGGATTGGCATTAAGGGAAATAGATAATGAGGAAATAATATTACCATCAGATAGATAATTTAATTTAGTAAAGTTTGAGATATATTACAGATCAGTAGCACTCTTATATTTGGAGATAATGAGCATACAAGTTTTTAGCTGACTTTGCACTTATATTCAAAGTCGATTTTCACCATCAAATACATTTGGGATCTAGACGTGTCATATGTCAAAAGTTGAGGAAATTTTTATAGAACAATTTGATAACAGAACCATTTCACAGACTAACGAATTGTAGGAATGGAGACAGAGTAAAGCTTTACGACTTTAACTCGAAATACACAAATCCTAGGAGAAAACTTGTCATAACTAAAACTGACATTTAAAATGTGCTTCATAACATATCAAAATTTCAGACTTATCCGAATAAAAATAAGGTTTCCCTTTGTCAAATCAAGCGTCTGCTGATTCAGCTGGCCCAATATGAATATAAGGAGCCTCCGCTAGCCTGGGCGGACAGCAGTAATTCGACAGAAATTGAACTGAGAGGACGGCGTGTTGGTTGGTCGCGGAGATGTAGAAATTTTAGTAGTGGCGTTATAATGGTGCGGGGTCAATCTTCCTTCGGGATGAACTTTTAACTTTCATCTAGGGGTTAGGAGGAAGTTTCTTACTGTGAGAGGATGGTTTAACCTGTAATCATTTATTTCGGGTAGAAGTCTGATGCTTTTCTTTTAGGCCTACGCTGGTACCGAATTTATGTAAGAACTTTTGAAAAAAATATAATCTGGAATTAATCAGGAAGTCTGAAGTTGTGTTTTAAGAACAGACCTTTATCCCTTGGGGTAATTACGAGGGATTGGCGACCGTAAATAGCATCACTTAAAGGGTACAGACACGATCATAGTTAAGACAAGCTGTAAGCTACAACCCCGAGCAAGCAGCAGGTTTTACAAAGGTTTGAAGCATCAAATTCTGTTAACGACACAGTCACCAGTTACTCACACACTTTACTGTGTCGAGAAGAATCACACATAGAAAAATAACAAAATTAACTTTTGTATTAACATTGCAAGTTTAAAAAAGTTCAAATCTTCACCCACACCAGTCGCAATCATATATATATACCCAAAGGTTGCAGAATTCTTAGTTAAAATGGTTCACATTAACAATTCTTTACAAATCTCATTCACATTTACATAAATATAACTGAAAACAGTTCAATAATAAAAGGGCGGTTTGAGAAACTCGTCCATGGGTGACGTGTCCGATGTGCACGTCCGCTCCTGGAAAACTGGCGGGTGCTGGCTTCCACATGCTACGTGTCTGGTTCGCGGGCATTCTTCACCAACTTCCAGTATCCGGCATGCGCTCTGGGTTCTTCCACGGTACTCCCATTGACCATCGGGAAATAACATCTATGCAGCAGTATTACAAATAGCACAGCCAGTTCTCAGTCTCGGCAGAAAAGTAGCTAACATTGTCTTTGGTGGTGATTTTAATGTAGATTTTTAAATAACTTGATAATAATATTCGCTAAAATTCCTTCAGAATTTTTGATAAATTATTCATCATCCCTCTTTGCAATTTATTCCAGTCCCTTAAACTCTTTCCTATGAAAGAAATTTTCCCACAACGTTATGTCTGAAATCATGTGCCAGATTGTGACCATGCTTTTTATCCTTCAGGCACCTCTCTTAATTTCCCCCCAATATCTTTCCATGGTTAATCACCTATATAGGCCTTGTACAATACCATGACTCTCTTCACCCTTCTTCTATCCGCCAATGAATCCCATTCCAGCTGTTTTATCATATTAGTTACCGATTGTGTTCTGCAGTAATTTCCAAATACAAATGTTGCAGCCCTTCTCTGCACCCCCTCCAACTCCTGTATTTGATACCAAAAATGTGGATCCCAAACTACACCCCCCTATTCTAGTAGTGGTCTGACCAACTGTTTGTAACCCAATTCAATTATTCTCTAGTGCATCCCTTCATCACTCTTTCCAAAAGGTGAAAGATTTTGAGCCCTTTCCCTACTTCCTGTCCAGTTAAGTTTGCTATCAAATGTTAACCTGAGGTATTTACATTTCAAGTCTTCAATAAGTTGTTCCTTCCCCACTTTATAATCATTATCAACCTTTAGCATTTTATCTGTGATCCTAATAAGCTGGCTCTTCATTGGATTTATCTTCATCCCATGTTAACTCACCCAGCTAGTTATCCTATCTAGATCACCCTGCAGCTGTTTACAGTCTTGTATTGTTTTGATCCTTTTATATAACATCATTAACCGACTTCAAAAAAAGGAGAAAGATCTCAATTTGTCTGTTTTTTTTTTTATGTTTAGCGATACCTTTGCCAATTTTGAACCGAGTTAAATGAAATTTGTTTATTGGATACAGCATACCTCCAAACTGGTCCCATATGAATTTCACTGAGAAACCACCCCTTCTGCCCCTTTTTCACCCCTTAATTTTTATACAAATCCACATTTTTTATCAATTTCGATAGAACTTTAGACATGTATAGTCAAAAATTAAGAGAAAAATACAGTCAACTTTTGGTTTGAAAAAAACTGAACCCCTCTCCCCCTTAATTTTTGCCAGTTTTCTTTATTCAAAGCTACATTGAACACCATTTAACTGATCTCAGTTAAAGTTGGCATATACATGTAATTTTTCATGGAGAAGATTTCTGACTTAAAAAAAAAAAAAAAAAAAAAAAAAACACCCTTTACACCCCTTAATTTTATAGAAACATACATTTCTTATCTGATTTTGATTGAACGCTAAGTCTTTGTAGACTTAATTAATTTAAAAACTTTAAATATCATCTAAACTCTTACGATTATTGCTAGCGAGAATAATTATCTAAGATTTCTCCATAAATAACATGTTTTAATGTTCGTGTCATTGTTGCTAAGGTCTCTTTGCTAGTTATTGCACATTTCACTTAATTAAATTTAGCATAAGCTTGATAGTTTAGCATAAGCTTGATGGTTAGATTAATTTTAATACTATAGCATAGGTAAACATAGTGGTTTAAGTTATGTTACAGTGTTCAATTTCTTATATACCGTAAAAATCACTAGTTCGAAAGTCGATTGTTAAGGTTATTCTATCGTTCTATATTAAGACTATTCAGTTTAAAATAACACAGTTTGTTAATTAATTGGTTCAGGAATAGTAATAAAACAACTAGAAATTATAAATAATAATCATAAGTATTCATATATAGCATCCAGTTGTTTACAATAGGTTAATACAATATCGATATTTTAAGTTCCACTATCGATATCGCAATCGAGTTTACAACAACAAAAACGTACGTTCTAGTAATTAACCTGTTTTGTGTGAAATATAAATGTATTTAATTGCCATCTAATACACTAAAATAGAAACTTCCTTGCCTTCTTTTATAAAAATAAATCTGTCATAAGTAACTAAATTAGTTGTTATCCACACTAGCACTAAATAGTATCGGCTCTTCATCATAGGTTCGTTTCAAAATTCATGAGCTTAATTTCATTGTTCCTTAAGGAGTTTTGTTACCTAGTTATTATTCATACAGCTTCAATTTAATATATATATATATATATAATTAAGGAAGGATAGGGAAATATGACCCAACATTTACCACAGATGAAGGCGGCTGGGACGAAGAACAAAAAACAAAAGAAGCGCAATATTTCGGCCTACAACAGCCTTAAACATGCAGAAGGTGAAGCACCAGGCGCCGTCACATGTGTACACATAGACGGCCGACTGGTGAATGGCGTCTCAGGCGCGGATGGTAGTTTAGGTGGAAGGGGGGGGGGGGGGGGGGAGGGAGAGTAAGCTCAAATATTGGGTCGATAATCAATACTGATGACGATATGTTATTATTGAAAGAGGTGAATGATAACTGGGTGGGGATATATATATATATATATATATATAACTATAAATGAAACGTAAAATAAATGTAAATAGCATAGATAATAGTAAATACAGAAATACAAAAAACGTAAATGGTATAGATAATAAGTGCTGGGTCTGGTGGGCAGAGTTTATTGGAGATTCAGTCCAGGAGGATGTCTGGTGTCAAGGATATTCTGGTAGGCATCCTCCTGGACTCAATCTCCAATAAACTCTGCCCACCAGACCCAGCACTTATTATCTATACCATTTACGTTTTTTGTATTTCTGTATTTACTATTATCTATGCTATTTACATTTATTTTACGTTTCACTTATATATATATATATCCCCACCCAGTTATTATTCTCCTCTTTCAATAATAACATATCGTCATCAGTATCGATTATCGACCCAATATTTGAGCTTACTCTCCCTCCCCCCCCCCCCTTCCACCTAAACTACCATCCGCGCCTGAGACACCATTCACCAGTCGGCCGTCTATGTGTACACATGTGACGGTGCCTGGTGCTTCACTTTCTGCACGTTTAAGGCTGTTGTAGGCCGAAATATTGCACTTCTCTTGTGTTTGTTTTTTGTTCGTCGTCCCAGCCGCCTTCATCTGTGGTAAGTGTTGGGTCATATTTCCCTATCCTTCCTTAATTTTATTGCCTTAAAGCTTTTTCCTGCTCATTGTTATTATATATATATATATATATATATATATATATATATATATATATATATTTCAACAGTTTAATCAAGTATAGTGCCTATAATATTTAATAACAAATGTTACAAATATAGTACAATCTTTATTTATCAAATAAATTTAAGGTTTGTTTAGAAGGCGTTTGAAGTATTTGGGAAAAATTATGACTGGAAACTGTGGTGCCTGCCGTAGGTACCTTGTGAAGGGGATGGGTTGTAGTTGAAGTGGTTTCACTGGGCATGTGGGGAAAAGGAAATGGGGGAAATAAATAAGGCTCTCCCATGGTTTTGTTAACTTTGTCTTAGGGATGATAGGATATTGGATATGGGCGAAACGATCAGGGAGTTGCGTGAAAGGATCAGGGTTCTTGAGGCGTTTCCTGTGGAGCTCAGCCACTGGAGGCGTGGCCTGTGGTGGCTCAGCCTGTTGAGATTCAGCCTGTGGGGGATCAACCTGTGGAGGCTCACCCTGTGGAGGCTCAGCATATGGAGGCTCAGACTGCGCAGGTACAGCCTGGGGGGCTGAACTTGACCAGACTCATGCCTTAGAGGCTGGAAGTAGAGATAGTGGGTTGGAGTAAGTTGAGAAGGTTGGATGGGAGCTGGTAACAGGCCGTAGGAGAAATATAGTTAACTGGCTGAAGAAGCCAGACACTTCAGCAATTGTGGGGAAAAATAGGTTTGACCTGTTGCCAGAGTCAGGCAGAGAAGAACCTCATGTAGATGTAGGAGTAGGTAAGGTGCAGCAGACCTTTAGGAATCAGGGCGTGCAGGGCAAGAATAGGAAAAAAAGGGTTCTACTGCTAGGTAGTAGCCGTGGGAGAGATGTAGGCCCTCTTCTGCAGCATCAGTTAGGTACAGGATACCAGGTCACAAGTTTTTTCAAACCTAGTGCAACATTAGGTCAGGTAATAGAGGATATAGGTACACTTTGTAGGAGTTTCACTAAGGGCGATAGAGTAGTGATAGTGGGAGAAACAGGAAGAGTATTGATAGAAACATGAGTAGAGTATAGAAAGTGACCTGACATTTATAAATACCCTAACTGATATTATCTACAAATAAAGTTCCCACTGTGTGAAAATGTTAGACCGTGAATACACTTTTTTGAAATAAAATCAACTGCTAATTAAAATGATCGCCACTCTCAATGATGTAACCTTCTGAGAGAAAAGGGTTCAGTTCAAACTATGGAAATAAAACCACTTGTACAGTTTCACCATGAATATATTCTGATATCAAAATCCACAAAAAGTTCATAAAAACAGTTAATTCCGCTATCGGATATTCATTTCAAAAGGTTGCAAGTTATGAATAGCAGAAGACAGACAGCCCAAAACCCCTGAACACTTTACATTACTTATTCATTGTCCTGACCGGTTTTTTACTATTTCACAAAAATTCTATTATGGCCACCACCAACGCTCATGACCTGCTACTGGCAGGTGAGCCAACCTCCAGTTCTCGCACCCAAGCTGCGCAGGTCCTACTCACACCGATTTCCACAAGAAACTAAACCATCTTGGCTCGAAAAGCCTTATATAGGACAACCAAATCTTCCAAATCACGAGACCCCCAGGATGTAGTGCCTCCAAGATACTAACTGGAGGGTTTCCAAATTTTAGTATTATTTAGAACAAAAAATTACAATTATTTTACCCCTCTTCAACTTTTGTCGAAAACTTGATGGATTGGCTGTAATTAATTTTCTCCTGTTTGCTGCATAGGAGCCTTGACGTCACTGGTCACAAGTGTATCCTTAAGTAGAAAAACTTCCTGTTTGGACCTCCATATCAAAAACTCAAATTAAACATTTTTAAAAAAAAGTTTATTGTGAATAGCTCTGAAAGTAAGACCTATCTCGAAAACTGGTTTACGGTGTAATATTCCTCAGTATAGAGTACATCATTTTAAAATAATTTTATCCCCTTACTGTGGTTAGTTTGGCAGTAAAAAATTTATATAAGCCAGCAATGTGTGTATGTAGATGCACTATCTTTTAAAAATTCTTTTCAAACTTTATTTACTGTACAAAACTTCTTGAAAAGTTTAACACAATGTTCAGAAAGAATTTAAGTTGTAAGAACCGTATCATTTAATATCAGAAATGCTTTAAAGGTGTTGTATTTTAATTTTGAAAGTACCGGTTGATTAAAAAATTGTGTTTTCTTACTTTAAATGGCTTGAAACTATATATTATGAGTTAAATATAGCAAGATTTTGTTTCTCCAGTTTAATTATTATTATAAATATTCTTTACTGTAAAAAAAAGGGTTTTAAAATGACGATATGGTCTCGTAACTAAAATTGAGTGTTACTCAGCTGAACTATTGAGGATTGCTATGATTTAGGTGAGTTTAATCATTACTTTTTATCATTAACTGTCTATGTAAAGCTGTTGTTACATGTTCAGTGAGTATATTCAGCTATGAGCTGCAATATCGGCTTCTGTATGATTCCCGTCCCCCATATCCTGTAGGGACGAGATGTAGAATTTAACAAATTCTGAGGTGATTACAATTAATTAAACTGTGCTTTGCAGAATTAACTAGTGTAATAAGTTATCTTTTTAATATATTTTTACTTCAAAGTACCCTCTGGAAAGGCTTAAGTCTGCTGTTGTTAATGCACTCTATAAAAAGGTGTATAAGTCAATTGTATCGAATTACCATCCTATTTCATTACTAACAGACTTTTCCAAAAATTTTGACAAAGCAATGTACAACAGAGTTTACCAATACCTCAAAAATAAAAATATTCTAACTAACATTAAATCACATTTTTTTTTTCAAATGGGCCATTCAATGGAACAAGCAATATTTGCATTCACTGACAATATTTTATAATAAATGATAATTTACTGCCTGTAGAAATCTTCTGTGACTTGTATAAAGGATTTGATTATGTTGATTGTGAATCTGATACAAAAATTAAAGCATTATGACAAAGATGGCATTGTTGTTAATAAATGGCTTAGGTTCTTACCTTTTGAACAGAAAACAGAAAATGTCATTGGAATATTTTAATGCTGGGTCATGTGGTTCACTTTTTTCTGAGTGCAGATAAAACAGATGTGAAGTACTTCAGCATTCTGTATTGGTGCGACTATTGTTTTTAATGTATATAAATGATCTACCCTGTGTTGCATCTAAAAACTAAAAATTTGCACAATTTGCAGATGACATTAGCATAGGAATCAAATATACTCCAGATTTCCCTACCTAACATATTTCAAAATATGTCTTTGAACTTATTAATAAGTGGTTTACAGCAAATGGTTTCTCTTTAAACTTTGTTAAAGCTCAATGTATGTAATTATGTACAGATATAGACATAAAATTGCAAGTCAGTCCATACAAGAGCCAGAGATGTGACATTTCTAGGTTTGCATATTGATTGTAATTTAAATTGGAGGGTGCTTGTCTTTGACTTACTGAAGAGAATGGGTGGAGTCACATTTTCAATTTGAAAAATTTCAGAAAAAGATGTTCTCTGTATGTGAAAACTAGTTTATTTTGCTTATTTTAACTCCTTAATGTCATGTGTAATAATATTCTTGGCAATTGTACTCATAGAGACAAAGTATTCAGGGCCCAAAAGTGAGTGTTAAGAATTATGTGAGGGATTAGAAGTAGAATTTCATGCAGAGAGCTGTTCAAGAAGGGAGGGATTTTAACATTAGTGGGTGAGCATATATACAAATATAAATGTCCTTTGCACTAACAAATTATACTGTACTTGAAACAAATAATAAAATACACAATTATGGCACTAGAAGTAAATATTACCTTATAAGGATTACATGTCACTGTCATTTGTTCAAAAAGGGATACGATATTCAGGGATACATATCATCAATAAGATTCCAATACAGCTTAGATGTGACAATGTCTAGCAAGTGATAAACCTAATTCAGAAAACATTTAAAATAATTTTTAATTAATAACTCCTTCTACTCCATCGAAGAATTTATTTGTAAGTTTGTGTAATTGAAGTTGATATAATTCAGTAAAGTTATTTTTAATGTCATTTCTGAAAATAATTTTCTACTTCACAATTTTTAAAATTAGTTAAATTTACACTTAGGGAAACTTTTGAGGATTTATTTCAACTGCATACTTTTTGGAATTGACCCTACGTGTATTGTTTTGTTAGTATTGCTGCTGTTAGTTTTTCTCTTGTTTTCTTTAGTTAATTTCATAAATTGTTTCTGTGTAGCAGCAAGTAATTATGAATGTGAATTATTGTAATTGCCATAGAACAGCAAAGGCTGTAGTTTTTTTGAGGGGCCATGGGAAATGGGGAAGTTGAGAAGATTTTTTCATTGCTCTTACAAAACAATTTTGAATACCGGCAGATATTGCGAGGCAAATTTTTAAAGCAAGTTCTATTATCAATTCTTGTCATTGCAATACTTTCTTCGTCATTGCGCACATGAGTTTTCATTTCTCCAGTTGCTTAGCAACTTGTCCACACAGTGTAGGAAGTTGCTAGTCCTTGTGTGTGGTTTGTGGTGAGTGATCTTTAAGGTAATTGGCTATAAAATAAGGCCTGTTTTCCATTCCTTGAATGTAAGAAATGTCAAACTGGCTGAAATTCATCACCAAATTCATGAAGTCTATGGTGAAGGTGCAATGTGTGATGGAATTGTCAGGAGACATGTAAAGAATTTCAAGTGTTGTGAATCTGTTAATGACAAACAGCATAACAGTTTGCTTATTTTCACTCCTTAATGTCATGTGGAATAATATTCTGGGCAATTCTACTCATAGACACATAGTATTCAGTGCCCAAAGATTTGGTGAGTGCACTCGAAGAAAAAATTCATGAGGGCAGGAGGATCACAATTTCTGCATTTTCCACAAAATTCATGTTCTTTACAATGTTGTGACAGGATGATTACAGTTTCAAAAATTGTGCTCACCGAGGAATACAAAATTAAATTGACTTGCAGAGCATTAACCTTTTTCCCAAATAAGAAGGGTAATGAGTTCCTGGACCATATTTTAACTGGTGATGAGACATGGGAGTGTCAGGTGACACCTAAATTGAAGCAGCAGTCCATGGAATGGAGGCATATTTCATCGCCAATGAAATAGAAATTTAAACAAACCATATCAACACAGTCGGCAGGGCTGGTCAATTACCCTGATTATTTCAATCACTCATCATGAACCACACACAAGAACTAGCAATCATACACTGTGTGTACAAGTTGCTTAACAACTGGAGAACTGAACGCTCATGCACGCAATGACAATTGCAGTGTAACTACAGTAACAATCGATAACAGAATTTAATTTGAAAATACACTTACTAGTATAGGAACTAAAGATTAGTGCTCTTCAGGAAAACTGAAGGATGGGAGGAAATTGTTAAACAGGCTGCTGAAAGAAGCAAATGAATATTGTTAGGAATTAGAAACTGGGATAAGAGTAGTAATAATGTTCCTTTATTATTATTCCCATTGTTGAAAATGTATGTGCCTTCTGTAAATATGGACGTAGTTGTATGAAACACAGAACAGGCTGAAAGAAGAAATTTTGTATACAAATCTTGTATGCAAGACATAAGGAAAAACCTTTATGTATTGGTAGTAGGTGCCTTAACCATTGCAAGGCTCCAGGCAACAGATCTTTCCAAGTCCCTTGTTTGTGTAAAGTAAGTGAATCAAAAGTAGATATTTCTGATGATTGAAGAGAAATGCAAAAGTTATGAATAAATAAATTTTGAGTTTTAAAATATTATATCGGAAGATTTATAAAACTTAAAAAACATAAAGAAGACAATTTATTAATGATGATAAACTGAGGTACATAAATGCCTTTAAAGATAGAAGCAGGGATTTAAAAATAATGTTCACAGCTTTTCCTGAGACTAAAATTTTGAATTAAAGCATAATAATCTAAAGAATGAGCAATGTCATTTTCAATTGAAAGTCAATATTGCATCATTCATTTCCTCAAATATGTTTTAATAATTTTTAACCTCAAAAAACCCCTTTCCGGTGAAGCAACTGTCACAGGTGTGGTTGCAATAATTTTCAAGACTATGTTAGGGTCGAAGGGTGATACCGGGGTTAGTATCGGCTTGAACACCTAAACTTGAAGTCTTCCAAAATGTTACCAAAAGTTCGGGAAAAGTTCTATAACCGTGAAAAACCTTGGAGAATGCTAACTGAAATGATGAAAACGGTCGCCACTCACAGAATTAACCTCCTGTAAGAAAGGTACTAAGTAGAAATAAAAGTCGAATTCAGGATCACTAAAGGATATATTCTTAAAATTTTCACTGAATTTCCAAAAAGTCACAGTTATTAATGGCAATCGGATTTAACCATTAGCCGAAGATCACAAGTCATGAAACAGAACAGACCGCTCCACCCCGAAATGAAAATAAAAGTTCACATTGATGAGTCGCATGTCGGAAAATTTCAAAGTTCTACGGTTGCCTATCCTGTCAGCCAGCCATGTAGGTTTCCGGTCACCCAGCAGCCCCCGCGAGCCGGTCTCACTCAAATCCGCTAAACAAACTGCTACATGCCCTCGCGACCAAGTACTTCAAAAAACTGCGCGGAAAAGGAGCACCCGGCCTGCCTTTATCAGAAATGGCCTACTGACCTAAACAACAGTCTATCTAGAAATTTTTTTTATTAACGGAGAGCTTCCAGGAAATTACAAGATGTAGAGCATAACGAGACAAGTGTAGTGATGTGGTTGGTTTTGTTCTCAGAGCTTCCAGACCGGTGTAAATTAATTTTGAAAGTTGGTTAATCGGAAAGCTCACATGTTTATAGTATTGCCGAACGTCACGTCCAGAATATGAATTTGCTAAAGTTTAAAATATCAAGTTGAGACTATGTTTAAAGTGTTCCCCAGCTTTTGCTGAGTTCAGTGGTGTAAAAATCTTTTAAATTGGTTAAGGATGTCAAAAGTTATGGAAATTCTAAAATTTGCTGATTTCCTGGTGGTGCAAGATTTTCTTCACTTTTTATTTAAGGTTGGTTGTGGCCTGAAACTATTTTTAAAACGTACCTTTATTAAATTTAAGTGCTTTAGAAAAGTTTTTGGTTCATGAAATATGTTAGTCAGATTGAAATTCAAATTGCAAGTTGGTTTCTACGACGTCACCGGATAACGGATTTTCATTTATTTATATCCTCTGATTATTAGTTGATGGCTATTGGAAACATAGAAAATATTGACTTGCCGATTATTTAGTTTGTTTAAATCTACTTTTAATGCTCTGAAACTACTTAGATGTGCTGGAATTTCTTATTGAAATTACCACATGTGGTGATGTTTTAAAAAACATATTTACTGCTTTAAATTGGTCCAGAACTGCGAGTTATTAGTGAATTTAATATCAAATATTGAAATTATTATTATTAAAGTGCTTTACAGTGGTTAATTAGGTGCAATATCAGTGATGTGGTTGTTTAACCCAACCTTGTTTACTTTACTTCAGAATTATTATGGATTACGCTCATTTAGGTAAGTTTATAGTTTATATTTTATTAGAAACTTCTTATTTAAGGTTGTTATGTGCTGTTTATTTACTTTTCTGAACCTAAAGTGTTGTTATCTCGATTTCAAACTATGGTATCATGTATTGAATGTTAACCTCAAACTTCGTCGGATTTTAACTGAATATTGAAAATAGAGAGTAAGGTAGCTTACAACTACTATGAGACTGGCGTACACTTCCATTACATTTTTTTCTATTATATATTTCAGCAGTGAGATACTGTCATTGTTTTCTTTATATACACAGATAAAAATATTTAGTTCTGCATACAACTCTTGTCCATAAATATCAGATGTTTCTCCCATTATCAGATATATTTGTAAGTTGCTGCGTTGCTTGAGAAATTTAAAATCATTTATTTCCTTTAGTCTTTTTATATAATACATAAAACCAAATATGCTCTCATGAAGTTTAAGTGCCTCTAATCTAGGTTGGCAGCTTGCGTGCACATTGTCAACAATGACAAAAAAATACTGTATTTGATAAGTCTCTTCTGTGAACTCATTTCATAAATCTTGTTTAGCACATAAAACTAGTTCAGCAATAATTTAAAAGTAGTTTTAGGCAGCTTTTTTAACAATTTTTCTTCATTATAAATACTGTTAATAACATAAGATTCACTGAAACATATGAGCCATACAAACAATTTTGTAACTCATACAGGTCAGGCCACACTAGACCGATATTGGTCAGCACCGTCACCGCAACAACACTTTTCTTATTGTTGGTGCTCACTCGATTGAAATTCATTCAAACGATACAGTGTGATGTCTTACAATTAGCCGATATCCCACCGTTATTAATTTGGTTTACTTTTTGACAGTATGTTCCAGTGTCAGGTTGGTGGATGTAGAGAAGCATATGGAGGAAGTCAGAAATTTCTGGTTCTTTACAATCAAATGTTGTTTTCATATTGATTCCCTTAAAAAAGTGACTTTTCCTCAACCTCACTTCCATGTTTATCAGATTATCCTGAACTGTAGATTGAGTCATTCAAAAACATTCATAAAATTTTGTTTCTTCACCCATCAAATGCTATAACGAAGCACCTTATTTCCTTTATTTTTGTTTGCAACAGCAAAAATAAATTACATTGCATATTAAAAGAGTATGTTTATTTTATTATTTTTTAATAGATATTTTTACTTGTAGATTTTGTCTAATGTCTCAGTTGGTTAAGGCATGCAATTGGGATACAGAAAGTCTCCAGTTAAATTCCCTGTAAAGGTTATATTTTTTACATGGCTTAAAATTGACCTTAACATCTGGCAATTGTTTTGCTTTGTTAATGCGAAGATGCCAGGTTTCTCTGTAGTTGGAACTGTGGGTCTCCTATTCCTGTCAATAGTATATTAGATGAATGTTATAGAGGTACACTGCGCAGCCGGTAAGAAACTCTGTGACTAGATCTTCGAGACCACACAGTGTTATTGTACAGTTACTTTATGATCCATATTTAAATTAAAATATGGTATATAATCATCTCATTTTATACTAACAAATGAAATGAAAGTTACCTCAAACAAAAAACAAAACAAAAAACACATCATGTGCGCAGTGATTGACGATTCATATTTCATTCTGATTGTGCTCAGAAATGTGAGAATCTTTCAATACACTGTAGTGTGTGAAAGACTTTTAATGATAGTTTGTTAAGACTGTATTTGGATTCTATTTTTTTGCATAAAAGATCAACCAGAGATCTAATAACATGAGTCAGGTAAAGGAAATATTTTAACGCACTTTATTATTTTCGTAGGTTGTAAAGTATGCCTATGCAAAATAATAAACAATATTCTATATAGAGTACAGTTGGCAACCATAACTGTGACCCTCAACTCACTTTAACAGAATTTTTGAACATTGATTCCTTGAAACTACCACTTTAAAAACGTTAAAGATTGAGTAAGAACACAGCTAACACACGGAGGAGGACAAGTGTGGACTCTAGACGAGCGAACCATCACTCGGCTGACTGTCGGTGTGGTGACGGTGCAGATCAGTGTCAGTCAAGTTTGTCTCGATCTTAGAACTGCTATCAAAATAAACGTAAAGCTGGCCATCCAATGGACACGTATTTGTGCGAAAAATTCTTGCGCAAATACGCCAGTATACATATTAACAGATCGTTCCAATCCAAACAGAAAGAATGGTATGTGACTCTATCTATTGTGAGCACTTGAGTCATGCATACATATGTGTGGGTGATGAGATCCGACATTGTTTAGTTTTGGTTGTGTAATGGATATTGATAAACTAATTGCTCTTTTTGAAGCAAGAGCTTACAATAATAATATTTAATTAAAATTACCATGGAACGAATGCTCCAGTGGTAATTGTCCTAAACACAAATTATCCCTCTTTCATGCACTCACCTACATTTACCCTAAAAAAATTTAACTTTAAATTCTTTCAATGTTTTTGGTAAATTATTCATCATATCTCTTGGTAACTTATTCCAATCCCTGACACCCTTATTGAAAAAAGATAATCTTCCTACAACCTTGTGCCTGAAATTAAGTGCCTGCTTGTGGTCAACTGTTAAACAACAATACTTCCCAACTCTCATATAAAAAATAAAGAATTATAGCATAGATAACATCATTAAAAATTATTTACCAGTTATCTTTGAAAAGAAAATATTACTAGAATATGTTGCTGCTGTCTCATATGCTCCACTGTTTAATGAAAAGGGGTTTACCAAATGCTCTGTTACTTTGATCATTATTCTCCCCTTCACTCTTAGCAGTCTTGAAAATGGTTTTAACATATCCTTATCATTACTCTTCGTCCTCCTTATAGCTATCCTTGCTTTTATTATTTTATTAGCTTCAACTATTCCTATGGTATTTATGATTTGTCCCACTGTGCATCTGTATACAATATCAACTTTGTTTACTTATTTACCAAAGGGATATTGAATAAAAATACCAGCAGATCCTAACCTAGCAAAAGCACAACACTAACCAATCCAAAATTGGAAGTTAGTTCCTTCATATTTTACATACTACTTCAATATTCATTTATCTTCCTCCCAATATTTTCTACTTCATCCTTCCATTGTATAATGTATTTAATCATACATGAGGTAAAGTTTGGTACTATTAGTTGATTTATTGTATATCGCTAGCATACAGAATTTTTTGTCTACCTTTTAAACTATTTTACATAAATATCCCTTGAGGGTCTACTTTCAAGCATCATGTGAAGTGGATACAAGTAACCAATACTTCAAATCTGTTTCCATTTTTCCTGTATCTTGTGGATGATTCACTAAAAGCCAGTCACATTTTTGATGTCCTCAAAGCATCACTTGTAGAATTCATAACATAAATGTGATTGTTTTCTCTTTACTTTTTCATTAAATAGGATACATTACGAAAGCTTAATGATGACTAAAAAATCTGTGCATTATATTAGTTTTTTTAAATGTGAGTTTCTACACCAAATATAAATACGGAAAGAAAAGATAAAGTACATCTATCACTCATCAAAATTGAAAGAAGGATGTTAAAGAACACTAAAAAATACATTTTTAGGCATTTCTCTTACTCATGTGTATAAATAGAATATATAAATATGTAAGTGATACATATTTTAATTTTCTTTCAGTCAGACAAAATAAGTGAAACAAGCAATATACAAATTATGTTGTCACAGCATCTCAATGATAACAAAGGAGATGGAAGTATTTTGGTAATCAATGGGAGCAGCAAAACAAAAGGTCTGTAAGCAAGTAAGTGTGGAACTATATTGAAATTAAAAAATATTCCTGCTCTTTTTATATTTTCTTGTTGTCACTAATAATTTAATTTAACTGAAATGGAGCACATGCTCCAGTGACAATTTCCCTAAACACTCATTTTCCCACTTCCCAGCGCCCACCGATATTTGCCCTCTACAAATTTCCACTTTAGATTCTTTCAACATTTTAGATAAATTATTCATCATTTCACTTGGTACCTTATTCCAATCTCTGACACCCTCACATAAAAAAAAGAATAGTCCTAGACCCTTGTGCCAGAAATCGAGTGCCAACTTATGGTCATGATCATGTTTTCCCTTACATGCATTACTTTTAATTATTACACCCACATATTTCCATGCCTCATCTCCAATATACACCTTGTACACTCCTATGACCCTCGCCTTCCTTCTGTCTTCCAATGAATCCCATTCCATCTCTTTTAGCATATCTGTTACTGATTGCATTCTGTGGTAATTTCCAGAAACAAATCTAGCAGCCCTTTCTTGTACCCTCTCCAACTCCTGTATTTGATACTCAAAATGTGGGTCCTATTCGACACTACCATATTCAAGCAATAGGGTAACCAAAGTTTTTTAACCCCATTCCTTTACTTCTGTTGTACATCCCCTCATCACTCTCTTCAACAAGCGAAGAATTTTAAAACCTTTTCCTACTACTTGTTCAATGTGTCCTGCCCAGTTAAGCTTATTATCAATTGTCATACAAAGATATTTTCATTTCAGGTCTTCAATAAGCAATTCTTTCCACACTTTATAACCATAATAAACATTTAGTTGTTTATCTGTGTATTTAATAAGCAGATTCTTCTTTACATTTATCTTCATCCCACATTTACCAACCCCACTAGATATCCTCTCCATATCACTCTGCACCTGTTTACAGTTCTCTACCATTTATATCCTTTTATATAGCAATCTGCAAACAATCTAATGTTAATTCTGGCCATCAACACAAGTAATCATTAGAATAATGAGTAGCATAGTTCCCAATATACTTCCACTTATTTTGATACTGCTTTTCCTACCCAAACTTTTCATTTTCTGCCTTGTAAAAATTCTTCTACTCAGCAAATCATATTATCATCCACTGTAATAGCTTTTATGTTATTTACTACTATTGTATGGCTCACTGTGTCTAAAGTCTATGAAAGATCTAGTGCTACACTATCAATTTGGCCTCCCTTGTCCATTTTATCTGAAATGTGTTTCATATATCGCAAAAAGTAAATTTTACATGAATATCATTGACTAAAACCATGTTGTCTCCTTGAAAACCACTTACGCTCCTCACATATATTACTGATGTTGTTGCATATCAATTTCTCCATTAATTTACCTATCACTGATATCAAACTTATGGAACTATAATTTTCAACTCTTTTTCTCACCCCTCCTATATGTGCCAGTAGTACAATCACACTTTTCCAATTCTGTGGTAAGCAGCAAGTATCCAGACTCAATTTAATTAATATTTCAAGATATGGTACAATGTCACAGCGGGAGTAATATTATCTACACCAGATGCTTTATGGTTTTTCAGCTTTCTTTGTTCCTTCATTTCATCCTCAGGATGAATTTCAATTTTTTTGGTCTGCTTATTTCTAATTATGTTTTTAAGCTGTTCTCTGATTTAGATGTTCCCATTTCTGATTCATTGTTCCTAATGGTCTCACTAAATCAGTTACTTCAAATCTCTACCTTTTTCAAACCCTCGATAACATATTCTCCATCCTTATCTATAAGCATATCAATACCCTTCATTCCCCTCAGTTTTATGACATAGCCATAGAAATTTCACGATGGATCAGTCAGTGATCCCCTTGCACTGACAATGTTGTTCATAAAGTCATCTATAGCCATTTTCTTAGTTATTATTAAGTCCTTGTTTAGTTGTTTTCAATATTTTCTACTGCCCTGCTGTTTCTTAACTCTGTTATGTTCTCTTCTTAACCCTTTAACTGCTACGGTTCGGCCGGCCGAGCCCTCGCTGAGTGCGGCTTTGTTTACGCCTAAGCTGTTTACCTGCGCTGGAATGCCGCATTAGACCGGACCGCTGTGTGCTGAATACATCTGGAGCGTTGTGTGTGGAGTTCTTCTGCTGTCGCTCTGCGATTTGAAACCGCAGATACAAAATAAATACAGTTAATATAACATCTAAAAGTTTTTCAGTTTAAAGCTCCTCTAAAAGTAAATGTCTGCGTAATCAAACATGACGGTACTTCATATACTATATAGATATTACAGCAACTGAAATGTTTTTAGTTTGTGAGCGTAGTAATTTATCTGGAGAGAACCTTTCCGAATATCAGGAAAAATGACAAACTGCTGGAATGTTAACGTAATCCACACTTGTGTCCTGCAGCTTAATCGACAAGCACATGCTGTCAAACACGTCACTAAAGCATTCTCTTTTTCCACACATTTCGCTCGAACAATCTGTAGCTTCAAACTCTGAAAAATGGTCATTTTCCACTAGCTGATGTACACAGCTTAGGAAAATTACATCGAGATCCTGTCGAAGGGTTATCACTGTCATCCATATTAAAGTGATTATATTCACTGTCGCTTCTAGTAATAATCTCCATGATTTCTTCCGCGGTACAAACACGACGGCGTATTCGGGAGGACGATGGTTCAAATCCCCGTCTAGGCATCCAGATTTGGGTTTTCCATGGTTTCCCCAAATCCCTCCAGGTGAATGCCGGGAGGCTTCCTTCAAAAGGCCATAGCCGAATTCCTTACCATTCCTTGCCCCCCATTCTTTAACATCTCTAAAAACCTCGCTGTTAAGAGACGTTAAGCAGTTAAAAAAAATAATGACTGTATGCCATTTTCTCAGCGAAAACTAAAAGGAAAAGAGCAACACAAATTAGATCGCAGCTGCCAATGCTCAAGGGCCGAATGAGGAAAACAACTAACCACCCTGGGTGGAAATATGGCTTCATAGCCAGGCCGCTAAGAGGCTAGCGTGTTAACACGTCTGGAGTACAGACAGGGCGGCGAGGCGGCGCGTGTATACACATCTGGAGCAGAGACAGAGCGGCAAGGCGGCGCGTGTATACACGTCTGGAGCACCTGGGCGCAGTAGTAGCCACGCGCGTTAACACGTCTACAGCAGTCAAAGGGTTAACCTCCTCACATCCCTGTTTAGGTATATGGGTTCACTACTCCTCTTTATTTTCTGTTTTGGTGTAAATATTTCTTTCCCCTTTATTATTATCTCCTTGAACTCATCTTACCTTGACTCCACTGTACTTGTGCCTTCCTTCCAGTTGCGGAGAAGTTCTCTGAAATATCTCTACAAGTTCGAGGTCTGTACATTTTTATAATTGTACCTATTTCTTCCTTCAATTTTGGCGGCTGGTTCACTGAATCCTCTAATTCCCATCAGAACTGCTTAATTATCACTTATTCCTTCAGTTACTTGACACCCCACAAGGTTATAATCGTGCTTTATTAAGAATATATCCAAAATATTTTGTCCCATGGTATTCAGCTCTTCCATTTGTTTAAATCCTTCTTCCCTTATTAAGGTATTTGTAATCTATGCTCCCTTCTGTTATTAGTCTTATTTCCTACCCAGTTCACATCTGGTAAATTAAAATCCCCATCAATAATGACCATTCTAATCTCACCTTTCAAATCTGGGTATGAATTTAATTTCTCCACAAGAGCCTCATCTTCATCTGCCATTCTTCCACTGTGGTAAGTAGCCTACACCCTGATATTATCTTTTTTTATTGCCCCAGAAATTCACCCCAAGTAACTCATAGTAACAATCTGTGAACACCAGTGAACTGTTGTAGTTTTTGCTAACTTAAATGAAAATTCTTTCACCAATTGCTTCTCTTTCTGTGTGGTACATTCTGTATCCATAAAGAAAAATCTCACTGTCTAGTTAGTACTCCTTCTTTTAATGCAGCATCCACCCCTATTATTATGTGTGGTTTGTGTATTTCTATTAAGTTTGCAAATTCTATAACCTTGTTCATTCTGCTTCTACAATTCACCAGTAACACCCTTATTGTTTTAGCAACTTCATCTATTTCTTTATCATTTGTGATTTTTCCCAAAGAGGATCTAGAATTAGTGTCACTTTGATCATATATTTATATCTCTTCACCAGCAGCCCCTAACCTAAAAAAAGGCACTGCCCCTTTCAGTCAGGTGTAGGCGATGCCTAGTGAAACCCCACCTACCAATGGTGTTCACAGGCACAACTCCCAAGACAGAACTAATGCCTTTTCCAAGTAGCACTTCCTTTTCCACATTTACCTGCATCACAGCATAGTTCAATTGTGGCTGGTCATGGCAACTTAGGACCTGGATGAGCTCAACCAAGGTTTGCTGCACCTCTTTCACTACCTTCCTCAAGTCACTACTATTACTCATGTTTCTATCAATACTATTTCTCACACCTCCCACTATCACTACTCTGTCATACTGAGTGAAACTCTTACAAAGTGAAGCTATATCCTCTATTACCTGACCTAATGTTGCACTAGATTTGAAAACATTTGTAACCTGGTAACCTCTGCTTAAGTGATCCTGCAGAAGAGGGCCTACACCCCTCCCATGGCTACTACCTAGCAGCAGAACCATTTCTTTCCTAATCTTTCCTTGCATGTCCTTATTCCAAAAGGCCTGCTGCATCTTGCCTACTCCTACATCTACGTGAGGCCCTTCTCCTACTAACTCTGGCAACAGGTCAAACCTATATTTCCCTGGAATTTACAAAGTGTCTGGCTTCTGCATCCTATTAGTCATATTTATCCTACGACCTGTGAACAGCATGCACAAATCCTTCTCAAGTTATTCCAACCGACTATCTCTAATTTCAGTCTAAATAACAGCCTCGACAGGCTTAGACTCCACAGGCTTAGCCCCCATAGGCTGAGCCCCAACAGACTGAGTCTCAACAGGCTGATCCTCCACAGCCTGAGACTCCACAGCCTGAGACTTTACAAGCTAAGCCTAAAATTTCTCATCCGCATCCGCAATATTTATTGTGGGTGTATGGCAGATGTTTTGTTTACATTGCAATATATATTAATTTTTCTCTTTACCTGAGATTCTTCCCATTGTCTCTTAGCTAACAACAATATGGTTGTTTTTTTCTCACGACCTTGCAATAAAAATAACAATGAACTAAATGGTGTTATTACCTAAGCGATGAATTTACATGTTTAAACTTGCATGTAAAGTGCATTCTTCAAGGTCCAATTTACATGACATTCATTTAGAACTACAATAGGATGTGCTCAACCATTCATACTAATAAAAGGAGTCCAACAAAATGTTCCAAGCAATCCTTTGACTCATACTTTCTCACAGCATACCATGTGTCCTTATCACACTCTAGCAGGATTTTTCCTCCAATCATGATCTAACACTATAGTTTGTTGGACAGCAAGGACCTGTGTTGGTTGTTTGGGAGTCCAAACATCCAACACTTGCTGCATGTAGTTCTTTAACCCTCTCCACTACCCATCAAGTTTCTTTATCGAAAATCGGTGGTACGTAGGTCCTAAAAGTTGTACTGTGAATGGGCCGCTAGATTGGAGGAAAGCCGGGTGGCAGCCACGGAGATGTGCAGTGGCGTTGCTTTGTGCTTGATGCTTGAATTAATTGAGCCATGAACTACACAATGTTCACATGACAGACTGTTTTTTTTTAAAGCATGTGTCATTATGTAAATAATTTGATTCACTTATGAAATCATCCCATGTTTTTTTGTTGTTGAAAGATAATGCCAAAAATAAATCAGCGTGGTAGTATTATGTGGAAACATGGGAGCCAGCAGGATTACTTTAAGGGAGGTGCATCTGTGTTATATATATATATATATATATATATGTATATAGCACTTATTACCTAAGGATACTGAATTTATTGACAAGGTGTTGAAAAAATTTGGACAACTTAGGCGCCTTATATTATTATTCAAGCAGTGAATTTAATAATAAAATTTTTGTTTCTCAATCTTTTTCTGTGTATTTTCTTTCATGGCAGGGAGGTTCAGGTGCACCCCCCCTCCTGGCGCCCATGTATGGAAATAGACATTAATTCTGAAAAAAATTAGAACTTGGCATAAAAAATATACTTATTTTGATTTTAAATTTATTTTTGATAAAATATTAAAATCTAAATAATTACACATTTATTTTCCACTTCCGCATCAACATCTGCGAAACATCATCATCCATGGATGTCAAGCATTTAACATCCACATCAGCATCCACAAAGGTGACTTCCATTATAACCCTAGTCCTAAGCCACAGTTGAACCATGCTATGGGATAGGTGAATGTGGAAACTGTGGTGCTACTTGGGAAAGGCATTAGTTCTATTGTGGGGATTGTGCCAGTGAACACTATTGGTAGATATGGTCTTGCTAGGCCTGGTCTACACCTAAATAGAAGGGGCAAGGGAGTACTTTCTGAGTTGTTTCTTGGCTGTCCACATCAGTTCTGTCCAGAAGAAGACCACAGAAGGATGGTAAAAACATCGGCTACACACATCACCCAGACAGCCAAGAACCAACTGACTCTGGCCGCAGAAGCCTATGACTATACTTTCTGAGTTGTTCGCTAAAGCTTTAAGAGTTCCCATTTACAGTGATGATTGGTTCAGGACTGTGCCTTTCTTTAGATTATGGGCAGCTGGTGAGGGGATGGAAATGATTGATGATCAAAGTGATACTGATTGTATATCATCATCATCAGTTTTCTGCCCTAGGGTAGGTTTTCAGTTGGCTGCTCTCCATGCTCTTCTGTCTTTTGCCTTTCTCTTAAGGTCCATGTAGTTGCTGTTTTCCTTGATGTTGTCTGTAATTTTGCACCTCCTTCTTCCTCTTATTCTCCTCCCACAAACTAGACCTTCCAAGGTGTCTTTTATCAGGCACTCCCCTCTCAGCAAGTGTCCCATTCAGTTCTTCTTTCTCTCTTTTATGACTTGGAGTCTTTTTCTCTTTTCAATAACCCTATCCAGCACTTCAACTATACTTATTTTATCCACCCAGCTTATCCTCTCCATTCTCCACCATATCCACATCTCAAACGCTTCTAACCATTTTTCATCTTCTCGCCTCTGTGTTCAAATCTCCGCACCATAAATAGCCACACTCCATACAAAACATTGTCCAAGTCCTTTCTTAAGTGCTTTGTCTATTTTTCAGTTAGTATCTGCCTTTTCCTATTAAATGCTTCATTTGCTACAGCAATGTGAGTTTTTACCTCTTGATGGCATCTCAAACCTTCAGTGATTGTACTCCCCAAGATATTTGAATGATTTTACTTGACTGATATCAGCTCTACCTAACTTAATATTTATTATTTTCCTTCCTTTTCCAGTCACCATACTGCTGTATTGATTTTCATTCCAAACTCTTCACACGTTTCGTCTAGATCTTTCAGCTTTCTGTTTAGAGTTTGTTCGCTTTCTGCCTACAAGGCCATATCATAAGCAAATCGTATACATTCCATTCTCTTGCCACCAATATGCACTCCTTTTTTTGCATTTAAGCATTTTCCAATAATTTCTTCTAGGTATAAATTGAACAATAATGGGGAAAGGCAACAACCTTGTCTTACTTCTCTCCCAATGCTGCTTTCTCCTGACATCTCGTTTCCAATCTTTATTCGTACTTTCTGTTGTAAATATATGTTCTGTATCAACCTTCTCTCCTTCCCATCTACACCTTTCCTCTTCAAGATATCCATCAGCTTTTTCCATTGCTCCCTATCAAAAGCTTTTTCCAAGTCAATAAAGACGGCATAAATATATCTTCCTTTCTCAATATACTTCTCCTGTGATTCTTGTTCCTTTCCTAAATCCAAACTGTTCTTCTCCGATTCAACATTGGCCGAATTTTGGTAAATGTGGGAGTGTGGAATATATGGTGGTTGAAAGTGACCAATCAAGGATATTTTTGTTTTTCAGCCAAATACATGTGTCTCTGTAATATCTCAATTTTCTGCCACAACTGCAGGGCATAGACCATTGGTGTTTGTGTGTGGTAGTAGTATCGTGTCTCCTCATGCACTATGGTGGTTAGATGTCAAGAGCTATGGCGATGTGGGAGATATGGTGGTTGAAAGTGGTCGACCTGCAGCACTTTCATATTTCTACCAAAGATGTATGTGTCCCCGTGCATCAGTTTTTAGCCTAAAATATCTAGCACTGATCACTGGTTACAGAGTCACCCATCGATCACAACGTGGTAACTGTGGGAGTATGGGAGTTATGGTGGTTGAAAGTGGCCTATCAAGGAAATGTGTCTCCATATATGCTAATTTGCTGCCATAGCATAGACCATTGGTGTTTGTGTGTGTTAGTAGCATCATGTCTCCTATTGTGCACTATGGTGGTTAGCTGTCAGCAGCTATGAGGGTTGTAGGAGATATGGTGGTTGAAAGAGATCGACCTGGGGCATTTTAATATTTCACTCAAAGACATGTGTGTCCCTATATTTCACCCTGCAGTCCCAACTATCAAGCTCAGACCATGGGTGTTTGTGTGATAGTAGTCTCCGAGCTACCATCATGAACTATGGTGGTTACATGCTGGTAGCTATGGGGTTATTGGGGATATGGTGGTTGAAAGTGGCATTTTCTTATTTCGACTAAGGTATGTGTGTGTCTATATTTTATTATATTTCAACTAAAGACATGTGTGTGCCTATATTTCACTTTGCAGCTGTAAATACACTGTACAGATCAGTGATGTTTGTGTGCGATATTAGCCTCGAGTCTCTCATTGTGCACTACGGTGGTTACAAGTCGGTAGTTGTCAATCAAAATTCTTTACAATCATGAACAAAGTCGTGGGAATCAGCTAGTGATGAATAATTTGTCAAACCCATTGAAAAAATTTAAAATTTAAAATTTTAGAGGGTAAAAGTAGGTGGGCATAGGAAAGGGGAGAAATCGAAGTGTTTGATCCATTGTAATTAAATTAAATATAAGTTTGTTGGAACAAATAGGTAAACTTAAGAGATTTTAACTTAGCAGCTGTAACTGCTCCAATATCGTGAGTATAACAGAATTGCAGTGGAGTGCATGCTCATCAAATTTCCTTATTGGATTAACAGTTCATGTAAATAGAGGGCAGATACTTCTGTTACTTGCAGAGACTATTAACTTAATCCATACTGTACTTAGGATTGTGCTTTTCTAATATTTTTTATCAAGAAGTTTTTGAGGTTTAAAAATAATGTCAGTTCACCAAATTTATTATTATTTAGTTTGTTAAATTATTCAATTATTTGTACTTATTCTAAATGTATATGTTTCCTACTTCTATTTTCCAAATGAGACTAATATTCACAGAACAACATCTATTAAATTTACAGTTGGGAAGGACAATTTCTGCAGAAATTGTCTGTTATGGATCAAGCTTCATCAAACAACTCATATGTATTGGAAATACCTTTCTCAAATTGTGGAAGTGATAAAGAATGTTCTTCTGACCTTAGAATTGATTGCAACACTGGAAAACTGTAATGTATAAGTCCCAAATCACTCTTATAATAATTATTTATCAGTTTGCTGTGTGGTATTGGGTATAGTCAAACCTCTTTCAAATATTCATGATAAAAATATATTTATCTAACTATTCATGTGTAGATATATTAATGTAGCTGCAAATTGCTCTTTCAATGGTGGAAAGACAACCAAAGTATTTAAGAGGAATTATTTTAACTGAAAATTGATATTTTATAGTCCAAAAAAATCACGCACTCAGTCTAATCTAGTGATAGTAGTGAAATCTCAACATTCCAACCGAGCGGGGCGGTGTAACAGTTTGCGTTCTCGCCTCGCGTTCGAATCCCCGTCCGGGCATCCAGATTTGGGTTTTCCATGGTTTCCCCAGATCACTCCAGGCAAATGCCGGGATGCTTCCTTCAAAAGGCCATGGCCGAATTCCTTCCCATTCCTTGCCCCCATCCGTGCCCCCCATCCTTTCCCGTCTCTAAAGACCTCGATGTTAAAAAGAGACGTAAAGCAGTTAAAAAAAATCAACATTCCATATTCATGTACATTTCCAAAAAAATCTGTTGTATACCTTTGTATAAATGTTTTGCTAGAATTCTATCATCCTGTTATAAGTGTGATCCTTTCAAGGTTGAATCAAATTTAATTAAAATAGCCATAAAGAGACACATATTACTTTGTCAACGTTTTTGTTAACATTTATAGTTAATTTTAACTTTTTCCCCAAATGATGGAAATTACATTAAACAAACTTAAAGGAAATATTAAAATTTCATATAAAATATAGAAACTCTTTAAATCTCTTTGTCAATTTAGACGTTTTAATGGCTGACTAGGAAATTTGTTCATGTAATTGTGAACAGAGTAAGGCCTTTGACGGCGTTTATCATTGAATCACTGTAAAGTAGTTGAAAAATTAAAATGTATCTAATAATGTTGTTCAAAGCAATCTAAATTTTTTAAATAAATACTGTCATTTTAACACCTTATACCGATGCATGTTATTAGTTATTACTCCTGACTGTATTGATAGCAGCACACATGGTACTAATTACATGTGCAATTATGTAATAACTTTAATTCATTTATTATACCTTCTTCAGAACTAGAGATGTGTGTTTCAAGCAAGTGTATCCTCTATTTCAGGCAAAATAGCACTTTTATCATTGGTTCAAGCAATGAACTTGAATTTTTTGTAACAATTACAAATCAAGGAGAACCAGCTTATCAGTCAGAACTGTTTATTGATATTCCAGAACCTTTAAAACATCTTAATCATATTAGGGGTTGTGGCAAAGAAACAGTTCATAGTGATACTCTTATATCTTGCAAGTTAAACAACCCACTGGATGGCAATGTGACAGTAAGTGTTAACTGTTTAGCGTATAGAGATTTTTTATCTGTTGTCTCATTGAATAACTGATAGTTATGTTACACCTGTCTCAAAGAGAAAATGTTTCTCCCTTGTGTACCATTATTCTAGACAGTATGATACTTAATTGATCTAACTTGTGTATTCTATCCTTGATTTATTGCATGAATAGCTAAATATTATGTATGCAGTTAGTTTGCAGTAATGATATTAAGGAAAAGGAAATGCCTTTAAGCAATTTAAATAACAAAGGATAGGGAAAATGACTAATCACTCACTAAAGTTGAAGGCTGCAACAAGTGAAAAACATGTGAGACAAACAAAATCATATACAATAGTTAAGTTTTACACCTTATTCATGTGCTGGTGACCAAGTTATAAGACTCAGGAGGTATGCACATGCCAATGTTTATGACATGACTGGCTGGGCAATGGAAGACAGGATGGGGGAGTGGAAGACAGGCTGGGGATGAAATGTTAGGAAGTGTACTAGGATGTATAAATATATATATCACCAAAGGTGATAAAATTAATATATAACAAAAAGGTATGGAGTGTAAAGCAAACAATAAAAATAAATAAAAATTCAAATACAAAATTATCATATAATTTGTTAGTGTGCATCAACAGTTTTATTTACTTTAAAATGTCTTAATTTTACATTTAGAGACCTGTTTGTATGATTGCCATTGTTTGTATCATCATCATCATTATCGTTGGGGACCATCTCCAATTTCCCGGGTGTGGTTTACGTGCCTTGGTTGCTATAGACGATTGTTTTCTAACTTTTCCTGTCCAGAAAAGTTTCTCTGTCTGTGATGTACTCCCAATTCCAGCCTCTTCCCTCTACGTCCTCCATCAGTTGGTCTGTCTATCTTCTTCTTGTTTGTATCATTAGTGTAAACATTATTATATGATTTTCAAAGTCAATGTAAAGTTTATTTAAATTGAATAGTTATAGTGCATCATATGAAGCATTACTTTCACACCTTCTTACATAAATAATTGAAACAATCCTTGAAGTCTACTTTTGGGATCTCATGCTACTCAAATAGTGGTGATTAAACTAATTTTTTTTTAAAATTATTTTTACCCATAAGGTTAGCTTTTTCATTTATTATAGTACTAGCATTAGCCTGCTGCTTTACGCATGTATGCTTTGGTACATGTAAAATTCTTTACCAATTTTATTTTATTACCATATATTAATGTTGAGAGGAGTGGATTATAAAGCCTTCGTTTATTTGGTTTTCATACTGATGTCTGAGAGTTTTGTTTCATTCATATTTTAATGTTATACAATTTATGAATTAGTAGAAAAGCTATCTGAAAAATTAACTGTAGTCATTCGTTGAGATAATTATTGTGAGGAAAAAAAATGTTTAGAAAGGGTTTTATATTTCTGATTTAAGTAGGTGTAACAATGATTAAGAGAAATAAAATGTTACCTTTACCTTACTTAGTAGGTTGGTCACTGTAACACCTCTGAGTGCAATTTTTAAATGCTGATATGGAGGACTGCATGATTTATTATTACTATTAATTTAATTTCAATGGAGTTAACACTCCACTGTCAAATTCTCCCAGTCATCTAATTACTCCTTTTTATTTTACTTTTTAACATTTTCTTTTATAATCAGTGTATTAAATCCCTCCCCCATTTATTTTTCTGATTTTCGAATTTTAATTTTTAATTCCATTATGGGTTTTTGGTACATTACTTACTCATTATTTCACTTGATAATTTGTTCCATTCCCTGACACCCTTACCAACAAAAGAAAATTTTCCTGCTCCCTTATGAATGAAATCAAGCTCCAAGGTCGTGTTTCCCATTACATGCACTATTTCTAATTCTTTGATCAATATCGCATCATGCCCCATCACTAACATATGCCCTGTTTATTCCCAGCACTATCATCACACTCCTAGTGATTCCCAGTGATTCCCAATCGCAATTTAGTTTTCTGAAAAATTTTTTTTCGCCTTTGCTGTTAGGATATTGGTTTTATTTTGGTGGTATGTTAGCACGTTCAGTTATTTTTGCTATAAAATATAAATTTACGTGAATTAAAACTAATCGTGCATGGTATCACACATTAAGAATTATTTTTAATTTCCTTCCCTTTCAAATCACTGTATTATTAATGCCATTATTTCAGCCACATATAAATAATTCCAAAATGTCATGATTTGTTTGCGGTACAGTGTATGTATTAATGCACTTTTCACTGGAGCTATGATTTTCTAATGTCAATATTATCTGAGGTTGTGGTTTGGTTGAAGTACAGCCTGGACCATTATGACAGTCTATAAGCTTTGTTGAAACATAAGAGACAATATGGATTTAGCCTTATAAGTAATGTGATGTAGCATCAGGATATGAATTATTTTAATTTCTCTTTGCTTTCAATAAAGCCGTATTATTGATGTTATTTTAGTCGCATATAAGTACCTCCAGCAGGCCAAGATTCGATAGTGAAACAGTGAATGTATTAATGCACATGTGACAGAAGCCAAATTTGTCATCAGGTTGAAATGCAGCCTGGACCAGAACGGCAAATGACACACTACGTTAAAGCAAAGGCATAATGGATCTAGTTTTATAATTTACGCAGTATAACATAAGGTGTTAAGATGCCTAGTTAATTTTTAATTTCATTGGTTGCATGTTGATATCACCATTAACTCAGTTGCACATATGGAGATAAACATTAGAAAATCAGGATTATGAAGTTATTTTATAGAAAGAACAGTTTTTTTTTACTGCCTGTATTTTGAACAGCATCCAAACTTTGTACACACGTTTAAGAATATTTGCACATGGGAGCCACCAAATATATATTAATCAAATAAATTCCATCGAAATAATAGACAGTTCAGTAGAAGTTATTAAGGAAAAACCATGTATTTACCTGTTAGCTTTTTCTATGACAGCTCTCTTTGAAAAAAAAATGAATTTCATATCAGTAATGATATATAATTAAAAAATATTGGTGTAATAACATTTGTTTACTCCCTTTAGTGATCATGTAAGACATATTGTACCAGAGAAAAACTTTAACTGACTACCTAAGACAATCTATGTCTACCACATTAGTAATCTAATGCATTTCACGTGACAACTGACCAGTTATGATGTAAATTAATGGTGATTTCATTTTATTCACGTATTCTATTTACTTTAGAGTACTGCTGTACAAAAAACTTAATAACAAAAGTAAAAAAAGAAAATGGAATCCTTAGTTTTGTCAGATTTTTGTAAAAGGAGTGAGCGTCTGAAAGTGCATAATGATCTGTGACCCACAGTTTTCCATATATAAAGGTTTTTAATTGCTTGCTCCTTCCCATGGTATATATAAGTCATTAGCTATTTACGCAGATTTTGACTTGCACCATTAGTTCTAGAAATTTGAAAACCCCATCCAAATTGCTGTTATAGATTTTGCACGTCTCCCATTCAAGTAAAGAGACACACACAGCTTGCCTACAGACTTATAATAGTATAGATTTGAATTAATGATGGCAACTGCCAATTGTAAGGGACTTAACTGATATTGGGGTTGTAATATCAGTTAATCACCTAAGCACTTACTTCCATCTCTGACAAAGTTTTGCTAAAATTCAAACTGTTAAACCATGAAAATAGCACCTTGGAATAAATCAACTGTAATAGTTAGAGACAGTTGCCACTTTCTTGATTTGTCCTTAAGAAAGAAAAGGTTGGGTAGTAACTATGAAATCAAAATCACTGTTCAAGTTCCAAAATAAAGAATCACTATATTCTTGGAATAAAATACACTTTTACAGTTGAAAGGCAATCAGATGTTTCATTTCCAAAAGAATTCAGGTTATGAAGTTAGACAGACTGCCTGAGTACCCCTTATTAAACTTTCAAAAGTTACATCTTAGTTGTTTACAATGAACCGCTCTACTCAAAAACTATAATGACTGACACCAAGCATCGTTTGCAACCATCCACTTCCAGCTCTTTCAATGCTTAGCTCCATTAATGCTACACAGAGCAACACGACCTCACACTTTGAGATTTTGACCATGACTGAACTCAAGACACTGCGTCCACTCCTATATGGTCCTCGACTTTCTATCTGTATAGCCCTCCGTTTCATGACATAGTCCTATAAATTATAGAAAAGTGAAACGTAGAGTTCTGAAACTTTAATGGTAATTGGAATAAATAACAACAGTTAATTTACTTCCTTATGAATTTTTCTATAAACTCAGCCATTTAGCCCTAACAATTCCAAATCTGTTAATGTGCAAATGCTAATATCTCTGTTTATAGAAGTTGTAGATTGTTCAAGTAAGTTTTATAGAGCTTCTATAAATTACATATTTTGTTTAATACCAAATAAGGCTTATTTATTTATTATTTTTTTTAAAGTCCTCCAAACCCTGCTAGTGGCCACCAGGAACCCGTTAGTGTATCCATACACGATTCAAATTTTTGCATAAATATTATATTTTCGATTTTAAACCCTATTCCATTTGCTTCTACAGTTTCTCAGCTTTCCAAACACTCTCAATCTCCTCTCTAGCTGCCGCAGTTGTCTCACAATCAATTTTCGAAAATATTCGTTTCCTTGTTCACTGACGCCATTTGTCGAAAAACAGTATATCACTCTGCCTATTGTGCAAAAAGGCTTGTGGAATAAACTCTGGTGGTTTTTATTAAATATCCAAAAGTATTTTCATTTATTGACTTTAATTTAATTTAATTGCAATGGAGCACAGGCTCTGGTGGCAATTTCCCTACACACCCATCTTCCCCCTATCCTGCACCAACCTACAAAATTTATCTTTAAATTCTTTCAAAGTTTTCGGTAAATTATTCATCATTTCTCTTGGTAACTCATTCCAATCCCTGACACCCTTACCTAAAAAAGAGAATCTTCCCACACCCATGTGCCTGAAATCGAGTGCCAGCTTGTGGTCATGGTCATATTTTCCCTTCCATGCACTACTTTTCATACCTATTGCAATATCTTTCCATGCCTCATCGCCAGTATATGCCCTGTACACTCCCATGACCCTCCTCATCCTCCTCCTGTCTTGCAATGAATCCCATTCCAGCTCCTTTATCATATCCGTTACTGATTGCATTCTGCAATAATTTCCAGAAACAAATCTAGCAGTCCTTTTTGCACCCTCTCCAACTCATGTATTTGATACGTAAAATGAAGGTCCCATACTACACTACCATATTCGAGCAATGGTCTGACCAAAGTTTTGTAACCCAATTCCTTGACGTCTCTCGTACATCCCCTCATCACTCTCTCCAACAAGTGCAGAACTTTGAAACCTTTTCCTACCACCTGTCCTATGTGTCCTGCTTGTTATTAAAAGTAATGCCAAAATATTTACATTTCAAGTCTTCAGCAAGCAATTCTTTCCCCACCTTATATTCATAATTAACCTTTTGTTTTTTATTTGTGTATCTAATGAGCTGACTCTTCTTTGCATTTATCTTCATTCCATGTTTACCAACCCAATTAGATATCCTGTCCAGATCACCCTGCAACTGTTTACAATCCTCTATCGTTTTGATTCTTTTATACAGCATTATGTCATCTGCAAACAATCTAATTTCAGATAGTAAACAATCAACACAATTATTCATTAGAATAATGAATAGCAATGGTCCCAATATGCTACACTGTGGCACACCCATTTTTACTTCCACCTCTTTTGATACTACATTTCCTACCCTAACTTTCTATTTTCTACCTTTTAAAACTTCATCTACCCAGCAAATCACTTTCTCATCCACTCCAATGGTTTTTACCTTATTTACTACCATTTTATGGCTTACTCTGACAAACACCTAAGACAGATCTAGTGCTACACTATCAATTTGGCCTCCCTTGTCCATTTTATCTGAAATATCTTGTATATATCCCACCAACTGAGATTTGCATGAATTATCCTTGCCTGAAACCATGTTGCCTGTTTGAAAACCACTTACGTTCCTCACATATATTTCTGATGTGGTTGCATATCAATCTTTCCATTCATTTACCTACCACTGATGTTAAAATGATTGGCCTGTAGTTCTCAACTCTATTTCTCACCCCTTCTTTATGTACCAGTACTACTATTGCACTTTTCCAGTCCTGTGGTAAGCAGCAAGTGTCTAGACTCAATTTAAATAATATTTCAAGATAAGGTACAATGTCACATCCGGCTATCTGTAGTAATATTATCTTCACCAGCCCCTTTATTTATTTTTTTCAGCTTTCTTATTTCTTTCATGATTTCCTCAGGATGAATATCAAATTTTTTACTATCGTCATTTCTAATTGTGTTTTTAAGCTCGTTCTCCGAATTAGACACTCCTGTTTCTTATTCATTGTCCCTAATACTTTCACTTAACCAGTTACTTAAAATCTCTGCCTTTTTCAAATTGTCAGTAACTTCTTCTTCATCCTTATCTATACGTGTATCTACACCCTCCCTTCCCCTCAGTTTCCTGATATAGCCATAGAAATTTCTAGATGCATCAGTCAATGGTCCTCCTGCTCTGACAATACTCTTCATCAACCCATCTTTAGCCATTTTCTTTGCTGTTATTAAGTCCTTGTTTGGTTGTTTTAAATATTCCCTACTACCATGCTGTCTCTTAACTCTGTTATGTTCTTATCTTACCAACCTCTTTAACCTCCTCACTTCCCTATTATAGTATTCTCTACTTCTCTTTATTTTCTTGGAATAAATTTTTCTTCCCCCTTTCTTATTATCTCCTTGAACTCTTCCCACCTTGACTCTACTGTACCTGAGCCTTCCTTCCATTTGCTGAATTGTTCTCTGAAATATCTCTTCAAATTTGAAACCTGTGCCTTTTTATAATTGCACCTATTTCCCCCTTCAATTTTGGCTGCTGGTTTACTGAATCCTCTAATATCCATCAATTATATAGTAATATTGACATTACTAATAAGTGTATGTACTGTTCCACATCCCCGAGATTATTCTCACATGGGATCAAAGTGAACATATCTATCTATCTAGAACTGCTTCATGATCACTTATTCCTTCAGTTACTTGATACCTCATAAGGTTTTCATCGGGCTTAATTAGAAATATATCCAAAATATTTTGTCCCCTAGTGTTTTGCTCAATCCACTTGCGTAAATCCTCCTTCTCTTATTAAGATATTTGCAAATCTTTGTTCCCTTGTGTTATTTATCTTATTTCCTTCCCAGTTTACACTTGGTAAATATAAATCCCCACCAATGATGATCATTCTATTCTCACCTCTGAAATCTATGTATGAATTTAATTTCTCCCCAAGACCCTCATCCTCTTCTGTCATTCTTCCACTGCGGTAAACAGCCAACACTCTGATTTTTTCGTTTTTATTACCCCAGAAATCTACCTCAAGTATCTCATGATCTGGATATATGAACACCTGTGAACTGTGGTAGTTTTTGCTAACTAGTATGAAGACTCCTCCACCAATTGCTCCTCTATCTCTGCGGTACACTCTGTAACCATGAAGAAAAACCTCACTGTCTAGTACTTCTTCTTTTAACCAACTCTCTACCCCAATTATTATTTGTGGTTTGTGCATCTCTATTAAGTTTGCAAATTCGATTACTTTGTTCATTATACTTCTACAATTTACCATTAACACCCTTACTACTGACTTTACATTTTCAGAATATATCTCCTCTTTCCCACGTTTACCGCAGTCAGTTATTGTTTCAGCCACTTCATATATTTCTTTAACATTTGTGACTTTCCTCATCGTGAATCTGCAATCAGTATCACTTTGATAATCTATTTCTGTCCCTTCACCAGCAGCCCCTAACCTAAAAAAGGCACAGTCCTGACCCCATTAATTGGTGGGTCCATGACAAAACTATATACACCGTGCAGTTAATTTCGAAATTATCTCTGACTTGTCTGGCTGTTTAGAACGATCTAAAATTTTAATATGTTATGCAGGATTTTATTTAGTTGGTTGAACACTATAGGCTGACTTCAAATACTGGTTTTAACATATGATTTTATAGATGCAAGTTTATTTGAATACCAGTGTTTTCCTATTTTAAATGCTTCTAGCTCTTGATTATGGTTTGTTTATAACAGAATTTATTTACTAGTAGCTGATTGTTATTATGAAGAACTTTAACAGCATAGAAAAGTGTTGTTTAATAGTGATATCGTGTCGTAACAAAGTTTCAGGTTTAACAAGATGGATAATTCGCTATTGCAATAATATAGGTAAGATTACATTTTTATTCTCACTCTTTAAGGCTGGTTTATTGTCTATATTGCCTGTTTAGTTGGTTCTGTGACTTCAATTTTATGTGTATGGGTATAAGCTGTGCTATTGCCTGTTCTCCATTTACGAAAGTGACTAACTAGAATTTGAAGAATTCTAAGGTAGCTTTCACATTGGGCAAGAATTATGGAAGTTAATTGCAAGAGAAGTGCAAGGTGGGAATGTGGGGGCAAACACGAAGGGAAAATAAAATAATTGTTTAAAAAAACATAAAAACCGCCTAAAAAAAAAAAAAGCACTAAAAATTGTAAAATAACTTTATACCTTGCTTAGGAAAAAGTAAATCTAAATAGACAACATTTTACATTACTTTCATTGAAATTTTGACATTAATTAGTTATTTTTGGAGTCGGTGCCAGCTGTCACATCGCGAAGATCGAATTAATGAACTTCTTTTGGCGTTAAAGGCGAAATGGGGAGTACGAACAAAAATTCCCAATATTTTACAGCATGTTGTGAGGCAGATAGTGTTATTGTGGAAAACAGCTTAGGGAAACAAATTAACAGTATTTTAATCTGTGGCTTGGCCTTATTGGTCATCCAGGCATATCTCTGGCGTTACAGTGTCAGTTGGTAGGTTGCATCATGCAGTAAACGATTTACAGAGTATAATATCGGTGTATCATCTGTATGTTTCAGTTTTGTTGAAACATGTTTCTAGCATCAATTGTAGGTAAGCAGTAACATGATTTTTATGTATTATTGTTATCCCTTATTGTTTTTATCTTTTTGTTTTTCTTGCTTTCGCTGGCACCGACTCCAAAAATATCTAATTAATGTCAACATTTCAATAAAAGTAATGTAAAATGTTGTCTATTTAGATTTACTTTTTCCTAACTGAAATATAAAGTTATTTTAAAATTTTTAGTGTTTTTTTTTTAAAAAAAAAAAAGGCAGTTTTTATGTTTTTTTTAAAAAACAATTATTTTATTTTTAAATTTTTAGTGGTATTTTAAATATGGCACAGCAGTTCCCATTTTGCGAACTTCCTGGTAGCTCAGAGATTAAAGCTCTTGCTTTCAAAGAAGAATTCTGTCTTTATATATCACAACCACTTCCAGAACGGGGTGAATTGGGCGTTGTGTTAAGGAATGTCAGGCTATGTCTCGATAACCGAAACATGTAACATCTGGGCATTAATACATACCACATACAGAAATCTCTCTGGAATATATCTGTTTGCTCTGGCATCACACAAAAAATATAGATTTTTAATTGGTTTTCACAACGTGAAAGCTTGGGATCAAAGTTGAAATCTGAAGTACATGTTGAGACATTACACATTTATTTTATAAATATTATGCCTTGACTTAAAAATAGCTTAACTGATTTTGCAGGATTTAAAGCTGTGGATTTTTGTAAAGAACATTGGAAATTAAAATGGGTGAGGGTAAAGGGGAAGTGTGATTGGGCTTATGTATATCAAATGTAGACTGCCTTTTCTGATTGATTTAAAGTATACGTGTGTAAATTTCTATTGATATCAGATAAAACTGTAGATATGTATAAAAAACAATCAAGGGGTGTGGAGACGAAGAGTAGTTTGGTTTTTGTAAGGCTAGTGTGGGCAGTATTTTTCTCTTTGTTTTAAAGTATACATGTGAAAATTTCCATCGAAACCATATAAAAACTGTAGCTTTGTGTAAAGAACATTTTCAAAAATTAAATGGGGTAAGGGAGTGAATGGTAGAGTTTTGTAAACAGAATGTAGACACTATGTTTTTCTTTGTTTCTAAGTATACATGTGCCGTGTTCAATGAAAATCTGATGAAACTGTGGGTATCTATAAAGAATATTGGAAATTAGGAGTGGTGGGGGTAGAAGGGAAGAGGGGTTGAGCTTCTGCAACCTAATTTAAACACAATTGTTCTGTATGTTTTCAAGTATACGTGTGCAAATTTCCTTCAGAATCGGATAGAAATTGAAGGAGCGGTGTTTGGCCTCTCGAAACTAAATGTAGACAGTGTTTTTCTGTTTGGTTTGCAGTATACATGTGCATACTTCCTTCAAAATCACAAAGAAACGGTAGCTTTGTATAAAGAACATTGACAGTAATTAATGGGGTAGAAAGGGGGATAGGGTTTGAATTTTTGTGAAAGTTGTGTGGACAGTATTTTCCTTTTTCTATTTGTTTTAAAGTATACGCATGTGAAGTTCCATCGAATCGAATCAAAATGTGGGTTTTGTACAAATATTAACGGAAGGGGAGCTAGGGTAGTTTTTCTTAATTTTTTGGTCAGAGATCTTATTCATAAAAAATTTCATATATATGCGCCAACTTTCATAAAGATCGGTCAAATGGTAGCTTTCTAAAAAGAAATTGACAAAAATCAAGGGGCTGGAAAAGGGGAGAGGGGTTCATTTTTTGCAAACCAAGAGTTGGCATCATTTTTCTCTTTGTTTTATAGTAAAAATTTGCTAAGTTCTGTCTAAACCGGATAAAAACTGTGGTTGTGTATAAAAATTAAGCAGTTTAATGGGGAGGTTTTTAGATCTTTTGGCCAGACACCTTCTTCGTGAAAAAAATACATACAAGCACCAACTTTCATGGTAATCGGTCAAACGATTGCGACTGTAGCTTTTTATAAAGAACATTGACAAAAGTTAATGGGGTTGACGGAGGAAAGGGGTTGAGCATTGGCAAACCAAATATTGACAGGATTTTTCTCTTTGTTTTAAAGTATACATGGGCAAAGTTAAATAAAAATCAGATAAGAAATGTAGATTTCTATAAAATTAAGGGGTGTAAAGGGAGACATAGGGTGAATTATTTATTTATTTAATTTTTTGGTCAGAAACCTTCTCCATGAAAAATTACATGTATATGCCAACTTTAATGGAGACCAGTTAAATGTGTCGACTGTAGCATTGTATAAAGAACATTGGTAAAAATTTAGGGGGTGGATAGGGGGAGAGGGCTTCAGTCTTTTCAAACCAAACATTTACAGTATTTATCTCTTTATTTTTTACTATACATATCCAAAGTTTCATCGAAATCGGATAAAAAATGTGGGTTTGTATAAAATTTAAGAGGTGTAAAGGGGAGAGGGGTGGTTTTTTATTTATTTATGTTTTGGTCAGATTCTCTATGAAAAATTACATGTATATGCCAACTTTGATGATAATGGGTCAAACGGTGTCGAGTGTAGCTTTTTATGAAGAACATTGACAATAACTAAAGGGGTGGAAGGAGGGGGGGGGTTGAACTTTGGAAGACCAAATATTGACAGGATTTTTCTCTTTGTTTTAAAGTATACATGGGCAAAGTTCAGTAAAAATCAGATAAGAAATGTAGGTTTCTATAAAATTAAGGGGTGTAAATGGGAAAGAGGTGGTTTTTTATTTTGATTTTTTTGGTCAGATCCCTTCTCCATGAAAAAATACATGTAATTGCCAACTTTAATGGAGATCAGATAAATGGTGTCGGCTGTAGCTTTGAATAATGAAAATTGGCAAAAATTAAGGGGGTGGATAGGGGGAGAGGGGTTCAGTTTTTTTAAAACCAAAAGTTGACAGTATATTTCTCTTTATTTTTGGCTATATATGTCCAAAGTTTCATCGAGATCGAATAAAAACCGTGGATTTGTATAAAAGTTAGGGGGCGGAGGGGTCATAATAATGACAAGAACACAGTCATGTGATGAGACAGTGGTTTGCTGATATTGTGCTTTATTTGGAGAAAAGTTATTTAAAACCGGTTTGCAGTCATATATTTATTGAGGTTGATATTTTTAATGATTAGTTGTAGTCAAGAGAAAATAATTTTTAGGAATTAAAGAGCTATTTTGAATAAGTCTTAGTTGTTTAGGTATTCTAGAGATTTTGAGAGTCATAGTCAGGTGCCACCATAGCACTATAAGAAAACTGGCTTTTTAATTGTTGTAGTTGGTTCTGGTCACACCTACATGATTGCAGCTTAGGTGTGCATGTGTGTGTGTGTGAGTGTTGTGGTTAACATGTGGCATGTGACTTTGGAGATGAAATTTTGGTGTACTTATCCATTAGTCACGGTCAAATAATTCAACCTTATTGCTGGTGGTGAGGTATTCTACATGAATTTTGAATAAATCCTGATTTGAATCCATGATTCTTCATTTAATAAAACAATGTTATATAATAACCCCCACACGTGTGATCCTAGTTAACAATCATGTGTAGCATGACAATCTTCACCAACATTCCCTGTCTGTCCACCATTGTTCTTCTTCCACTATATTCCAGTTTTCTTTTCAACTCCTTTAACCCACCTATACCTTGTTCTTTCTTGAGGCCTCTCCCGTTTCACTTTTGAAACTGGAAGATGATTTACTACCAGAGTTAATTTTATGTAAAATATGGACAACATACTAGCGTTTATATATCTTATAAATTAAATAGTTATTTCTCACTAAATAATACCACCGAATTTGCTAACTTAGTTTGCTCTGTGGTGAAAAATTTTCAAGGAAATTTAAGTAGCCAGTTTATTAGTTGCATTTAGTATCATACAGATGTAAATTATTCTTTGATATCCAAGCAATGATTAAATGTTTTACAGACATAACTTTAACAAAAAAAAAAACTTGTTGAACTAGGGTCCTCACGGCTTTTTAGTGTTAAAAAATTCTTGTGACTCGAATGTACACACTGCAGTGAGAATGTTTTGTAAGACCCTAGGCTGATACCGGGGTTATAGTTTTGCCTTGGTGACTTAACTAACAGTTCACATGCTTAAAGTTCCGTGGAAATTTTCATAAAATAATTTGAATTTGACCATGTAGCCTAAAAGAAACTCAACTTAAATGCTTGAAGGTCGCCACTAGATCTGTTTCTAAACCACAAATCTAGAAAAGGTTCCAAGTTTACTAAATCACAAAAGTTCACTTTCAGAAAAATTTAAAGTTTTATTTTCAAAGTCACATTTACTAAAATCCATTTCACAGTTGAGTAGGCAAACCGAACATTCATTTCCAAAATATTGCAGATTTTGGAGAGAAAGTTTACCAACCAAACCCCTTTTCAGAATTTCAAAGTTTTACCTCGACATTATACTCGCAGAAAATCACCAGAGTTCCAACATGGCTGACTCAATGGCGCCAACATTCAACCAGCTACTTCAAGCTCCGACGCAAACTGACACAAGCTCACTCACATAATGCTCCCAGGATACAGACCAAGCATGATGGCGGCGGGGTCCTTATATAGTGATTACCAAAACCAGTGATGTAAGCAGCTGTATCACATCTTTTCGCTTCCGCGAGATCAAAAGTGTGTGGTAATTTATTAGACGATCCAGATTATTAAAAGTGTTTAAACTTTGACAAGATCTAGACTTATCTACTAGAAGTCCAATGGCATTTTAGTGGGAAATTTAGAGTGATTAGTTTTAAAGTTTTATTTAATTTCCGTGTGGTAATACAAATCTCTGAAGTAGGGGATCAACCCAAACGTTTGAATTTTACAGCGACAATCTACGACAATCTATCTTCAAAAACTTAATTACCAGACAAATACTAAAACTTTTTACTAAAGCCATTATATATTCAAAATCGTCTTAATTAGGGCTTGTAAGCACCTTAGAATTTTGTTAAATTCTAACTTCTCACTTTTAAGTATATGGGGGAAGCTAACACTCTAGTAACAGATAGTTTTCATTGCTTATATAGGTTATGAAGGTTATGAGAGAGACACTTTATATAGCATGCTGATACTAGGACCAAACTGACTAAATAAACCCTTTCAGAAGCAGTAAAGATATATAAATGTTAATTAAAGATTTAAATAAACTTTCTATGATATATAGTAAGAAAACATCATTTTGGTAGGAAATAGTTTAATTCACATTAATTCAATTTTCAAACAATAAACTCTGTCATATGACAATTTCACTCTTTCTAAACCAATTTAAAACGCAGTAAAGACTGTCAGTATTTAATAAATGCCCTATATAAACGTTTTATAACAGTAAGCAAACCCTAGGTCAATCGGAAATTAAATAATCAATAATAGTTCAATTTGGAAACAATCAACTTCTGCTATATGAGCATTTCATCATTTCTAAACCAAGTTGAAAGCAATAAAGTGATTCAACATTTAATAAAACAACTAAACTAACTTTTTATAATGATATAAAAACCTCATACTAATCTGGAGTGAGATAATCCATAATAATACAGCTACTCAAACAATAGATTTTTGATATATGATATTTCACTATTTCTGGATACTTTCGAATGAAATAAAGTAATTTTAAAGGAACAATAATTTAATAAAAGGTTAAATTCACTTAAATTCCGTAGTTTCTGGACGTGTAAATAACTTAAATAAATTTTTAATCACTTCGTTGGATGCACTTCACTTTTAACATTTTTTATCACAGAATCCTAGTAATCTTGCGAAATAAAAAGAAGATTTCTTGATAGAACCAAAAATCTAGTGTAACACATATTAATTTCAGACCATTCCATGCAGCAGAACAGATTTTATAAAGATGAAACCATGTGCTCGACTTAGGAATTTATTACAACCAATAGAAGTTAGACACAGATATAAAACAACTTTCAAAATACGTAATTTAACTCAGAGAAAAGTCTGGTAATTTTACTTTTTCAATAAACGCAATAGAAGAAAAGTTATTAATTAAAACCCATATGTCATTTTTATAAATCAAGTCAAAGCTGTAACTTCACTATCCAGGCATCAATCTCGATAAAACTTACATCATTAAACTCGAGAATTTTTGGAGAACACACTGACATTAATTTTATTTAAATAATTTGCGATTCAGTAGAAATGACGAAATTGCGCAAGTTTAAATGAACTGGTATTTCCCCAAGCCGGAAACAGGTCGTGTCACTACGCGAAGGTTAAACGAGACATTTAAAACTAATCACTTTAAAATACTCTCTAAATATCCGTTGATCTTCTATGAAATAGGTCTAAACACTGTCAGCCTTTAATTGCTTTTTATCTGCTTGGTTATTGAGTTGGCTGGGTAATATTTTGGCTAGGCCACAGCAGAAAGTTGTGTTTTGGCTGTGACGTCATTGACTCTATATAAACTCGTACTTGCATGTTACTGTATCTGTATCCAGGGAGCGATAATTGTGTGTCTGTGCAAGTTCTGGTGTAGGAGCGGGAGGAAACGGTTAGATGTTCGCGCCATTGGGTCAGCCATGTTGGTACTTTGGTGTGATGGCCTGTGAGGATAACTGTTAACATGAACTTTTAAATTTACAAAAGGGGTGCGGTCGGTAAAATTTCTCTCCACAATTTGCAATATTTTGGAAAAGAGTGTTGGATTTACCTACTCAACTATTAAATGCAAATTTTGGTAAATGTGACTTTGAAAATAAAACTTTGAAATTTCTGGAATTGAACTTGTGTGAGTTAGTAGATAACTTTGAATCTTTTCTAGATTTGTGGTTTATAAACAGATCTAGTTGCGACCTTCAAGCATTTAGGTTGAGTTTCAATTCGGCTACATGGTCAAATTCAAATTATTTTATGAACTTTCCGCAGAACTTTGAGTCCACTTAAACTGTTAGTTGAGGCGTTAAGGCAATACTACAGCCCCGGTATCAGCCTTGGGTCTTACAGGCTGTCTACTGATATAAATTTCAAATTAATATTCCTTTTAATTAAAAAGTTCATTATTTTCTCTTAATTAAAATCGCTAATTAAACTTTGCCAAATTATTTAATTTTATTGCAAAATATCTGGAACAATGCTGACTATAGCTGGTGATAAAAGTTCAGCTATTGCTTTACTGAATTTAAAGATATTACAAACTTTAGATTTTTACTTTTATGATCGCGTGTTTCAAAGCTTGAACAAACTGGAATATCTCTTAAAATAAACGTTTCCCGGTATGATAAATACACTTTAAAACCATTTTCATGGTGAATTGTAACTGTAGGGAAGATTACAGGGAAATTCCTTAAAGTTGAAAACTACTCTTCACGAAATTTCTAAGTCCAGCCTAAGCAAAACTAGAATTTGCCAAAATTCTAAGGTTCTTACAGGTTCCTATTAGTATTTTGAATTGTTGATTTAAAAAAAAAAAAATTGTATGAATTGGCCGTTATGGATCACATAATTTTTAATATCATGAAAAGAATAACTTGTTCGATTTACTCTAACCTTTCAACCTCAAAACAGATACAAGAGAAATTAAGAGGTTTCCTTATCTTGTCTATATTAACATCGCATACAATATGGCAAATCAGAATTATTTTGATTGGAATTTAATTTCCTTTTGTAGGTTGAGCACTTATTCTAATTTGTCTTTTGGCACTAATTTTTGTAGATTAGATCTGTTTCCTGCATAGCCCATATCACATAACATTACTTATATTAGTATTCCTTCAAAAACAGCTTAAAGGGTCCTAAAAAAAACTTACAACAAACAGCATTTTCCAGTAGTATGAGAGTCAGAAAACATGTTAGTAAGGAGAGTTTAATCTATTTTATAAGTTTTCGAAATTACTACCAAAAAAAAAAAAATTTAGAAGCTTTTTGCCACATTCATTTTCAGAGATGTAAAATGAGATTACAATTCAAATTAGGTCTAACAGTTGGGGCCTAGAAAATTGTACTAATCAGATGTCATGAACTCAGTTATTTGCAAGCACATGGGAAAGATTGCACCAGAATCAAGTTTTAACTTAGTAGACTTAATTTTCAAGGCGAAATAAAGATTGATAGTTCAAAATGTTCAGCATAAAATAATACACAACACAGGGAAAGATAGAGTTGATAAGTAATAGGAAAGTATCTTTTTTAGACGAAATAAGAGATTTTGCTGACTTTGCAATTCAGACATTTCTCCGGATATATGGGTTTGAGGGCATAGAAACCAAATTTAAAATGAAGAGAAATTTTCACCGAACACACAGAGTGATTTTCTTAAAGATTCCGACAATATTGAAGCTGTAACAGGGAAATGAAAGTTTAAACATAATGGTGGCTGCAAAGCATTATTTTGGAAACAAATAATTAATATTAAAGAAAGTAGATAATGAGGAACTAATATTACCATCAGATAGAGAATTAAATTTAGCAAAGTTTGTCATATATTACAGATCAGTAGCACTCATAGTGTTGGACACCAAAGTTTTTAGCTGACTTTGCAGTTTTACTCAGGAGTAGATTTTCACTATCAAATACATTTTGGATCTAGCCATTTATATGTCAAATGTAAAGGACATTTTTATAGAATATTTTGATACAAGAATCATTTCACAAACTGAAGAGTTTTAGGAATAATGACAGATTTAAATCTTTTACAACTTTAGCTCAAAAACCACAACACCTAGGAGAAAAACTCTCATAGCAGAAATAGACATTTAGAACAGGCTTCACAACATATCAAAATTTCAGAATTATCAGAATAAAAATATTATCTTTGTCAAATCACATGTATGCTGAGTCAGCTGGGCCCAATATGAATATAAGGAGACCATGCTTGCCACTAGGAACAGCAGAATTTCAGCAGAAATTGGACTGGGATCATGGCCTGTTGGTTGCGGAGATGTAGGAGGAAACTTTATGAGGAAGTTGCTTACTGTGAGAGGATGGTTTAAACTGTAATCATTTCATTTTTGGATAGAAGTCAGTCTTATGCTTTTCTATTAGGCCCTAAGCTGGTACCAAGTTTATGTAAGTGAATTTTTGAACAATATACACAGACGGAAAAAAAAATCCCAACACCAAGAAAAAATTATTGTAGAGTAATGAAATTTGGACAATGCATTTGTCAAGTTAACATGTTTAATTGATTAAATTTTCAAGATCACAGGTTAATTTAAGCTCAAGAAAATGCATTTCAAATGTGAAATACTGTTAAATTAATAGCCGGTGTAACCTCCAGAATTTTGAATGCAAGCCTGCAAACGTGAATGCATTGTGTCATACAGGTTTCGAATGTCACTTTGTGGTATGGAGTTCCATGCTTGTTGTACTTGTGCTGTCAATACTGGGACGGTCAGTGCTGGCTGTGGATGATGCTGGAGTTGTCGTCTATTGATATCCCATACGTGTTCAATTGGAGACAGATCTGGTGATCTCGCAGGCCAAGGTAACATGTCGACACTCTGTAGAGCACGTTGCGAGACAACAGCGGTATGAGGGCGAGCGTTATCCTGTTGAAAAACTCCCCCTTGAATGCTGTTCATGAATGGCAGCACTACAGGTTGAATTACCAGACTGACGTACAAATTTGCAGTCAGTGTGTTTGGTATAACCACAAGAGTGCTCCTGCTGTCATAGGAAATTGCTCCCCAGACCATGACTCCAGGTGTAGGTCCAGTGTGTCTAGGCCGCAGACAGTTTGGTTGCAGGCGTTCCCCTGGCCTCCTTCTGACCAACACTCGGCCATCACTGGCACCAAGGCAGAACCTGCTTTCATCAGAAAACACAACAGATCTCCACTCCGTCCTCCAATGAGCTCTGGCTTGACACCACTGGAGTCGCAAACGGCGATGGCTTGTAGTCAGTGGAATGCACGCTACAGGGCGACTGGCTCGGAGCTGTCCTTGAAGTAACCGATTTCTAACAGTTCGTTGTGTCACTGTGGTACCAACTGCAGCTCGAATTTCTGCCGCAGACGCAGTACGATGAGCCACAGCTGTACGCCGAATACGGCGGTCTTCCCTCTCAGTAGTGCCACGTGGCCTCCCGGAACCCGGTCTTCTTGAGGCAGTACCATCCCTTGACCACTGCACCCAACAATCATGCACAGTGGATACATTCCGGCCAAGTCTTTCTGCAATATCGCGAAAAGAAAATCCACCTTCTCGTAGCCCTATTACACGACCTCGTTCAAACTCGGTGAGCTGTTGATAATGGCTTCTTCGTCTTCTTAAAGGCATTCTTGGCTAACATCAACTCACTATGTCAAATCTCAGCGGTAAATAACGTTCACAAACTTTACAGCGCGTATTTAAAGCAAACCTGATTTGCAAGCTCTGAGTAGCGCTACTAGCGCCACACTTATGCGCGAAGCGCGAAATTTGAATCGATGTCATCTTTCAGATGTATAAACACGCCTACCAAATTTCGTTTATCTAACACAAGTCTTTCTTGGTGTTGGGATTTTTTTTTCCGTCTGTGTATAATTTTGAATTTATCAGGAAGTCTACAGAGTTTTATTTCGGAATTATACCTGTATCTCTTGGGGTAATTACAAGGGATTGCCAACCTCTAAACAAAATATGTAAAAGTACCAGACACGATCACAGTTTAGACAAGTGCTGTAGGCAATAACCCCCACTACTAGCTATTTTCTAACCGCCCATCTTTTCTATTAGTCAATATTAACACCTAAACATCTTATTGTTGTATGAGAGCCGGTACCATGTGGTCAGAAACAATACAATATGTCACTCATTTTCTAAAGTGCTGTACATTTTATTTGATATATTTCATTTTGATGTACCTATGCTACATTTCAGTCATTAATGTAACAATCACAGGACACAATACAGCACCATGACATTTTTCACTTGCTTTAGAGCCAGTTACAGTTGTTCAAAGTACATTAAAAGTTTTCATATATTGTGCTTAAACCCTTTTCAATATTTAATTCTAACTGACAGATTATTTTAAAATGAACTTTATTGTTCAGATTTTACCTTTATGAATTGTCTAGGTCTTCCAGCCTGTTCAGCTCAGTTCAAATGAATATACCACATATGGAGCATTACAAATGGTTCATCAGTGAATGCTGGTAAATTCGTGATGACTTTGATTTTCTCCATATCTAGATTTTTCCATGACTCATATTTATGAATAAAGGTGTGGAAGAAAATAATAGCAACTAAAAGGGTCTGGGGGAGAGGTGTAATATAACTTCTGCAGGATTAGTTAAGCACAGGTTAACAGGTCAGTATTTCAAACTAAATGCAACATTAGGACAGATAATAGAGGTTACATAATCACTTTTTACTGTTGAAAACGCAATTTATGGTATAGTGTGTGGTCTGATGAAGGTGATGAAGTAGGTGCAACATATCCACATCTGTATATATACAACTCACAAAATTGTGGGTGGTAGAGGGTAGATCTCATCCAGGTCTTGATTCGCCATCATCAGCCACATTTGAAAAAAGCTGTGTAAACATGGAGATGGAGGTGCAATTTGGGAAAGGCTCACTCCACCCTGGCCCTTCCCTGAAGTAGAAGAGTGAAAACTATATGAAAATCAAAATTCCAACTTTTAATACTGAAAAATAAATTTTGTCCAAATGAAGCCAAAACTCTCACTGATGAGTGCTTAAATAAGTTACATGAGTCTGTAATTTTTAAAAAAAAGAAATAATAAACAATTTAAAACAAGTATTTTTTTATTAAGTTTTCTTGTTTTGCGCCACCGTAAATCTAATCCTGGCAATGCCGTTGCCTGTGCCCATCACTGATAGGTGTGGTTTCATTAAGCATGGCCTACACCTAGAAAGAAGGGGGTAGAAGGTACTTATTAGTGAAATCTATAAGAGCACTCTCTTCCAATTATGATGGGATCAGGACTGTACCATTTTTAGGTTAGAGGCAGCTGGTTAGAGAATAAAATAAGTGACAAAATGGATAGTGAATGCAGAAGCAAGAGGGAAAAGTTATATATTCTAAGCAGACAGTAATCAGATTCAAATCTAGAAATGAAATGAAAGACTATGATATAAAACATGTTAGGAACTACTTAGAAACATCATAATTTTTTTCTAAGTCTTTGCTATTGGTAACAAGTCTTATTAAAAAATTGTGTTATATAAAATTTTGTAAAAATTTCATGGGCATAATTCTGTGTAAACAAATATATGTTTTTATGATGCTCTTTAAATACATTGCAATAAAAATTATTTAATTAGTTAAATATGATATGGTTAACTGTGACTGAAATTTTTTCATGCTTAGTTGTATAGCTGAGGCATAATTGTTTATACTTTTTCATTAATAAATTCATAATACTTGGTTTTCCAAGATGTTTATCTGTCTTTCTTTATCAAATGCAAACCACTGAAATAAGGATTTGTAACTCTCATTACAATGTATCTGTAGTGCCTTGATGGTTTGATTAGCAGTCTTCTGGCTCAGTTGGTTAAGGCATGTGACAAGAACAGAAGGTACCTGCTTCAAATACCGGTCACAGTTGCAATTTTTATGGTCTTAAAAACTGACCTCCACCTAGGGTTGCCAACTTTTTTTTTCAAAATAAGGGAGACTACGATGTGACGATGTGACTACCGTGAATGAAGAAAAAATGTTTCCTTAGAACAATTTATTACATCAAAGAAACTAACAAATACAAGATGATTACAAAGGTTCTTATTTAAAGCTATATTTATGTACATCTTTGGCAGCAGCCTATAGTTTGGGATTAATCTTTACATATTCTATAAATTCTTTGCATGTGTAATCAAAATTAACACTGATTTGTAACTCAGCCTTAATTAAATCTACATTGCAACAGTTTCTATCATCACACCATTTATTATTCATTATAGGAAAAATCCGTTCTGTGTGGGCATTGGATGTAGGTATACTGAGTACAAAACCAAAAATATTTTGCAGCTCCTTGAGTTTAATTCCCTTGGCTTTTGCCTCATTCATCACAAATACCCGCTTCTCCACAGCATTGCCATCAATAGAAACTTTTGAGGTTATTGTCTCTCTCAAGGAAGAAAATTCCTCATAAAGGTTGTCCTCATTTATGGCAAGTTGAAGATGAATAAGAATGTTCTGAAAACCTTTAAAATTAATATCATTCTTCAAGCATAATGGGAGCAAGGATTGCATTATAACATTGTCTGAAATGTTGATATGATTTACAACATAGGAATGAAAAGATTCATAGAAGTCAACAAAATTATTTTGAATTCTTTTCTGAATGATAGGGTCTAACTCGTTCAAGATTTTGTGAGTATTACTTCCAAAAAACATATCCTCTTTGCTTTGAAAAATTTTAGTTGTCAATGCTTCAACTGCATTAAATGATTCCATGATGGTTAAATCAGAAATCTCAAGGTATTTTGACATTTATACAAGTAGATTGCCAATGTAAGAAAAAAACACAAGATTTGCTTTAAGTATTAACATTTTATCTGGATCCTCGTCATTGAAATATTGTTTCAAAACTTTAGGCGTTTCATTTGTGCTTTGAAAATAGCTTGTTATTGGCTCCCAGTTCTTCAATAACCTATCAACTGATGGTGTGAGGGACAGCCACCTAGTAGGCACATGCCTTGGGATTTCACTCCATTCTGTACTAACAAAATTAAAAAATGATTTTAATTCCTCCCTTCTTTTTGCAGATACTGAAAAATGCCCATAAATCTTTATGATTACCATTTCTATGTCTACATCTAACTTATCACAAGTATGTTTAGTGCTATTGTGGATTATGTGATTGGTACAGTTTGCTTTAAATATCTAACCATTATCATCACATAACAACTTCATCACAGACTTGTTTTTTCCATAATTGACACTAGCATTATATGCACAATGTGAAGAAATTTTATTTACATCCAAAGAGTGAGATTCAAGGCTCCTTATTATCAAAGTGTGAATACCACCTGCTGTCTCATCAGCTTGTTCCAAAAAATCTAATAGTTTATTTTTTATACCAACAAAAGGATCAAAATACCTGATTACCACAGGAAACATTTTTTTGTTCTTATAATTAGATGCATCTGTAGCCACAGAAAGAAAGGTGCTACACTTTTCTCGATCACCAAGTACATTTAAAAAGTCACTTACACTTCTTGGTGTTAACACGTGTTTTGCAATTGACTCTGCCTTCGTTCTACCACAGTGCATTTTTTTGGGCACATCGGAATCCACAAATACGTCCTTCGCAAGTTTATTGGCGTAGTCCATGCTATTATAGCTGAAGTTATGCTTCACCATATGATACACCACTGCTAACTCTCCTACCGCAATTTTGCTGGATTCGCCACTCTCTTTCTTGCTTGGACGATGAAAATAGCTGGAAATCTTGGACGAGTCGTTCATTCCTCTTATTCTGCTTTTGTGTAATTCTGTATTAGCGTGTTGCACACAATCCGCATTACCACCATGTGATATGCTAAACTCGCGCCTACAAAGTGAACATTGTGCTTTATACTGGTTGTTTTTAACGGAATTAATTCATGAATAACTTTCTTCCCACTTTTTCTGGTACACGCACAAGTATTTCGGTTTCTTTTTAGGCGTAGTATGTTTCGGTTCATCCATCTTGCGTTATTAAAAATTGGAACACAAATTCGAGAGCAACAAGTACAACACACAAAACACACACAGGATGCGAATATGAGAACTGAAAGCGGTAGTTTAGATCAGATCGATCATGATATCGATGAAGTTGTGTTATCGATTTTACATCTGTGGAGCAAGAATCAGCAGAAAACGGGTTCTTTTAATTTAAAATAGCAATTAAATGTGATTTCCTTAAATACGGGGTATATGTGCTCCCGGATGAAATCAAAATGGGAGATGGGTCATAGCTTAAAAATTGAGCAGAATATGGGAGTTCCTGTATAATACGGGAGAGTTGGCAACCCTACATCCACCTCTGACAAACTTTCCTTTGCTCATATAAAGTATGCTAGGATGCTCTGTGGTTCAGATTCCATGTAAAACTGTAGGTCTCCCTACACCAGGTAACATTACTGGGTTAGGTTAGGGGTAGCCATTAAAGAAGGTGCATGTGCAACAAATCTAACCTCTGTCAACCGGCAGCTGAACTACTCTTTGGGGTTTCCCAGCCAACAATGACATCTTCCCTTTTAGATGGTCTGATGAAACATGAAACATTCTCTGCCTAATTAGTGGGCATATAGTCAACATATAAATAATTGATGAAATATTTTTAACTGTGAAATAGAGGTTATTGTGCTTTTTCAAAGTAAATGAAAATAAATAATGCTGCAGTAGATTATGTTTGAAATTTTGTATGTTGCACAAGTGCTACAGATACTTAGTGGTGGGATATGTTTCAGATTTGTACTTTCATAATTGTTGTTTATGTAATAACAAGTTAGAGATGATACCACACTGTTGAATAGATTAAAACAAAGTTATCCAAGTCTTGATAAGGAAACCTGAATAATCCTTGTTTATAGATAAGAGATACATTTGAGTTTGCAAATTGTTGTACATAACATCCTTATTGACAGCAAGGATGAGGGCCAGTGGATTGTGTTAAGCTCAGGTGGGGACTTAGACAAAGGGGGGGTCCTCTGAAAAATGTTATTTACTTGTCTTACCTTAAAAGAAATATAGTAATAATCACCGAAACAAACTTAAAAGTGAAATTCAAAGGGGGAAAAACTACAAAATAAATTTAAAAGCAAAAATAATGTATTCAATAATTTATTTTAATTGTCTACAAAACTTCACTGTTATTATTTACAATTTATTATTACTTGGTATTAGTTGCACTATGAAAATACTGTGCTAAGCTTTGAATTTTTTTGAAATAAACTTATTCAACAATTTTCCCGATCAAGTGAATTAGAGAGGTTGCTATATTTTTGTAATATTGCAGTCTTATTGAGTTGGTCTTGCAACATTTTTGATCTTAGATAATTCTTGAATCAGTATAAGACCGGAAAATTTCATTCATTTGAACAGGAATTGTGATGAGTAGTCAAACAAAGCACGAAAATTCTGATATGATCATTCATTCTATGAGTTCTTTCTATTTGTGTGTGTCACGTGTTCAGTTGCTTTCAGATTCTGGGTTAGTAAAATACCCACCCAGAATTTCCTGGGTGGGTAATGCCAACCAACTTATCCATATTATCCACTGGCCCTGGAAAGGTTTGTCAAATATTAGTTATACCTTCAAGAATAGATACATCTGTTACATTCAGGTTGGTAATAGGTTAACTGTCTTGAGATTTAACAGTCTTCAAATAATTTTTCTTCAACTTTTAGATTTTTTGTTGTTGTTTTCATTTGTTTCATATTTTAGCCTAATTTATATTAAGTTAAATTTGTAGATGCAATGTTCTCAGGAAACTAGCCAAGTAACAATGTTCCATTTATAAACAATGCAGAGAAAGCCTCCACTTTTATAAAGTTAAACTTGTGTTTGTTAAAGATATAACACACATTTCTTTTGATAAATGAATGCAATGTTTCACTACTCAGTTATAAGCCTTGATTTTAACAGCTGTTGCTGAAATTAAAACTGTTTCCTCTATTAAAATGATTCCATTAAGACTTAATTACATCCATTAATGTCTTAAATGTTATTGCTTCCCTTATCATTATTATTATCAGATCCAACAACATTCTTTCCTCAGGATAAATGAGTCATGGAAATTTTTTTTTTGCTCTATGACATTTTGATGGTAAAAGAATGAAGTTATATGTACTTTCCTGTTTCGCATCATGAAAAATTTGAAGGTAATAATTTTTTACTAAAAATGTATTTCTTTTGCTCTAATCAACACATAAGCTTGTCGCAGTTATGCTGGTGGTTTGGTTACAATACTTACTGTGAACCTTTAAAGCTTCCACGCACTCACTAGATTCTGGTTCTTTCTCTGACGGCCACCAGCCAACGTTAAGTTGGTAAATGAAATGAAAATGCACCTTCTTATTTGAAACACATGCATTTAATAGTTAATAAGATAATCTCGCTCCAACTCCCAACTTTTATGAAAGTTCACTATCGGTACTTCGATCCTTTAAGATTACAGGTAATGTCCCCAATAAATTTAGACTGAATAACACACACTCTTTTCATTCATACATCAACACCCTTATTAGTTCTCAGACCATACCTATGGCTCACCACAAAACAATTCATATAAAATTATGCAAATACTTTCTTCATTACTAAAGTTCCTTAATATTACCAAAGAAATCACCCTCTACAATATTAATTCTTCATCATAATGACTGAGCACAAACACAAGTTCTCATCGACTCAACTGACTGTTCACTTTCACGACGGACTCACCTACTCTGCAGCCAACGACAGACTGACTGCCCAGAAGCCTAGGTGCGTCTTTCTCCCAAGGGCACCATGCTTACGAATTTGGGGTTTACACCCCCGAGCTCATGGACCCGGCAGATGCTGACGTCACTAGACAACGACCAGTTTCAACCCATGCTTTAAAACTGGGTTCTACCTCCCTAAACCCACGGACTTGGCAGAAGCTGAAGTCACCAGACAACCACGCAAACCTCCATTATTCAAAACCTCTCAAATTATCTTCCAAAGTAATGGGGAAATGCCACTAGCCCATTGAAAACTCCTTCCAGGGCTATATTTACAGATTTCAAGAATAAGAAAAAAAAAATAGGTAAGTTGACCATAAAAGAATGGAATAAAAGTTACTGTAGTGTTTTATTAGAAGCTGTTGTTTTGCCACAAAGTGAATGGTCCATTGGTTCCTTTAGCAAAGACCCAGAGTGTGAGTGCTTGGAAAATTTATTGTTTATACTGAGGATAAGATGAATAGCATATAATGGTAGTTTCACTTCCCACAACGCTGTAGGTACATCATCCCTCATATCAGATTTTGAGGATGATGTCAGCAAAATAACTGCTAAATTTTAATTTGTTTTGTGTTCTAAACAATAAATCAGTTTTATTATATGAAATAAAATATTTCATAGCTACTTTTTTTTATTTTCAGAAAAATCTTTCAGTAGATCTGGATATGTTGGGCATGTCATATAAAATTTTAACTAGTGAAATACCAACACATGTGAGGTTAAAAGCTAGGGTTCTCACCACCAGTAATGATATAAACTACAGTAACAATGAGTGTTCAGTTAATTTAAAATTAGCAACTGAAGTGAGTGTGAGAATTAAGGGGTAAGTGTTCTTATAGACATAAAATGTCATTGCTCTTTCTCTGAATAAAACCTTGACATTATACAATCATTATTTTTTGTAAACATTGTATCCCTGAAAGAATAGTGATGGTTAGTCAGAGCACAGTAGGAAATGGCAGATGGATTCAATGCCTGAAACAAACTTTATTGTGATGAGATAATTAGTAGTGTTTGTACACTCCTGTTCATGAATAAAAAAATAGAAAAATGTTACCATATTTAAATGTACAGGACAGATAAAATATACCCAACACTCACCAAAACTGAAGGGAGGAGGGCAGTAGCAACATAAAACAACACACAAACACAGAAAAAACAATATTTCGGGTAAACACCATTTTTCAATGATACCTAAGCCTTCCATGGCCGTCTTTGTTTATGATTAATTGACTTTTGGGTTATGCCATATTGAATTACCTCAGCTTTCAGCTGGTATCTTACAGCCTTCGTCAGAAATACTGTTCATGTTGACATAGCAACAAGCGCCAAGCATCGCAGAGTAAAAGGCCGCTATCTTCATTGATGTTGTTGGTATTCTTTAAAATTTCTGCTGCCTCTTTCACCCATTGGGGCCACCATTTGTCTTCTCTCCACAGTAGCCTCATGTCTTGAAATTTTATTTCATGCCCGGCGTTAATGGCATGGCAGACTACGGCGGATTTGTCGCTGTTGTTATATCATCAATGAAGATAGCGGTCATTTACACTGTGATCCTTGGCACTTGTTTGTTATATATCTATTATCTCACCTAAAATGTTCAGCAAGAGGCGAATTATATATAATGCATAGCGAATAACTTTTATAATCACGTTCAATGGTAAAGCACTTTTCATCTCAGAACATAACCTTGTTATATGTCCATTATCTGGCTAAAACCATTTAGAAGGTGGCAAATCTCATATAGTTATATAGTAAAGAACTTTTATAACCATTTTATTAACAAGAAAGCACTTTTTAAATCAGTTCTGAAACATTTTTATAAAAGACATAAGATTCAAATAAAGTTGTTTTTCAGTCATGATGAATTTTGTTGCATTCATTTCCACTAAGAAAGCAGAGAATGACAATCACTTTAAGGTGGTTTTTGTGTGCTTTAAAGTTTATGTATGGAGATATTTTAAATCAAAATAATTTGATATTTTTAGAAAAAAGAGCTAGAAAGATAAAAGTATGCTTAAACGAAAGAGAAAAATTCAGTTAGTAACAAACATATAACAGTTCAGAGGTAACTTGATGTTTAAAGTAAGAAAAATGAAGTTTTAGTGTTGGCATATGATAGCATACCCATGTGTGACTTTCAGAAATTAATAGATCTTAAATGAGAATAATTATGAGAAATGTTGTCATGATCAAAAAGATTTGGAATAAATCAAACTATAACATAGTAAAATTTTAGGAAAATCGGAGTAAAATTAGTGTTCCACAGGAGTGGGGGCTTTTTCTAATTCACTAAAGAATAGTGTTTCACCACAGGAATACATCGATGTTCCACAGCGATTCAGCAATAGATAAGCCTAGCCTATAGAAAGCCGACCAGCACAAGCAGTCGAAAATAGTTTGCAAACAGTTTTACGGCGCTGGCAGTTTTTAAGTTACAGTATGCGTTGCTCCGCGATGGTAAATTTCAAAATGTAACTTCTGAAAGTTCAACTATCTCACCTCGGAACAAGTTCGTGGACTTACTCATTCACTTTAAGGAAACTTTAAGCTAAACTAAGAGAAAGAACTTTTTTTTTACGTTAGTTTAAGAAGTTAACAGAAGCAGTGTTTGAGAACTATCGTGAAGCTCACTCTCATTTTGGGGTTTCAAATAGTTAATATGTTTGCAAGAGTGAATGTTTCATCAGTGTTGTGCCTTGAAGGATAACCTGCATCTTCTTATGTGAATCGAAGTTCAATATTGCCTTAAATGTCTTAAGTGTAATACCAGCAAACTTTCAGAATATATTTCAAATTCGTAACTACAATTGACTTTCTTTCATTTATGTATGACCTGTTAGCTATTACAGGGTAAACTAATAGCTTGGTGACCGGTTTAAAAGAACTACAGCATCTTCAAGAAAAGGTATCAGTTATACAGGCAACACGATCAAGTTCATGAGTAATGTTTGAACCCCATGCAAGCATGTATTCGTGACATGTTGCTATGTCAACATAAACAGTATCTCTCACGAAGGCTGTAGGATACCAGCTGAATGCTAAGGTAATTAAATAAACAATGCGGCATAACCCAAAAGTCAATTATTCATGAACCCTTTTTCAAGTTAGAAGAAGTATATGGCTGAGCTTGCACAAGCCCTGCGTTCGATGCAGCCACTTATAGAATGAAAATGCCAGTCAGAGGAGGTGGGGGAAGCAACAATAATATAACCGAAAGTATAAATCACAAGAAGAGTAAAATGGGGGAAAATAATTTAAAAAATGATATTACAAAAATTTTTGAAATAATGTCTAGTCTGAAGGATGTGTTGATATACCAATCCCACCTGCAGAGTTCAGATTGGGAGGTGGTATTTGGGAGTACTCTAATGGCTCTGACTGTGTAACAGTTATTAAGGTCACAGGTGTTGTGAGTACTGGCATGGTGAGCAGCAGGGAGGTCTTGGTTTTGGGGAGTAAACAGTTTGTGACCATTAATTCTGATGGATAATGAGTTTGAGGTAAGGCCAATGTATGAACTTTGACAGTGGAGGCAGGTGAGCTGGTATATGAGATGGGTTGTTGTACAAGTGTCATGCCATGGCCTAGTGAAGGAAGCATCCTGGCATTCGCCTGGAGTGATTTGGGTTCAAAACCATGTCGTCCTATGCCATTCGCAACTTGTGCAATGTTTGCAGTTAAAGTTTGAATATGCATTGATTCTCCATCATTTCCGACAGTGAGATGAGGCCACAGTTTTTTCAAGCATGATTTCAATGTGTATGGCTTCAGTTCTCGCAACGATTCTTGTACTGTAACAACGCATTATGCTATGTCAAAAACTTTCCAGCATTGCATAACATTCATAAATAACATAAATTGTGAACAAAGCAGAGGGGACAAGTGTTATTCACTCAGAATTATTGCATTGAAGTAACTGATAGATTCAGTGACAATAAGATTTATTTTTTTAGTTGTTTCGGCTAGATAGAGTGACTCTCAGCACGTGCTAGCAATACTCAAACGATGCTGACATGTTAGTAAAGGATACCGAATGCACTGAATGTACCGAATGGATCCACGATTAATAAAAATTTCAAGCGGCGAATAGTTACCCAATTATTCTATCCGCGAATACTGAAACCGTGAATAATGAAACCACGAATAAAGAGCTTTGACGTTATAGAAGAAGTATCAATACTAAGTATATCCAACAAATAATGAAGATCTCGACTGCAATAATTAACAGGAGAGAAATTTAAACCAATCCATGAACTGAACACCCAAAAAAAAAGTTTTTTTACTCTGTACAAGATACATTACACATTTTAAGTCAAAGTTTTCTCTGACATCAGTAACCTTACTTTGAATGTTTGTAGTACTGGTATATGCTGCATTATTTACTCTGTCTTAAATTTTGTTCATTTCTTAACCAACCTGTGTTTGAGAGCAACAAGCCACACAGTAGACATTATATTGAATCCTGCTGCCAAATTTTTCACGTTTCTTCCAATCTGTGATTACATATCATGTGAAATGCAAGCTGTTAGCTGGGGGCTAAGCCAAACCAATGTTTGAATGTTAATTTAATAATGTCAATGACCAGTTGCCTCTGATACCTACAACATTTAAATAAAATGGCCATCACATGCTTGAAGTGTCCCTCAAACATGAAAGGGAGAAGTGAAGTGAGTACACTGCACATAATTCTAAAATTTCATAAAACTTATAATCTTGCAAAAATTCTTGTACAGATGTTCAGTACAAGATTTTTGAATAAAGTGATTAGATTATGTTTCCTTACATGATTACTGGCTAAGCACACTCACGATATAAGACAGACTTCCATTTGTCCCCCTTACTCAGATGAAAGTTTAACTACAGCATTGTTAGATTGTGCTACCGCCACGAGAAGCCATTTGCCCCACTAGCAACACACGAGCCTACCTGCTCAAGAACTACCAGGCGACTGACTGACTAGCCACTATGGATGCTCTCTCCTCATAGAGTCCATTGATTTTGTGACACCACCAAAACACTTCGAAAATCAATATCTCAAAAATTACTTGATACCTGGAATCATAATTAACATACAGACTTCCTAGAATCTCATTCTATCCAGTACCGGATTAGCCACATAGCAGGAGTTAGCAAATGCTACGGGCCTCGCACCTTGTGGGGGGCCTTGCGCCTTGTGGAGGGCCTTGCGCCTCATAGGGGAACCCTGTGCGCATAGGAGTCTCTGGACCCTCCCTGCCAGGCTAAATAGGCGACCTTTTTTTTTTTTTAGCTCTACAATTCCCCCGGATGGCAAAAACCAAGGGCCCCTTTTTTACATTTGTTACAGGCCCCGCGCTGTCTTAATCCATCCCTGGTCTATCTGTTTTAACTTGGTTTAGTCCTCAAAAAGACTTTTATTAAATTAATCCTAATTTCTTTTAGTCATCAGTCTTGGCACATTTTCCAATAATAATGATGATACACTTCTACAAAAACTAATATATCATTTTAATTCTCTCGATTTTGTATATCCTCTGGAATTAATTTCTTGGTTCTACCTTCATTAGTTTAAATTTTGATTTTTTTCTTTTAATTAAAAATTCTGTTTATACTTTACCTAATAGCTAGATTTTATGTTTTGAATATTCTAGAGGATGCTGACTACAATTGGCGATGAAAACTTTACTGTAACCTTTGGCGTTTACTAGTTATTTAAAAAAATTTGGTTTGCTCCCTCCTGATCTTGTGGGTTAGCTACATCAACAAATCAAAATATCTTCTAAACAAAATTTTCTGGATATAATAAATACACTTTAAAATGCTGCTCATAAAGATCTTTAATGGTAAAAGTGAATGCAAGAAAAACTGTTATTGTTTGAAAAACTACTCTAACTGAAATTTCTATCTTCCACATGGGCAACCTTGAAATCGCACTATAAGGTATGTTACTGCTGGGAGTAGCTGGTAGAAATGCTTTACTCCATTTCTTTTATGGTTTACAACTGTCCCTAGATTATTTTAACTCGTTCATAGACATATTACAATTACTTCTCTTCATTTGGTCAAAATATAGTGAGTGTTTAACTTAACTGCATGTTTTAATGCTTTAATTAGAAAACTATTGTAGAAAGAGAATATCCTGATTCTTACACCCTAATCATTGTGCCAAGTATATGACTTGTCATGAGTAACAAATTAATGAACCAGTACAACCATTTTTGTCAATCACATTTTACTTAATATCTTCTTCTTCCTGTCTGGTATTTGGCCTGGTGGCCTGTTAAGGTCTCAATCCATCTTCTTGGTTGTCTTCCTACATCTCTTGCCTCTGGGATGATATTTGAGAATTTTCTGTGGGATCCGGTCCGCCTTCATCCTCAGTACATGGTCTGTCCAAGATGTTCTGTAGGTTTGTACAGTTTGGAGAATTTGTTTTACTTTAAGTTCATTAAGGATATCGTGAGATCTCTTTCTGTCGTGTAATGTGTAGCCAACTGATTTTTCATGAATCGCATCTCAGCCGCCTTTAGTCTCCATTCGTCACCTTTGCGTAGTGTCCAGGCCTCTCTGCCATACAGTAGTGTAGGTTTAGCCAGGGTGTTATATATCCTGATTCTTGTGTGCTGCTGAACTAGAGATGGTCTGAAGGTGTTATTTATTATTCCTGTAACTTTCGTGAAATTTGTGATTTTTTGTTGCATATTGGTTTCTAGGGTGTCCCAAGCCCAGATGAGAAAGGAGGAGGGTTAGAAGATGGGCCAACCCCCCACTTCTGTAAAAAGAACCGGGTTAAAGAAAAATACAAAAGGAATAGCCGGATGGATCAAAACGTTGGAAAAACTGGATATGTGAATGGTTTATCTGGATTTAGAATTGGAACATGGAACGTAAAGTCAGTCATGACCGGGGGAATGAAACAACTTGGAGAAACACTCAGTAAATATCAGTGCCTAGTGACAGCAATTCAAGAAACAAGACTTCATCAGGGAGTTATGAACACACTCTTCAACAGCAATGAGCTGAGTCAAGCCTGGACTTCAGGCGTTGGATTTGCTATCAATAATAAAGTCATTTCAGCTGTCAATAAATGGTCTCCAGTAAATGACCGCCTCTGCTGGATGATATTAAATGCTAAACCATATAAGATCTGCATAGTAAACTGCCATGCCCCCTCAGAGGATGCGGATGAAGAAACAAAGAACAATTTCTATTTAGAGCTAGAAAATGTCATAGAAGGACTACCAAGGCACTCAATCCAACTGGTAGTAGGAGATTTTAATGCCAAAGTGGGAAGAGAAAGGGAGTATCGCCCAACAATTGGCCCTGATAGTATTCATGAGACAAGCAATGTAAACGGTATCAAGCTAATTAACTTCGCTGAAACAATGAGAATGACCATCAGAAGCACGTACTTCCCATGTAAAGAAGTACACAAGGTTACCTGGATTTCCCCAGATGGAAGTACAAAAAACCAGATATGACCATGTTCTAGTTGACCGAGGGCACCATGGGAGTGTCGAACATGTACGTTCCTTCCGCGGTGCAGATATGAACTCTGTCACTTTCTGGTTATAGTGAAATTACGTCTGAAACTGTCCACCAAATGGCGAAATAACGCACAAAGAGTAGTCCGCATTGACAATGACAAACTGAAAGATATAGCAGTGAGACAGCATTACCAAGAAAAAGTTGCAGAACACCTCACAGCATCGGAAGACCCTAACAGTGTGGAAAGTTCATGGTTGGCACTGAGGAATGCAGTGCTATTAAGCGCAAATGAAGAGCTCGTTTGCCCACCAAAACATAAAAGTAAACCTTGGTTTGACGAGGAATGTCTGATGTCTGTGGAGACTAGATCGGCAAAGAGGTTGAAATGGTTAGAACAACAATCAAAGGAACAAGAACAGCTTATTATGAAGCGAGGAGAAATACAGACCAGCTCATAAGGAGGAAGAAAAGGGAACACCAAAAAAATCTGTTGAAAGCAGTGAAGAGACAAAGTCATCACGCTCCTTTTTCCAGGCCTCGAGATTTGCCAGAGGTGTCTACCAGCAACATACATTGGTTCTGACAAATGAGACTGGTGAAGTGGTACCACCATTAGAGCAGGCAAACCTGTTTAAAAAACATTTTGAGAGTTTATTGAACAATGACAGCCCAGGAATGTTGACAACTCAGATAAGAGTCCAATTTGATAGAGAGGAAATTCCCGAACCATCAGAGGAAGAAATCGGTGTTGCGCTAAAGGCCCTCAAGAACAACAAGGCTCCAGGTGGTAGTGGTATCACTGCTGAGATGCTCCGCCTGGGGGGTAGAGCACTGATTGAGGCATTGAAGCAGTTAATATCTAACATCTGGACAGAAGAAAAAATTCCTGAAGAATGGAAAGGCGCAATTATATGTCCCATATTCAAGAAGGGAGATGTCACACAAGTGTCTAACTACCGTGGGATTCACTACTTGAGATCGGTTACAAAGTATTTACAATGCTGCTCCTAAACCGCTTGAAACCATTGGCCAATGAGATAATAGGCTCTTACCAATGTGGCTTCACCTCTGGACGGTCGACTCACGACCACATATTTACCTTGAGGCAGTTAACAGAAAAATATTATGAATATGATCGGAACTACACCTCGTCTTCATTGATTTTAGACAAGCATATGACAGCATTGATCGCTCCATGTTATGGAAAGCACTAGAAGAACTTGGCATCCCACCCAAATACATCAGACTCGTAGCAGCATGTTACTCCCAATCAACTTGCCAAGTGAGATTTGGCAACCAGCTATCATCACCTTTCGGAATTCAAAATGGACTGCGACAAGGAGATCCACTGGCGCCAATACTATTCAACTTGGCCTTGGAAAAAGTAAGACGCGACACTGGCCGCAACAGAGAAATGGATATGGTGGGAACAGACACAATCCTGGCATTTGCTGACGATGTTGTGATACTTGGTGACACCGAGGAGCAAGTAATTGCTGACACTTCACGATTTCTCCTTAACGCGAATCAAATAGGGCTGGTAGTGAATGAGAGTAAAACAAAATATCTCGTTGTCTCGCGACATCAAACTCATCTCCCCTCCATTATTGTTGACGGGTGTTCCTTCGAACGAGTAAGAGAATTTAAATACCTGGGATCCATATTGACCAGTAAAAGTGAAGTAACAAAAGAGGTGCAGCATCGATTGATAAACGGCAATCGCATCTTCTTCAGCCTAAACAATCTTTTCAGATCCCGGCTGATATCACAAAAAAACAAGATTCGGCTGTACACGACATTAGTACGCCCGGTAGTTTTATATGGTTGTGAAACTTGGGCAACTTCAGCAACAACTGAAGAAACAATTTGTGCGTTCGAGAGAAAGGTACTTCGCAAAATATATGGACCCGTCTACAATACCAGAGAAGCTAAATGGGAACGAAGAACAAAAGAAGACGTTTACCAGCGGTATGCAAAGCCACACATCGGCCGAGTATTATGGCAGAAGAGGCTACAGTGGTTTGGGCACATACTCCGAGCCGATGGATCCCTCCCTCACAACCTACTGGAAGACGCCCAAAGGGACGACCGAAGACGAGATGGAAGGATCGGGTATTGGCAGTCCTCAAGCAAGTGGAGCCGACAGCGGCAGAAGAGGAGGCTGGGGACCGACAGCGTTGGACCACCATCTGTACTAAATGTCTCCTTTACCGAAGTTGTGACTGACTAGTGTTTTTATTATTATTATTTCTGTCTTATTTATTTGTAATATATACCTCTGTAATTGTATAATGTGCACTATGTTTCTGTTATATTATGGCCTGTACCCTTTGTATTCTGCTATAGACCTTAAAGGTCCGTGAAAGCAATAAATGATGATGATGATGATATCGGTTTCTAGGGTGTAGCTGAGGTTGTAACCTAGGTATTTAAATTCTGCTACTTGTTCTATGGGTGTGTTGTCTATTGAGATTTTGGTCCTTTTGTGTTTTTTTCCCACCAAAACCTTGGTTTTTTAGGGAAATCTCCATACTGTATTCTTCTGCTGTCATATGGAAGTTATATACCAATCTCTGCAGGTCATCTTCTGACTCAGCAAAAAGCACTTGGTCATCTGCAAACAGTAATGTATCAAGGTTGGTCTGTCTGTCTATTTTTATTCTACCATGGTTTTTTCATCGCCAGTTACTAATGATTTTGTTTATATATATGCTGAATAAAAGTGGTGATATGCAACATCCTTGTCTACTCCTTGATTAATTGGTTTCCATTCCGACAGTTGTTGCCTGGTTTTGACTGCGATTACATTGTGGCTGTAGATGTTTTGAATTGCTTTTATGATCTGTGGTGGGGTGTTACTTTCCACCAGAATTAGCCAAAGTTTTCTTCCATCGATTCTATCGAAAGCTTTTTTGAAATCCATATATGCCAGGTGTGTTTCCAGATTAAACTCTTTCCTTATCTCAATTAGTATTTTGAGTGTGAAATAGCCATCTGCACATGATCTACCCTTCCGAAACCCATTTTGTTCTTCTCCAAGTAGTGGTTCATAAAATCTTTGCAATTTTGATTTATTAATGTTTGAGTAAATTTTATAACCAGCATTGAGCAAGCTTATTCCTTTATAGTTATTACAATCCTTGACGTCTCCTTTTTTGTGAATTGGGATGACAATTGTCCTCTGCCAACTTTGGGGTGGGTATTCTCCTCTCCACTTTTACTTAATATTTAGGTAAATAACAAAAAGTTGCAAGTTTTACCTTTTTGTGTCTTTGTTGTAATTATTCCACATCCACTCCATGAAGTGCTATTAGTCATTTGTCTTCCTTTAATGGTGATTTTAGGACTAGTAGACCCAGCGGGAAAAAAAACTCGGATGTGTTTGGGATCTGAGCATTGTTGATGTTTGAAGATATGGAGCCAAGTGAATTTAGTTTGAAACTTGGAAACAGGAAGAGACTATTGAATGGAAGTATTACAATATAGTCTATTACCACACATGTTCAGCATAAGTATAAACATGTAGCTATTGTTTAACCAAAAATATTCACTGTGATATATTGTGTTTGTACATCAGTGGCAGCCGAAGTGATTTATTGGGTAGTGACAACAATGAAATTTTTCGGATGGTTTACTGATCATTATTGAAGTGAAAGGCATCTGGAAAAAAAGTGTGTGAAAGTCTCATTACCTGAAGTTACTGCCAGATTTAAAGAAATAATTTTGAAATTAATCAATGAAAAATTCTTTAAAATTGACCAAACGGTAAACATTGATTGACTAGCCAAAAACCAACTAAGTTGATCTACAGGCACTGCTGGATTACCCAACAGGCATACTAAGCAGTAGCCTGGAGTCCCAGATTTTTTGAAGATCCCCTGTAAGGTTAACTTTGTTTTCATTAAATAAAAATAATAAAATCATCCAAAGTAAAACAATCGAAGTAATATGAAACACATGAATTAATTTTTTTTTGTTTTTTTGTAGTGTACAAGTAAAAGTAATTTTCAAAATGTTATAAATTGTAAATTCGTTTGTTAATTGGAAAAAAATATAATAAATTTTATTGATCATCTACCAAAACCTTTTCTTTGTACTTTTAAAATACAGATAATTATTTTCAAAAACAGAGGAAATCAAAATTTTGAGTGCCTAGGGCCCCACACCTTTTTAATCCAGCACTGCCTTTGATGGGCACGATGACAGTGGAACACATTTAGCTTGAGAATCATTTCCTGTTACATGCAATCATAAACTTAAGTAATTCTCCTTCAGAGGATTAACAAACAGAAACAATATTGCCTCCCTGCATTGCCAAAGTTTTTAGGACAGTGTTTCTCAACCTTTTTAACCCGAGTACCATTAAATTGTCAAATATAATGCTGCAGGCCTCTAACTTACACACTCCTAAATATTATTATTTTTTTTCCTCTTTTCATTTCAGCTGTCTATGGACAGCGACTACGCAACTTCATTTCCTCTTCTGAGTTTCCTACCTCGATTGCCAGTACTCTATCATTCCCTGACTCACTCTTGCTTTTTCTTCATCTGAGAAACCCTCCTCTTGATTGGCGTTTCTTCAATCAGATCCTTTACCTCTGCAATTTTTCCTCTGAATAGTTCCCTGTCTTTAATGTCTTCCACCCTGTGCCTAATTTTATTATCTACGTTATTTACAACTTGCACATTTACCATTATAACATAATAAATCTAAAACCATGACTACCTATGAGAATGCAGATATGAAATTGGAAGTAAACTATTAAAAGTTAAATACATGTTAATCACACCAAACCAGATAAATAATAATGTTATTATACGCTGGACGCTACGCTATACCCACCGGCCTACATGCATAAACCAAAATAATAGACACTAGATCGTACACCATTTATTTTTGTTTAGTTCACCAGTCACGTTAGGAATCCTACCACTTACTGCGGTTCCTCATACCCATTTAAAACCCTTAGAAAACTGTCATTTACTTAATATCTAGACAAACAGCGCTCTCCCTGATGCCATCTGGAAATGAATAGACTATTTTAGAAACAACACTGTTCTATCCTCATGCCAGAAATGCCACATTTTTTCCCTGTCATTGAAATATTCAAGGCTTTTAAAAAGTTGGGCATACAGCCTTATAAAGTTCGAATATGGTATAAAAGTTTATGATATTCTGCCTGTGGATCACCTGAACTATCTTTGCGGAGCACCAGCGGTCCACGAACCACAGGTTGAGAAGCACTGTTTCTAGCAGATATTTAGTTGTATGTTACAAAAATGACAGCTGCTGCTGTGCTCTACCAACAGTGTTACTAACTTTATTGAGCTGCAGCATGTGACAGAGTGAAGTTATCTCCATTCACCACTAACAAAGTAAACCCCCAGAACACATGCGCAATTTGTGACACCTGAAAACTGTCTCCACGACAGCAAAACAGTTCACTGATGTGGCCAACAATGTAGTTCAATATTTTCCCTGGCTGCCATAATTAATCGTAGAGTAGAGAATGTCGCATTTATAAATATTTATTTTTCTTGTACTACATTTATTTTTAATTTATTTATTCTTGATTAGAGATGGTGACATGTCACAGTGTAACTACATCTAGAGCCGCCACTGATGTACATAATACTATCAAATTTTTGTCAGTTTATTCATGCAATCTTATTGATTTGTTTTACAGGAAATCTGAAAAAGAGGTAATACCTTATGTCAGCAATAGTAATGTGTATTTTGAACAAATTTATCAGGTATGTTTATTAATATTAATTAAAGATGTACAAACATACACAATAATTTAGCTATCTTTTTAATTACATAAGACACAATTATATTATCCTATGGAATTATTTGTTAGCCTCACATTCCACTGTTTTTTTAATATATTTTTTATTATAATTATTATTAGGTACAGAGTGTTGGGATAACCCCTGCAAAGGAAGTTGCTGTTGATATTGAAATACCTTATGGACTTGAGGCTACTGGAAATGAGAAAAATGAATTTTTGGATACCTCCAATATTCACATTGAGGTAAAGTGTGAATTTCTTACGGCCCATTTAAATTTTAATATGATTATGATTATGATCATTGAACATTTGTATGTTCTCTGGCACATTCTATTTCCAGGACTGTGCATTTGAAAACATGTCTCCATCTATTAAAGGCTTGAAAGACTTTTTTCTTTTTACTTATGGCTTTACACCTCTTTGATGTTGAGGTCATTAGAGGTGGGATGGGACTGGGGACAAGGAATGGGAAGGAATTCAGCCATGGCTTTTTGAAGGAAGCATCCAAGCATTCACCTGGAGTGACTTGGACAAACCATGAAAAACCCAAATCTGAATGCCTGGATGGGGATTTGAACCGGTTTCCTCCCAAAGCTGAGGCCAGAGCATTAACCAATCACGCACCATGGTCGGTGTTGCTAGACCTGTCATAGTTTTGATAGGGTAGCAGATGTGTTTGCCTTGTCCATGAAATGTACAACTTATGGTCTGCATACAGTCTGAAGTGGATATTGAGTAGTGTCATAGCATTTGCCTAGGTGAGTACAGAAAGCTGAATAAAAACTGTGTTCAGAATGGGGGTTACATTGGTTGGGCACCAAATTTGAATCTGGAAGCAGTTTTCCTCCATGTAGTGGTGTCTTAATGCATGCAGCCACACTGGTGGGTCAAATTTGAATATAAGAAATTTTATTTTGTTATTAAATTAAGAATTGATTTATTCAGTGTTGTGATAATCATTATTGTGACAAGTTTGTGATTTTATCAGCAATCATGAAAGGAATATTACGTGTTGATCAGATAATGGAATGTAAAATTTTCAACAAAGAAATCAAAATTTCTCTCAATGTAATCTTGGTTGTCCGGGTTGAACCGCGTCAATTTGTTGAAACCTAACTTTTCGGCCATCATTTTGTGGCCTTCTTCAGAGTACTGTCATGGCTGGAACTGCTGCCGCCTATATATAGCTCCCGAAGAACACGCTAGCCGTTTGGAGTGATGTCACTAAAACTACCGCCGCCAACGTGGCCGGTCCGATGGGGGCCTGCGTCCCACGTTTTCCTGATCAAGCATGACCATATTTGGTCAAGTTGTAGCCCACCGTCCACGTTCATATTATCTGGTCGTTTTTTCATTTCCAATGCTTCTCTGACATGCCGGGGCCACAATCTGCTTTCTTGAACCAATACACTTGTGTCATTGAATAAAACTGCGTGCCCACTGTCAGCAGAGTGTTGCGCTACAGCTGATTTGCTGACGTCATTATTTTTAAGATGTCTCATGTGTTCACACAGCCTTTCCTTGACTGTCCGTCCAGTTTCGCCGATATACACTTGGCCACAGCTACAGGGTATCTGGTATACGCCCGCTGTCTGTAACTTCTCCCTCTTGTCTTTGACTTTTAAAAGCACATCAGAAATCTTTCTAGGCGCTCTGTATATTGGACGGATATTTTTCTTCTTTAAAAGACGGCCGATTTTATCCGTCACCCCGTGGACATAGGGTAATACTGCCGTGGGTCCGTCTGTTCGTCTTCTGGCTTCAGCTTCCGGTGTCGGAACACAGGGTGATGCTCGAGGTGCAAGCCTTGCAGTGGCCTTATTGATGACGTCAAGGCTGTAGCCATTGGCCAGAAACGTCTCCTTTAAAGTTTTCCTTTCAGCGGCTATGCTCGCTTCGTCGCTGACTATGGAAGCATGGATGGTTAATGTTTTTAAAATTCCACGTTTCACTGCTGGATGGTGATGAGAGGCTGCATGCAAGTAGCGATTCGTGTGCGTCGGCTTGCGGTAAACTCTGTGCCCTAGGGAGCCATCTTCCTTCCGTTTCACTATCACGTCCATAAAAGGAAGTTGTTTGTCCACCTCAACTTCCATGGTGAATTTAATTTTGTCGTGGGCACTATTTAAATGTTGGAAAAAAGCCTGGAGGGATTCTCGCCCGTGAGGCCAGATAACAAATGTGTCGTCCACGTAACGCAACCACAAAGAAGGTTTCAGAATATAATTGTTGACCACTTCAGCCTCAAACGCCTCCATATACATGTTGGCCACAACTGGAGACAGTGGGCAACCCATCGCTGCTCCCTCATTCTGCTGGTAGAAGTCCCCTTGGTATTGAAAGAAGGTGGTCCTGAGACAGAATTCAGTCAGTGACGCCCATTCTTCTGGTAGACTGAGATATCCTAGTCATTCCCTGATGATATTTATGGCTTCATCAATTGGCACGTTTGTGAACAGTGACGTGACGTCGAAGCTAACTAATAAGTCACTGTCTTCCAGGCGTCTGTCCTTGATCCTATTTATAAAATCAGAAGAATTTCGAACTGTAAAAGTAGAGCTAGTCAGATTCTTTAGCTTGGCTGCCAGATATCTTGCCAGCGGATGTGTTGGAGACTGGAATGCGCTCACAATGGGCCATAAAGGGACTCCATCTTTGTGTATCTTGGGCAGGCAGTACAGTCGTGGTGTCATGTGATTGGACGTAGTTAATTTTCTTTTGGCCTCCGGTTCGATTGAAGATGCTTCCCGTATTTTATTTGCAACGTTACGCCGAATTTTCTGTGTAGGATTTGTTGGCAGCTTTCCATGCGTTCCATCTTGTAATAACGCCTCTACCTTTCGGTGATATTCTTCCGCATACATAACGACTGAAGAATTTCCTTTATCAGCAGGTAACACCACAATGTCATCTCTCTCTCTCATTCGACGCAAGGCGTCTCTTTCACCTCGAGTAAGGTTCTGCGGCGGTGGTTTGGAAATTGATAATATTCTCGCCGTTTCACTGCAAATCTCGTGAGCGTCATCTGATGAAAGGGAAGAAATTGAAGATTCCACGGCAGCGATGACTTCATCCACTGGTAACTTTGCTGGTGCTATAGCGCAATTCAGTCCTTTGGCAAGAACCGAGTTCGTATCTGTGTCCAGCGTCTCTTTTGTGAGATTGACCACGCATCTTTTTAACAGATTTTCCTCTGGTTGCGGGTGTTGCTTCTCTTCTAGTCTGGAGAATTTAACCAATTGTCTACTCTTGGTATTTTCAAATGCGTCATGGGCCTGATTCCACGATAATTTGTCCAGCAAGTTCCAGTCATCGAGGTTTAATGTGTTACTAAGGAACAAGTGGAGGCTAAGAATTCTTACTTCCAGCGCTGCCAGTTCACTCCGCGTGTAGTGAATGCGTTCACGAAGAAGTGCCTTGCTACTTCTCTTCAAAATTCGGCGGGCGGTAGACGTCGTGATGTGATGCCTGATGTTGAGAAAGCCTGGAGTGATGTCTTTATTTCGGCAACGACAAAGGAAGGCTAGATGACACAGCCTAAGATTTCTCTTCTATCGGAGCGATCCGAATTGTCGGGTAAGTCTTGCCGTTGCCGAGATAAATACATCACTCCAGGCTTTCTCAACATCAGGCATCACATCACGACGTCTACCGCCCGCCGAATTTTGAAGAGAAGTAGCAAGGCACTTCTTCGTGAACGCATTCACTACACGCGGAGTGAACTGGCAGCGCTGGAAGTAAGAATTCTTAGCCTCCACTTGTTCCTTAGTAACACATTAAACCTCAATGACTGGAACTTGCTGGACAAATTATCGTGGAATCAGGCCCATGACGCATTTGAAAATACCAAGAGTAGACAATTGGTTGAATTCTCCAGACTAGAAGAGAAGCAACACCCGCAACCAGAGGAAAATCTGTTAAAAAGATGCGTGGTCAATCTCACAAAAGAGACGCTGGACACAGATACGAACTCGGTTCTTGCCAAAGGACTGAATTGCGCTATAGCACCAGCAAAGTTACCAGTGGATGAAGTCATCGCTCCCGTGGAATCTTCAATTTCTTCCCTTTCATCAGATGACGCTCACGAGATTCGCAGTGAAACGGCGAGAATATTATCAATTTCCAAACCACCGCCGCAGAACCTTACTCGAGGGGAAAGAGACGCCTTGCGTCGAATGAGAGAGAGAGATGACATTGTGGTGTTACCTGCTGATAAAGGAAATTCTTCAGTCGTTATGTATGCGGAAGAATATCACCGAAAGGTAGAGGCGTTATTACAAGATGGAACGTTCACATCAGTACACGATACCATAGTTAAAATTGAGATAACAACACTTCGAGTATAGTAAAGTAAACAAACAGCACATAGCAAATGTAAATAGACCATAAATTGCAATAAATCAATGATGTTCCAGCAGGAAATAGGTTATTCCAAATAAAAGTAAACTTTCACTGTCAGATCCTAATATTGGTTAGGGAGATATTCCAAACAGATTTTAAGGAAATAAATGTTAAATAACAGTAAATATAGTATCTAAACAAACCTTTTATCATAACTACTAAACATTATACCGGAGGGAAATAAATAATTTCACTATAAAGCAAATCTAACCCTAAATTTTGCCATATACCTGATTTTGGTATTTCTGAATAGGTTTGAATACAGTAAAGATTGTGAGAAGCTAATAAAAGCCAGGCCTAGACCTACAATTACAATAACTTCACAGTAAAATATAGTTCAGAAGAAATTTTAAAGAAATAAATATGATTGCTGGATAGTAGACTGAAGCAGGATGAAAATAACAGATTGTGATGTAATTTGACCATTTAAAAGTTCCAAAAGTAAATGTAATAATGCCTGAGACAGTTTAGAAGTATGACTGATAAGTTTCCAATAGTTTCTAACCACTTAATAATAACATGAAGTAGTTTTGAGGGAAGTGATAACTCATTTGCATAAACAGTTTACATAAACGATTTTAGGCCTTTTAGGTAATTTCAGGAGTTAAAAAGTAGATGAAAATGCAGTAAATAATCGTCTCTTCCAGTTTTAATAGGTTCCAAGTAGTTTAAATCCGGAGAAATATGAAAAATCCATAAAACTAGGAAGCCGGTAAACAGACGTGAATAAGCAAACCTTTCAGCATTAATTCCAACACTGATAAACCACTTTGGAAGCGATAAGAACAGGTAGAAGCTAGCAAATACATGTAATTAATTTTCTATAACCATTAAAAGACATTTTACTAACCTGCTGTTTGTTAATCCAATTTCGAAATAACTCGCCAGTGGCACCGTACACAAAATATGCTTTTTCACTAATTTTAAACACTGTCACCCGACATAAAGTAAATAATAAATTAAAACAGTCCGAAAGAGAATTAAATTCATCTAAATCTCATAGTTTCCAGCCGTCTAAGTATTTTTAAATGTTATTCGAACACACAAAATAGGTCATTCAACTTTAACAGTTTCTTATTCAAAAACCTACCAAGATTCCGGTTTCAAAAGTAGTTTTCCTTAAAGATCCACTCTTTTAGTTTCGCACACCTTAATTTCATGTCATTTAGCGCAGTAGAACAGATGTTAGCGAATTTTCAAATTCACTCGACAACAGCCCACATGGCAAAAACAGAATATTTTTATTGTGCCCAAGATACCGCACCCACGAAGATGGGACAGCTTTTAAAACAGGTATTTTAATACAGGCTACACTTTAGAAATTTTTCCGGCTTGATAAATCAAATACCTTCAGAGTTATACATAGAAATATACTTATAATAAAAATGGTGGAAGTGCGAAATCTCTGTTTATAGTAATAACTCAGTCAGTTCTCAACCGATTTAAATAAAATTTACATTTTTGAGCGGTTAAAATCCGGGCCAGCACTTTGATAATAGTTTCATGTTTATAGCTTATGCCGTTTGAAAATTCCTAAAAAATTTCTGAACATTTCGCAACAGGGGGAAAAATTTGAATTTGCAGTGACGTCATATCAAAAAATAAAAGTTAAAAATAAATTAAAATTTTGCCACCCAACATGACACACATAAACTCCCATAACTTGTAAATATTTTAGATTTTAAATTGAGCACCTTTGAAGGAAGTTGTAAAATTAAATGTAAGGGAATATTTTAGACCGTGGCAGAACACTGCCGGAGTGCAACGTCCTTGACCCACTCCTATATAAGCGAGTGAGAGGGTGGGGGTACAAACAGTCCATCACATCGCTTGGAGGAGAACACACGTTTCTCGCGAGTGCTCCAGCTCCGGCGCGCGGAGGCTTATTGGCGGGGAAGTTAGGCTTGATGGCATGATGGCCGACCGGCGCCATTTTCAAAATTCGGCATGAACAATGTAACAAAGTAACATTTTCCGACATGAGGTTTTTCTAACGTTCAAGTTTCATTTTGGGGTGGTGCGGTCTGTTCTATTTCATGATTTGTAATCTTCGGCTGATGATTTTCTCTCCAATTGCCATTGCTAACTGTGACTTTTGTAACTTATGTGAAAATTTTCAAGAATATATTTCAGTTATCAGGATTCAGACTTTCATTTCTACATTAGTACCTTTCTTACAGGAGGTTAATCTGTAAGTGGCGACCGCAGTAATTATTACAGTTAGCATTCTACATGGTTTAACACGGTTATCGAACTTTTTTACGAACTTTGGCTACTTTTTGGACAACTTCAAGTTTAGGTGCAGAAGCTGATACTAACCCCGGTATCCAGTTTTTTTTCCCTAACAGCCCCATACATGGCTATATTGAATGCGAAGAGGAAACTACATAAAGTGGAAAATCTTAATTTTAATAATATAATGAAAAAAACTTTTGATATTTTCTTTGTTTCTTGAAATCTTTATCTGAGGCCACACTGGTACAAACTCTGATGTTTGTGAAATTATTTTCGCTGTTGATATTTAGTAATGCATATATGATGGTGCAAGGCTACTATGAGAAAAAGTCTTTATATTTATTTGGGTTAAACTTCTGAATACTGTTTTGAGCACACAGTCACTTACTTAGAAACACAAATCGGTTCATTAAACAGATAAAAAAAGGTTCTTTTGCCGCGGTCGCCAGGTTTAGGTAAATTTCGAGCGTTGGGTTTACTATATAAAAAGAACAGTTCAACAGTTTATGTGCAACTTCACACAAAGTGACTTTATTGCAATAATTAAGCTGTAGCTATTACACCCAACGGGAAAATACCACCACCAAATATGAAATTCTAGATAAGTAATCGAACTTCGCCGAAAATTACAAGTTCGTAGGATAAAGAGTTTCTACAACAAAATGTATCTACCACATCGATCAAAGTTCCTCTCACCACTACTTTAAGAAAAATGTTCTCCTCCAAATCACAAGTTCTATTCATCACACGCTTACATAAATCACTTGAATACTTTACTCGAATCTGTAACAATTTCCACACTATTAGACCGAAATGTGCCTCCACGCGAACATTCTCGTCCGGCGGTCAGAGACAGACTGACTACTATTACTCAAAGATAATACATCGTTAGCAAGCGTCGTCTGCTGCCGACACCTGGCGCAGACACTTGTTATGTTACACTCCCCCCCTAACAGCTTGTGATAATTGATAACGTCTGGCCATATCAATTATCAGAACAAAAAATCAATTTAAATTCTACTCTGGTGGTATTCCGTTTTTTTCACAGACAACATTTTACACATTAAATTCAAGAAACATATAAGAAAAATGTTACACACAAGACAAATCAGAAACAATATACATAAGAAACAAAACACAAATTGGTAGAAACCCAAAAAAAACACAGCACACAAAATAATAAGACAATCTAAATTAGTACTCAATTGCAAGTTGAGCAACTTGCTGCCAGAAGCCCCGCTTCCGATATAAACACAAGCTGCACTCAGGTCAATGACCTGTTCACACTTATGCTTCAAGGCATCACATCACACGCGTGACTTTATCCACTTTACCACACTTTTTCGAGCTGCTACATTGCTGTTCGCGCCTTCAAAGGTAAGGGAAAAGTAGGATTTATAGTAGTACAGAGATTTTTCTCTCGAAAACAGGATTGATAATTGAAAAAAAACATAGAAATAACAGGATAGGATTACTTTTCTCTTTAACCATCTACATCCTCTTGCAAAGAATTATAAGGTTTGAGCGCAGTTACATTAAATACACCTCGGACACTTTGGTCCACAGGATTTACCAGTACAAAAGAATTCTTTCTTGGACAGCTAGAAATCATGTACGGTCCTTCGTAAAGGAATTTAAATTTTTTGATTTCATTATTGAGACTCGAAGATTTATAGTGAGTTTGCGCCAGCACCAGGTCACCTGGCTTATAGTCAGTAGCCTTCCCCCTTTTATCGTGCCTAACCTTTCTTCTAATTAACTTCCGTTCTTCTTCTAGCAAGTCATCTCTGGGATCGTTATGGTAAACTGACACGCTCTGTAAATTTCTCGATGGAAATATTTCCCGTTCACTTAGTTCGTCCGTAAAGAAACTCTCCTCCTCTCCACGCGTCTGATCACAATCGGGAAATTTGACACTTGTTTGTCGGGGCTCATTAGTTTTCCACCGTATAGATTTTCTGTCGACTTCCTTCTCCTCATTAATTTTCCACCGTATGAATTTCCTGTCAATTTTACCTTCTTCATTTACCAATTGGAAAGGTTTTGGTCTACCAGTTACTTCTTCATATCTCCCGCCATCGAAAATGACTGATTCAGCTAAATTATTGCTTCCGAGTGAGTGACCTAACTCGCTCGCTCGTCTTTCCGCGCTCGCCAGTGTTGCGGCGGTCAAAACTTTTGCGGCCCAGGTGTCAACAGTGTCCCCGCATACGCTACTGCGTGGCTGCTGTCGGTCACTGCCCCCGCTTCCGCTACTATTGTCAAAGCCATATGGTTGTCGCTCTGCACTAATTCTATTCAGCTTTACTTCTCCCGTAGCTACCGTGAACAATCCTTCGACGTCAATTCGTATAACTTCATTCTCCCGTAATCTTGACTTCTCCTTTGTAAGAGCATCATAAAAAATTTCATCCGCTACTTCAAAAAATTTCTCTTTTATATCGTCTTCCACAAATTCCTCCTGACACCCTTGAACGTCTGTTTCCGCAGCCATAATACTTTTACAATTCACTTCATCTCCATTTTCCAAGGCATCCCCTAATACCGTATCAAACAAAAAAACGTCTTCCTGAATTTTCCTCTTCCTTAATCCTCCGCTTCCGTTCTGTGAAATTCCGTCCGCATTTGGCCTCTTAACCGGTTCTGCCCCTGATGAGGCCGCGACAGTGGCAGAAATTAGTTTAAACAATTTTCACCACTCGCAGCTACTGTGGCTACCCTCTGTTCCCGGTTCTGAGGTTGGTTGTCATGGTACCGTTGGTGTTGATTATTAGTTTCTGTCTCTACCGCTTGGTTATTCGGCTCAAAAGTGTTTCTCTGCCTGGCCCCGTGTTGGTATGTATTTACCGGCTGTTGTCGGTTATTCCTTCCTTCTTCTCTCCAATAACCGCCTCCTCGTGTACCCCTATCCTGAAAGTGTCTATAACCATTCTGAAACTTCGACTTGTCTCTCCTCATCCTCTCCTCCTGGACATCCAACCTTCCCAACATGTCTATGGCATCCTTAATTGAACATATTTTATGGCTGGTGAGAATAAATTGCGTTCGTTCGGGTAGGCGAGCCGCAATAATTTTAACATATTCTTCCTCACTGTGAGGTTGGTCTAGGTACCTACAAGATGAGTAACACCTCATAAAAAAATTAGTTTGTGTCTCTTTATTCGGATCGTAATGCTCGCCCAACATTAATTCGGATTTCACGGCAATCTGTCTTTCTGCCGACCAGTATAGATTTAAAAAATCTGTTTTAAACTGAGCAAACGTCTCAAAACGGTCTTCGAATTGATCAGCCCAAAGACGAGGTTCTCCTCTCAAATGTTTAATTACCATTCTAATTTTATTTTCTTCACTAGCCATCAGGAAAGGTGCGAAATTTTCAAAATTTCTAATGAACTTTACAGGATGTATACAATTCTTTCCGGAAAATTCCTCCCAATCTATCTTCTCATCATTGACTTTAACAGGAAAAGCTGAGGTCTTTATAACTTCTTGGTACTTGCCAAGCTCTTCCCTAACTACATTGGGGACTTGTTTTACTAGTTCTTGTTTCACCACTAGAGGGGTATGTAGTTTCACCTTCTCAACATCTTCATAAACCTTTCCTACGTCAGCTGCCAGCCCTTTGACATCACCCTGAAATGTTTGCATCTGATCTTCAAGGCACCCTACGCGGTGGCTCTGACTGTCGCTTTTTTCTACTAACCGTAAATATTGCGCCTGTAAGGCACCGGTATCCTGGCGCAAACCACTCGTTTCCTGCTCAACCCGTTGTTCTAACTTGTACACTTGAGAGGACAACTCCTCCGTCCGACCAACACACCTAACACTATACTCTTCAAGTTTTCTTTCTAACTCCGCGATGTGCAATTTCTGCTCCTTGACTAAGCTATCGTGACGAACTTCTGCGTCCCTTTCCATTACTTCAAGTCTACCATTAAAGGTTTCAAATTTAGAATCAAGTTTAGAATCAAGTTTATCATAAGAGTCCCTAAGGGTTTCCATCAACCTAGCCAGCATTTCAGCCATTTTTGGCTCCGTCTCTTCCCCCATTTCAGTAAGTTTCTATTACAAATCCAACGGGAAAAATCCAATGATGATAATAACTCAGTTGCTTTACTTCCCCCCTTCAATTCACAGCAAACAAAATCAATACAACGCTGCTATTCACGAAACTCAACCACCATATCAGAATTAAATGCATGCAAATTAAAACCAACTACTTGTGCTGCGTCAACATGCGGTAAGTGTCACCAGAATGACAAAGGAATGGGCAAAAAAGGAGAGAAAAACTCAACTCGGTTTTCCTTCCTATGTGCGATTCGAAATTATAGGGAAAAAAATATTAAAGGAACGGAACAGATAGGAAAGACGCTTCGCAGCAGCTCGCTAGCAGCAACTCGCGCACTTAGCTTTGGTGTCTTCACTGTCAGGTCTGCTCAGCTCCCGCTCGGCTTCGTTCGGCTGGCTCGAATCAGCTGCTCCCACTCGGCTTCCTTCGGCTGGTCCCGGGCACCCTCGGGTCTGCGTATACGTCGCCGCCTGTCGTCTGCTCTCGGCTCCGCTCGGCGATGCTCTTGTAGTTACCTCGTTCTCCACTCGGCTGCGCCACTTCCAACCAGTCTTCCAGTAGACTATCTTCACTAGCTGTCTTTGACTTAACAAACTCGTGCTGCTGGTGTGGTATATCTTCCACTTTGACTATTGTCGTCTTCGCGCCTAATTGTCACCTTATTCCCACTTCGCCGTAATTTATCCTTTGTCCTCTTTATCCTAGTGTGTATGCTCGGGAATCGAAAGTTAATTTCTCCTCCAGATGCCTATTTAACCACACGTCCTGTCACTGAGGCGCCATGCAAGGCTACTATGAGAAAAAGTCTTTATATTTATTTGGGTTAAACTTCTGAATACTGTTTTGAGCACACAGTCACTTACTTAGAAACACAAATCGGTTCATTAAACAGATAAAAAAAGGTTCTTTTGCCGCGGTCGCCAGGTTTAGGTAAATTTCGAGCGTTGGGTTTACTATATAAAAAGAACAGTTCAACAGTTTATGTGCAACTTCACACAAAGTGACTTTATTGCAATAATTAAGCTGTAGCTATTACACCCAACGGGAAAATACCACCACCAAATATGAAATTCTAGATAAGTAATCGAACTTCGCCGAAAATTACAAGTTCGTAGGATAAAGAGTTTCTACAACAAAATGTATCTACCACATCGATCAAAGTTCCTCTCACCACTACTTTAAGAAAAATGTTCTCCTCCAAATCACAAGTTCTATTCATCACACGCTTACATAAATCACTTGAATACTTTACTCGAGTCTGTAACAATTTCCACACTATTAGACCGAAATAGTGCCTCCGCGCGAACATTCTCGTCCGGCGGTCAGAGACAGACTGACTACTATTACTCAAAGATAATACATCGTTAGCAAGCGTCGTCTGCTGCCGACACCTGGCGCAGACACTTGTTATGTTACACTCCCCCCCTAACAGCTTGTGATAATTGATAACGTCTGGCCATATCAATTATCAGAACAAAAAATCAATTTAAATTCTACTCTGGTGGTATTCCGTTTTTTCACAGACAACATTTTACACATTAAATTCAAGAAACATATAAGAAAAATGTTACACACAAGACAAATCAGAAACAATTACATAAGAAACAAAACACAAATTGGTAGAAACCCAAAAAAAAACACAGCACACAAAATAATAAGACAATCTAAATTAGTACTCAATTGCAAGTTGAGCAACTTGCTGCCAGAAGCCCCGCTTCCGATATAAACACAAGCTGCACTCAGGTCAATGACCTGTTCACACTTATGCTTCAAGGCATCACATCACACGCGTGACTTTATTCACTTTACCACACTTTTTCGAGCTGCTACATTGCTGTTCGCGCCTTCAAAGGTAAGGGAAAAGTAGGATTTATAGTAGTACAGAGATTTTCTCTCGAAAACAGGATTGATAATTGAAAAAAAACATAGAAATAACAGGATAGGATTACTTTTCTCTTTAACCATCTACATCCTCTTGCAAAGAATTATAAGGTTTGAGCGCAGTTACATTAAATACACCTCGGACACTTTGGTCCACAGGATTTACCAGTACAAAAGAATTCTTTCTTGGACAGCTAGAAATCATGTACGGTCCTTCGTAAAGGAATTTAAATTTTTTGATTTCATTATTGAGACTCGAAGATTTATAGTGAGTTTGCGCCAGCACCAGGTCACCTGGCTTATAGTCAGTAGCCTTCCCCCTTTTATCGTGCCTAACCTTTCTTCTAATTAACTTCCGTTCTTCTTCTAGCAAGTCATCTCTGGGATCGTTATGGTAAACTGACACGCTCTGTAAATTTCTCGATGGAAATATTTCCCGTTCACTTAGTTCGTCCGTAAAGAAACTCTCCTCCTCTCCACGCGTCTGATCACAATCGGGAAATTTGACACTTGTTTGTCGGGGCTCATTAGTTTTCCACCGTATAGATTTTCTGTCGACTTCCTTCTCCTCATTAATTTTCCACCGTATGAATTTCCTGTCAATTTTACCTTCTTCATTTACCAATTGGAAAGGTTTTGGTCTACCAGTTACTTCTTCATATCTCCCGCCATCGAAAATGACTGATTCAGCTAAATTATTGCTTCCGAGTGAGTGACCTAACTCGCTCGCTCGTCTTTCCGCGCTCGCCAGTGTTGCGGCGGTCAAAACTTTTGCGGCCCAGGCGTCAACAGTGTCCCCGCATACGCTACTGCGTGGCTGCTGTCGGTCACTGCCCCCGCTTCCGCTACTATTGTCAAAGCCATATGGTTGTCGCTCTGCACTAATTCTATTCAGCTTTACTTCTCCCGTAGCTACCGTGAACAATCCTTCGACGTCAATTCGTATAACTTCATTCTCCCGTAATCTTGACTTCTCCTTTGTAAGAGCATCATAAAAAATTTCATCCGCTACTTCAAAAAATTTCTCTTTTATATCGTCTTCCACAAATTCCTCCTGACACCCTTGAACGTCTGTTTCCGCAGCCATAATACTTTTACAATTCACTTCATCTCCATTTTCCAAGGCATCCCCTAATACCGTATCAAACAAAAAAACGTCTTCCTGAATTTTCCTCTTCCTTAATCCTCCGCTTCCGTTCTGTGAAATTCCGTCCGCATTTGGCCTCTTAACCGGTTCTGCCCCTGATGAGGCCGCGACAGTGGCAGAAATTAGTTTAAACAATTTTCACCACTCGCAGCTACTGTGGCTACCCTCTGTTCCCGGTTCTGAGGTTGGTTGTCATGGTACCGTTGGTGTTGATTATTAGTTTCTGTCTCTACCGCTTGGTTATTCGGCTCAAAAGTGTTTCTCTGCCTGGCCCCGTGCTGGTATGTATTTACCGGCTGTTGTCGGTTATTCCTTCCTTCTTCTCTCCAATAACCGCCTCCTCGTGTACCCCTATCCTGAAGTGTCTATAACCATTCTGAAACTTCGACTTGTCTCTCCTCATCCTCTCCTCCTGGACATCCAACCTTCCCAACATGTCTATGGCATCCTTAATTGAACATATTTTATGGCTGGTGAGAATAAATTGCGTTCGTTCGGGTAGGCGAGCCGCAATAATTTTAACATATTCTTCCTCACTGTGAGGTTGGTCTAGGTACCTACAAGATGAGTAACACCTCATAAAAAAATTAGTTTGTGTCTCTTTATTCGGATCGTAATGCTCGCCCAACATTAATTCGGATTTCACGGCAATCTGTCTTTCTGCCGACCAGTATAGTTTAAAAAATCTGTTTTAAACTGAGCAAACGTCTCAAAACGGTCTTCGAATTGATCAGCCCAAAGACGAGGTTCTCCTCTCAAATGTTTAATTACCATTCTAATTTTATTTTCTTCACTAGCCATCAGGAAAGGTGCGAAATTTTCAAAATTTCTAATGAACTTTACAGGATGTATACAATTCCTTCCGGAAAATTCCTCCCAATCTATCTTCTCATCATTGACTTTAACCGGAAAAGCTGAGGTCTTTATAACTTCTTGGTACTTGCCAAGCTCTTCCCTAACTACTTGGGGACTTGTTTTACTAGTTCTTGTTTCACCACTAGGGGGGCATGTAGTTTCACCTTCTCAACATCTTCATAAACCTTTTCCACGTCAGCTGCCAGCCCTTTGACATCACCCTGAAATGTTTGCATCTGATCTTCAAGGCACCCTACGCGGTGGCTCTGACTGTCGCTTTTTTCTACTAACCGTAAATATTGCGCCTGTAAGGCACCGGTATCCTGGCGCAAACCACTCGTTTCCTGCTCAACCCGTTGTTCTAACTTGTACACTTGAGAGGACAACTCCTCCGTCCGACCAACACACCTAACACTATACTCTTCAAGTTTTCTTTCTAACTCCGCGATGTGCAATTTCTGCTCCTTGACTAAGCTATCGTGACGAACTTCTGCGTCCCTTTCCATTACTTCAAGTCTACCATTGAGGTTTCAAATTTAGAATGAAGTTGATCATTAGAGTCCCTAAGGTCTTCCATCAACCTAGCCAGCATTTCAGCCATTTTTGGCTCCGTCTCTTCCCCCATTTCAGTAAGTTTCTATTACAAATCCAACGGGAAAAATCCAATGATGATAATAACTCAGTTGCTTTACTTCCCCCCTTCAGTTCACAGCAAACAAATCAATACAACGCTGCTATTCACGAAACTCAACCACCATATCAGAATTAAATGCATGCAAATTAAAACCAGCTACTTGTGCTGCGTCAACATGCAGTAAGTGTCACCAGAATGACAAAGGAATGGGCAAAAAGGAGAGAAAAACTCAACTCGGTTTTCCTTCCTAGGTGCGATTCGAAATTATAGGAGAAAAAATATTAAAGGAACGGAACAGATAGGAAAAGACGCTTCGCAGCAGCCCGCTAGCAGCAACTCGCGCACTTAGCTTTGGTGTTCACTGTCAGGTCTGCTCGGCTCCGCTCGGCTTCGTTGGCTGGCTCGAATCAGCTGCTCCCACTCGGCTTCCTTCGGCTGGTCCCGGGCACCCTCGGCTGCGTATACGTCGCCGCCTGTCGTCTGCTCTCGGCTCCGCTCGGCGATGCTCTTGTAGTTACCTCGTTCTCCACTCGGCTGCGCCACTTCCAACCAGTCTTCCAGTAGACTATCTTCACTAGCTGTCTTTGACTTAACAAACTCGTGCTGCTGGTGTGGTATATCTTCCACTTTGACTTTGTCGTCTTCGCGCCTAATTGTCACCTTATTCCCACTTCGCCGTAATTTATCCTTTATCCTCTTTATCCTAGTGTGTATGCTCGGGAATCGAAAGTTAATTCTCCTCCAGATGCCTATTTAACCACACGTCCTGTCACTGAGGCGCCATGCAAGGCTACATGAGAAAAAGTCTTTATATTTATTTGGGTTAAACTTCTGAATACTGTTTTGAGCACACAGTCACTTACTTAGAAACACAAATCGGTTCATTAAACAGATAAAAAAAGGTTCTTTTGCCGCGGTCGCCAGGTTTAGGTAAATTTCGAGCGTTGGGTTTACTATAAAAAGAACAGTTCAACAGTTTATGTGCAACTTCACACAAAGTGACTTTATTGCAATAATTAAGCTGTAGCTATTACACCCAACGGGAAAATACCACCACCAAATATGAAATTCTAGATAAGTAATCGAACTTCGCCGAAAATTACAAGTTCGTAGGATAAAGAGTTTCTACAACAAAATGTATCTACCACATCGATCAAAGTTCCTCTCACCACTACTTTAAGAAAAATGTTCTCCTCCAAATCACAAGTTCTATTCATCACACGCTTACATAAATCACTTGAATACTTTACTCGAGTCTGTAACAATTTCCACACTATTAGACCGAAATGTGCCTCCGCGCGAACATTCTCGTCCGGCGGTCAGAGACAGACTGACTACTATTACTCAAAGATAATACATCGTTAGCAAGCGTCGTCTGCTGCCGACACCTGGCGCAGACACTTGTTATGTTACACTCCCCCCCTAACAGCTTGTGATAATTGATAACGTCTGGCCATATCAATTATCAGAACAAAAAATCAATTTAAATTCTACTCTGGTGGTATTCCGTTTTTTCACAGACAACATTTTACACATTAAATTCAAGAAACATATAAGAAAAATGTTACACACAAGACAAATCAGAAACAATATACATAAGAAACAAAACACAAATTGGTAGAAACCCAAAAAAAAACACAGCACACAAAATAATAAGACAATCTAAATTAGTACTCAATTGCAAGTTGAGCAACTTGCTGCCAGAAGCCCCGCTTCCGATATAAACACAAGCTGCACTCAGGTCAATGACCTGTTCACACTTATGCTTCAAGGCATCACATCACACGCGTGACTTTATCCACTTTACCACACTTTTTCGAGCTGCTACATTGCTGTTCGCGCCTTCAAAGGTAAGGGAAAAGTAGGATTTATAGTAGTACAGAGATTTTCTCTCGAAAACAGGATTGATAATTGAAAAAAAACATAGAAATAACAGGATAGGATTACTTTTCTCTTTAACCATCTACATCCTCTTGCAAAGAATTATAAGGTTTGAGCGCAGTTACATTAAATACACCTCGGACACTTTGGTCCACAGGATTTACCAGTACAAAAGAATTCTTTCTTGGACAGCTAGAAATCATGTACGGTCCTTCGTAAAGGAATTTAAATTTTTTGATTTCATTATTGAGACTCGAAGATTTATAGTGAGTTTGCGCCAGCACCAGGTCACCTGGCTTATAGTCAGTAGCCTTCCCCCTTTTATCGTGCCTAACCTTTCTTCTAATTAACTTCCGTTCTTCTTCTAGCAAGTCATCTCTGGGATCGTTATGGTAAACTGACACGCTCTGTAAATTTCTCGATGGAAATATTTCCCGTTCACTTAGTTCGTCCGTAAAGAAACTCTCCTCCTCTCCACGCGTCTGATCACAATCGGGAAATTTGACACTTGTTTGTCGGGGCTCATTAGTTTTCCACCGTATAGATTTTCTGTCGACTTCCTTCTCCTCATTAATTTTCCACCGTATGAATTTCCTGTCAATTTTACCTTCTTCATTTACCAATTGGAAAGGTTTTGGTCTACCAGTTACTTCTTCATATCTCCCGCCATCGAAAATGACTGATTCAGCTAAATTATTGCTTCCGAGTGAGTGACCTAACTCGCTCGCTCGTCTTTCCGCGCTCGCCAGTGTTGCGGCGGTCAAAACTTTTTGCGGCCCACGCGTCAAACAGTGTCCCCGCATACGCTACTGCGTGGCTGCTGTCGGGTCACTGCCCCGCTTCCGCTACTATTGTCAAGCCATATGGTTGTCGCTCTGCACTAATTCTATTCAGCTTTACTTCTCCCGTAGCTACCGTGAACAATCCTTCGACGTCAATTCGTATAACTTCATTCTCCCGTAATCTTGACTTCTCCTTTGTAAGAGCATCATAAAAAATTTCATCCGCTACTTCAAAAAATTTCTCTTTATATCGTCTTCCACAAATTCCTCCTGACACCCTTGAACGTCTGTTTCCGCAGCCATAATACTTTTACAATTCACTTCATCTCCATTTTCCAAGGCATCCCCTAATACCGTATCAAACAAAAAAAACGTCTTCCTGAATTTTCCTCTTCCTTAATCCTCCGCTTCCGTTCTGTGAAATTCCGTCCGCATTTGGCCTCTTAACCGGTTCTGCCCCTGATGAGGCCGCGACAGTGGCAGAAATTAGTTTAAACAATTTTCACCACTCGCAGCTACTGTGGCTACCTCTGTTCCCGGTTCTGAGGTTGGTTGTCATGGTACCGTTGGTGTTGATTATAGTTTCTGTCTCTACCGCTTGGTTATTCGGCTCAAAAGTGTTTCTCTGCCTGGCCCCGTGCTGGTATGTATTACCGGCTGTTGTCGGTCATTCCTTCCTTCTTCTCTCCAATAACCGCCTCCTCGTGTACCCCTATCCTGGAAGTGTCTATAACCATTCTGAAACTTCGACTTGTCTCTCCTCATCCTCTCCTCCTGGACATCCAACCTTCCCAACATGTCTATGGCATCCTTAATTGAACATATTTTATGGCTGATGAGAATAAATTGCGTTCGTTCGGGTAGGCGAGCCGCAATAATTTTAACATATTCCTCCTCACTGTGAGGTTGGTCTAGGTACCTACAAGATGAGTAACACCTCATAAAAAAATTAGTTTGTGTCTCTTTATTCGGATCGTAATGCTCGCCCAACATTAATTCGGATTTCACGGCAATCTGTCTTTCTGCCGACCAGTATAGGTTTAAAAAATCTGTTTTAAACTGAGCAAACGTCTCAAAAAGGTCTTCGAATTGATCAGCCCAAAGACGAGGTTCTCCTCTCAAATGTTTAATTACCATTCTAATTTTATTTTCTTCACTAGCCATCAGGAAAGGTGCGAAATTTTCAAAATTTCTAATGAACTTTACAGGATGTATACAATTCCTTCCGGAAAATTCCTCCCATCTATCTTCTCATCATTGACTTTAACCGGAAAAGCTGAGGTCTTTATAACTTCTTGGTACTTGCCAAGCTCTTCCCTAACTACCTTGGGGACTTGTTTTACTAGTTCTTGTTTCACCACTAGGGGGGCATGTAGTTTCACCTTCTCAACATCTTCATAAACCTTTTCCACGTCAGCTGCCAGCCCTTTGACATCACCCTGAAATGTTTGCATCTGATCTTCAAGGCACCCTACGCGGTGGCTCTGACTGTCGCTTTTTTCTACTAACCGTAAATATTGCGCCTGTAAGGCACCGGTATCCTGGCGCAAACCACTCGTTTCCTGCTCAACCCGTTGTTCTAACTTGTACACTTGAGAGGACAACTCCTCCGTCCGACCAACACACCTAACACTATACTCTTCAAGTTTTCTTTCTAACTCCGCGATGTGCAATTTCTGCTCCTTGACTAAGCTATCGTGACGAACTTCTGCGTCCCTTTCCATTACTTCAAGTCTACCATTGAGGGTTTCAAATTTAGAATGAAGTTGATCATTAGAGTCCCTAAGGTCTTCCATCAACCTAGCCAGCATTTCAGCCATTTTTGGCTCCGTCTCTTCCCCCATTTCAGTAAGTTTCTATTACAAATCCAACGGGAAAAAATCCAATGATGATAATAACTCAGTTGCTTTACTTCCCCCCTTCAGTTCACAGCAAACAAATCAATACAACGCTGCTATTCACGAAACTCAACCACCATATCAGAATTAAATGCATGCAAATTAAAACCAGCTACTTGTGCTGCGTCAACATGCAGTAAGTGTCACCAGAATGACAAAGGAATGGGCAAAAAGGAGAGAAAAACTCAACTCGGTTTTCCTTCCTAGGTGCGATTCGAAATTATAGGAGAAAAAATATTAAAGGAACGGAACAGATAGGAAAAGACGCTTCGCAGCAGCCCGCTAGCAGCAACTCGCGCACTTAGCTTTGGTGTCTTCACTGTCAGGTCTGCTCGGCTCCCGCTCGGCTTCGTTCGGCTGGCTCGAATCAGCTGCTCCCACTCGGCTTCCTTCGGCTGGTCCCGGGCACCCTCGGGTCTGCGTATACGTCGCCGCCTGTCGTCTGCTCTCGGCTCCGCTCGGCGATGCTCTTGTAGTTACCTCGTTCTCCACTCGGCTGCGCCACTTCCAACCAGTCTTCCAGTAGACTATCTTCACTAGCTGTCTTTGACTTAACAAACTCGTGCTGCTGGTGTGGTATATCTTCCACTTTGACTATTGTCGTCTTCGCGCCTAATTGTCACCTTATTCCCACTTCGCCGTAATTTATCCTTTATCCTCTTTATCCTAGTGTGTATGCTCGGGAATCGAAAGTTAATTTCTCCTCCAGATGCCTATTTAACCACACGTCCTGTCACTGAGGCGCCATGCAAGGCTACAATGGGAAAAAGTCTTTATATTTATTTGGGTTAAACTTCTGAATACTGTTTTGAGCACACAGTCACTTACTTAGAAACACAAATCGGTTCATTAAACAGATAAAAAAAGGTTCTTTTGCCGCGGTCGCCAGGTTTAGGTAAATTTCGAGCGTTGGGTTTACTAAATAAAAAGAACAGTTCAACAGTTTATGTGCAACTTCACACAAAGTGACTTTATTGCAATAATTAAGCTGTAGCTATTACACCCAACGGGAAAATACCACCACCAAATATGAAATTCTAGATAAGTAATCGAACTTCGCCGAAAATTACAAGTTCGTAGGATAAAGAGTTTCTACAACAAAATGTATCTACCACATCGATCAAAGTTCCTCTCACCACTACTTTAAGAAAAATGTTCTCCTCCAAATCACAAGTTCTATTCATCACACGCTTACATAAATCACTTGAATACTTTACTCGAATCTGTAACAATTTCCACACTATTAGACCGAAATGTGCCTCCGCGCGAACATTCTCGTCCGGCGGTCAGAGACAGACTGACTACTATTACTCAAAGATAATACATCGTTAGCAAGCGTCGTCTGCTGCCGACACCTGGCGCAGACACTTGTTATGTTACACTCCCCCCCTAACAGCTTGTGATAATTGATAACGTCTGGCCATATCAATTATCAGAACAAAAAATCAATTTAAATTCTACTCTGGTGGTATTCCGTTTTTTTTACAGACAACATTTTACACATTAAATTCAAGAAACATATAAGAAAAATGTTACACACAAGACAAATCAGAAACAATATACATAAGAAACAAAACACAAATTGGTAGAAACCCAAAAAAAAACACAGCACACAAAATAATAAGACAATCTAAATTAGTACTCAATTGCAAGTTGAGCAACTTGCTGCCAGAAGCCCCGCTTCCGATATAAACACAAGCTGCACTCAGGTCAATGACCTGTTCACACTTATGCTTCAAGGCATCATCACATCACACGCGTGACTTTATTCACTTTACCACACTTTTCCGAGCTGCTACATTGCTGTTCGCGCCTTCAAAGGTAAGGGAAAAGTAGGATTTATAGTAGTACAGAGATTTTTTTCTCTCGAAAACAGGATTGATAATTGAAAAAAACATAGAAATAACAGGATAGGATTACTTTTCTCTTTAACCATCTACATCCTCTTGCAAAGAATTATAAGGTTTGAGCGCAGTTACATTAAATACACCTCGGACACTTTGGTCCACAGGATTTACCAGTACAAAAGAATTCTTTCTTGGACAGCTAGAAATCATGTACGGTCCTTCGTAAAGGAATTTAAATTTTTTGATTTCATTATTGAGACTCGAAGATTTATAGTGAGTTTGCGCCAGCACCAGGTCACCTGGCTTATAGTCAGTAGCCTTCCCCCTTTTATCGTGCCTAACCTTTCTTCTAATTAACTTCCGTTCTTCTTCTAGCAAGTCATCTCTGGGATCGTTATGGTAAACTGACACGCTCTGTAAATTTCTCGATGGAAATATTTCCCGTTCACTTAGTTCGTCCGTAAAGAAACTCTCCTCCTCTCCACGCGTCTGATCACAATCGGGAAATTTGACACTTGTTTGTCGGGGCTCATTAGTTTTCCACCGTATAGATTTTCTGTCGACTTCCTTCTCCTCATTAATTTTCCACCGTATGAATTTCCTGTCAATTTTACCTTCTTCATTTACCAATTGGAAAGGTTTTGGTCTACCAGTTACTTCTTCATATCTCCCGCCATCGAAAATGACTGATTCAGCTAAATTATTGCTTCCGAGTGAGTGACCTAACTCGCTCGCTCGTCTTTCCGCGCTCGCCAGTGTTGCGGCGGTCAAAACTTTTGCGGCCCACGCGTCAACAGTGTCCCCGCATACGCTACTGCGTGGCTGCTGTCGGTCACTGCCCCCGCTTCCGCTACTATTGTCAAAGCCATATGGTTGTCGCTCTGCACTAATTCTATTCAGCTTTACTTCTCCCGTAGCTACCGTGAACAATCCTTCGACGTCAATTCGTATAACTTCATTCTCCCGTAATCTTGACTTCTCCTTTGTAAGAGCATCATAAAAAATTTCATCCGCTACTTCAAAAAATTTCTCTTTTATATCGTCTTCCACAAATTCCTCCTGACACCCTTGAACGTCTGTTTCCGCAGCCATAATACTTTTACAATTCACTTCATCTCCATTTTCCAAGGCATCCCCTAATACCGTATCAAACAAAAAAACGTCTTCCTGAATTTTCCTCTTCCTTAATCCTCCGCTTCCGTTCTGTGAAATTCCGTCCGCATTTGGCCTCTTAACCGGTTCTGCCCCTGATGAGGCCGCGACAGTGGCAGAAATTAGTTTAAACAATTTTCACCACTCGCAGCTACTGTGGCTACCCTCTGTTCCCGGTTCTGAGGTTGGTTGTCATGGTACCGTTGGTGTTGATTATTAGTTTCTGTCTCTACCGCTTGGTTATTCGGCTCAAAAGTGTTTCTCTGCCTGGCCCCGTGCTGGTATGTATTTACCGGCTGTTGTCGGTCATTCCTTCCTTCTTCTCTCCAATAACCGCCTCCTCGTGTACCCCTATCCTGGAAGTGTCTATAACCATTCTGAAACTTCGACTTGTCTCTCCTCATCCTCTCCTCCTGGACATCCAACCTTCCCAACATGTCTATGGCATCCTTAATTGAACATATTTTATGGCTGATGAGAATAAATTGCGTTCGTTCGGGTAGGCGAGCCGCAATAATTTTAACATATTCCTCCTCACTGTGAGGTTGGTCTAGGTACCTACAAGATGAGTAACACCTCATAAAAAAATTAGTTTGTGTCTCTTTATTCGGATCGTAATGCTCGCCCAACATTAATTCGGATTTCACGGCAATCTGTCTTTCTGCCGACCAGTATAGGTTTAAAAAATCTGTTTTAAACTGAGCAAACGTCTCAAAACGGTCTTCGAATTGATCAGCCCAAAGACGAGGTTCTCCTCTCAAATGTTTAATTACCATTCTAATTTTATTTTCTTCACTAGCCATCAGGAAAGGTGCGAAATTTTCAAAATTTCTAATGAACTTTACAGGATGTATACAATTCCTTCCGGAAAATTCCTCCCAATCTATCTTCTCATCATTGACTTTAACCGGAAAAGCTGAGGTCTTTATAACTTCTTGGTACTTGCCAAGCTCTTCCCTAACTACCTTGGGGACTTGTTTACTAGTTCTTGTTTCACCACTAGGGGGGCATGTAGTTTCACCTTCTCAACATCTTCATAAACCTTTTCCACGTCAGCTGCCAGCCCTTTGACATCACCCTGAAATGTTTGCATCTGATCTTCAAGGCACCCTACGCGGTGGCTCTGACTGTCGCTTTTTTCTACTAACCGTTAATATTGCGCCTGTAAGGCACCGGTATCCTGGCGCAAACCACTCGTTTCCTGCTCAACCCGTTGTTCTAACTTGTACACTTGAGAGGACAACTCCTCCGTCCGACCAACACACCTAACACTATACTCTTCAAGTTTTCTTTCTAACTCCGCGATGTGCAATTTCTGCTCCTTGACTAAGCTATCGTGACGAACTTCTGCGTCCCTTTCCATTACTTCAAGTCTACCATTGAGGGTTTCAAATTTAGAATGAAGTTGATCATTAGAGTCCCTAAGGTCTTCCATCAACCTAGCCAGCATTTCAGCCATTTTTGGCTCCGTCTCTTCCCCCATTTCAGTAAGTTTCTATTACAAATCCAACGGGAAAAAATCCAATGATGATAATAACTCAGTTGCTTTACTTCCCCCCTTCAGTTCACAGCAAACAAATCAATACAACGCTGCTATTCACGAAACTCAACCACCATATCAGAATTAAATGCATGCAAATTAAAACCAGCTACTTGTGCTGCGTCAACATGCAGTAAGTGTCACCAGAATGACAAAGGAATGGGCAAAAAGGAGAGAAAAACTCAACTCGGTTTTCCTTCCTAGGTGCGATTCGAAATTATAGGAGAAAAAATATTAAAGGAACGGAACAGATAGGAAAAGACGCTTCGCAGCAGCCCGCTAGCAGCAACTCGCGCACTTAGCTTTGGTGTCTTCACTGTCAGGTCTGCTCGGCTCCCGCTCGGCTTCGTTCGGCTGGCTCGAATCAGCTGCTCCCACTCGGCTTCCTTCGGCTGGTCCCGGGCACCCTCGGGTCTGCGTATACGTCGCCGCCTGTCGTCTGCTCTCGGCTCCGCTCGGCGATGCTCTTGTAGTTACCTCGTTCTCCACTCGGCTGCGCCACTTCCAACCAGTCTTCCAGTAGACTATCTTCACTAGCTGTCTTTGACTTAACAAACTCGTGCTGCTGGTGTGGTATATCTTCCACTTTGACTATTGTCGTCTTCGCGCCTAATTGTCACCTTATTCCCACTTCGCCGTAATTTATCCTTTATCCTCTTTATCCTAGTGTGTATGCTCGGGAATCGAAAGTTAATTTCTCCTCCAGATGCCTATTTAACCACACGTCCTGTCACTGAGGCGCCATGCAAGGCTACAATGGGAAAAAGTCTTTATATTTATTTGGGTTAAACTTCTGAATACTGTTTTGAGCACACAGTCACTTACTTAGAAACACAAATCGGTTCATTAAACAGATAAAAAAGGTTCTTTTGCCGCGGTCGCCAGGTTTAGGTAAATTTCGAGCGTTGGGTTTACTATATAAAAAGAACAGTTCAACAGTTTATGTGCAACTTCACACAAAGTGACTTTATTGCAATAATTAAGCTGTAGCTATTACACCCAACGGGAAAATACCACCACCAAATATGAAATTCTAGATAAGTAATCGAACTTCGCCGAAAATTACAAGTTCGTAGGATAAAGAGTTTCTACAACAAAATGTATCTACCACATCGATCAAAGTTCCTCTCACCACTACTTTAAGAAAAATGTTCTCCTCCAAATCACAAGTTCTATTCATCACACGCTTACATAAATCACTTGAATACTTTACTCGAATCTGTAACAATTTCCACACTATTAGACCGAAATGTGCCTCCGCGCGAACATTCTCGTCCGGCGGTCAGAGACAGACTGACTACTATTACTCAAAGATAATACATCGTTAGCAAGCGTCGTCTGCTGCCGACACCTGGCGCAGACACTTGTTATGTTACAATGGGTTTGAACATGGAAGTGAACTGTTTAAAACCTTCAGTGTAGAACCTCCTGAGTCATTTTTTGCTTTTTGAAACTATGGTCTCAGGCCGCACAGCTACAATCTCTGATGTTTTGAAGTGAATTAAAATCGCTGTTAATAGTAAGTAATGTATATCTGGTGGCTTTGAACAAGAAATTGATCTGTTTAAAACCTTTAGTGTTGATATAGTGGGGTTTTTTGTGTGTAATTTATTGATGAGCAATTTTGTCTTTACCACATTTCCTGAAAAACAAATCATTGTTTCTATTGCTGCATGAATCGCTTTGGTTATTATGCTGAAACTTAGCACACATGTTACTGATATCATGGCTAAAAATATTGCATGAATAAAGCAACCCCAATCCCATCTCTTTTCAGCTACATCGGGGATTAACCGTTTAAATATATATGGAAAAATGGAGCGTCTTACATGAAATTTAATTCACAAGTGCAAAAAACTGACCTCTTCTATGAGCTTCAATATTTACTGTGTGTTCAAATCAACCTAGATCATACTGGGCAACGTCGGGAACTCTGCTAGTCTTCAATATGACAATACAATAACCACATACTATGACAAATAATAATTTTTAGTGGATCCAGATATGATTCCTTTAATTCGTTCATGCATTTTGTTTGTTTTATCTTCTAGAATATAGTTTCACATAGTAACTTCCTCACACTATCCTACAAGTAGATTAAAGTATTGTCCACCCGTGAAGACTACATTAAAGTATTGTATTTAATATAACTTAACTGTGATAAAGACCAGGCTTTGGTGGCAGTTTACCTACACATCTATTTACTGATTTCTTATTGTTTTTTATTTTTTATCTTAAATTCTTTCAGTGTTTTTGATAAACTGTTCCGCAATTTGTTTGGTGGTTTATTGAAATCTCTGACTTTCTGCAAAATAAAACTTATATGGTAAAATCATATAATTCAAAGGAAAGATACTTTCTAGTTTATGTTGTAAAATAATTATTTTTGTGAAATACATTTCCAATATTCTTTTAAAATTACTTTCAGGAAATTCAACGTATGCACAAAATCAGTTGTAATTTAAATGGAACTATCATTTCCATACAAGAAAATTATAAGGAATTTAAGGATTCTGACATTGATGTATTCAGATATAAAAGAGAATTGAAATCTCAGTTCAAATCAGGAACACCTGATGAAATTGCTTCAACAGTTTCAGCCAATAGAACTTTATACTTAAATTGTTCTAATGAAAAAGTTTTATGCCAAACAGTAAAATGTGTTGCAGTTGAATATAATGAAAATATGGCAGTGCAACTAACGATACGTCTCAAATTAATGTTTAGCAACAGCAAATTAGGTGAGTTGGTAGAAGAATGAATGTAATAAAATTAAACAAATTTGTAGAGCTATGGATCTGGAATTTTTTTAAGACCACTAAAAAATAAACTTTAAAATAAAAATAATTTTGATCCTTTGGTAGAATTGATTAAGTTCCTTTTTTTTTCTTTCATGTGTAGTATACAATATTTGACTGGTAAGCATGGACTCAATTTTGTTCAGTTATTAGAACATTTGGTCAACTTTTAACCAGTAAGATACTGGAACAGAACTTAAAGCCTATAAGATCATAATAATAGTTCTTGTGTTCATTAATTAGTCATTATAAACACACTTGTGAAGATTGCAATTTAAGACCTGGTCACCATTCAACATAAAGCTGTGAAATTGTTTGGAAATGTTTTAGGCTTTCTATATAAGAAGTCAGGGGCAGTTGCAAGACAACAAATTCTTATAATTATCTTCAAAAGTTCATCTGTGACCACCACCTTGACAATAAGACCATGAATTTTATATCAAAACTTCATATTTCCAAGATGCAGACTCCCGTGTTTGTTAACACTACCACCATTTTGATGCTGAGTTCAACCACAAGCAGTTATTCAATACACAAGATTATACACACTATTCATTACAGTGAATTAGTTGTCTTTTCCTGTTAGCACCATCTACTTTTGCTGTTCTGAACTATTTAATCAGCATGGCACCATGCCGAAGCATTACCTCAATACATCCGTCGCTAATTAAACCATACTTTGTGTTTTTAGAGGAGTAGCCCAAGACACGTCTTGCCTCCCAGCAATCATGGCCGGTACTTCTTAACCCCCTCCTTATTGATCGAAGTTGGTCACATGATTATACAGTGGCACCACTGTGATTACCACTGTGTAGTCAGAAGCCCTTGAGGTAAATTTGGTAGATGCTGTGAATGAAATGGGTAGATTGCAGTGGGAGGTAAATTAATGTGATTGCAGTCTGGCAACTAGGAAAATGTTGTAGTAACAAAGAGGGTTGATCTGTTGCCAGAGTTAGTGATGAATCTGCCATGGATGTAGGTGTAAGTAAAAAGCAGCAGACTTATTGCAAAAATTATGTCACAAAATCTAATATGACATAATAATTTACTTTAATTCATATTTGAGCATACTACATGGAATAGAGCTCTTTATGGGGCAGAGATGTTGACAATGAGGCAAGAAGATGAAAACTGGTTAGAAGCATCTGAGATGTGGATGAGAATGGAGAGGATAAGCTGGATGGATATAGTAAGTAATGTTAAAGTGCTGGAAAGGGTCAGTAAAAGAAGAAAACAACTCCAAGTCATAAAAGAAAGTAAGAAGTACTGTATGGAATTCTTGCTGAGAGGGGAATGCTTACTAAAAGATGCCTTGGATAGACTAGTTTGTCGGAGGAGACTGAGATGAAGAAAGAGAAGATTACAGATAACATCAGAGAAAACAGCAACTACGTGGGCATGAAGAGAAGGGCAGAAGACCATGGAGAGCAGCCACATGAAAACCTGCCTTAGGGCCAAACTTTGATGATAATGATGAGGAGGAGGAGGAATAAAGAAAACGAAAATTTTTCTGCTAGCCAATACTCATGAAAGAGTACAGGAGAAATTGGGATCAAATTTCAAGTTCTTGGATCTCTTTAAACCAACTGTTTCTCTGGCTCAGGTGGTATAAGACGTGGGTTCTTTATACAATGGTTTCACAAATGAGGTGATTGTAGGATGAGTGGGAAACAGTTTAGACAGTGATGGTGGTTATATTATTAGGGAATACCTGGAATAAATATGAAAAACATTGTGCCCTACTCATGTCAGTCTGATATTGGTCCTGAGACCCTATGATCAGCTGCTGGTGATTTATGCTATGAGATAAGTTGAATGGCATCTTGTCTTATGAAGGCATTTGGTGCAGATGGATGCTATTGGTAGGTTCATAGTCTACCTCTGAATAGTAAAGGAAAGGCAGTTCTTTCAGATATGATAGGTAGATCTTTGATTGGAGCCTTCACATCTCACAAAAGGACTCCTGTAGATAATAATGTGTGGCAAGAAGTTTTATATCAGGTTAATATGCAGAAGGTTTGATAGGAGTGGATTGGCAGTTACAAGATTTATTTGTGTAATATTTGGAATTAACATAAAACATTTTGCTATATAAGAGAGTCAAATAAATGCTTAAGAGAGATTAATTGTTTGTTACGCCTCAGTTTTTTGTGAAGCACTGTTGAGTGCAGAAACACACAGTGTAGAGACAGTGGGGTAATTGTTGAAAGGAGTCCGGGGCTAGCTATCATGGGAGTATAATTACTGCACGTTTTGGCTCCAGTTGTTGAGTGAATAGAAGTGATTGAAATGCAGTGTAATGTGTTTTTAAGTAACTCAGACAAGAACTTCTGGAAGAACTGAGTGATCTTGTAATTAGTTTGTCAGAGTAGAGTGTGTTGAATTGTTGGGCTGAACAATGTGTGGTGAAAATCTTTAGTCAATTAATTAAATTAACTGTTGGTAGTGATCATGAAATATGTATAAGATTAGTGAATAAATCAAGCATGAACTGCCTATATTTGATTTCTTAATATAGATGAACCTGCAATCCAAACAATCAACCAAACAATACCACATACCAAAGCTCACCCACCCAACCACAGTGGACTAACACGACAAATGTAGGCGCTACCTCTTTTTTTAAATTAGGATCAAATTTCAGATAGCAACTCCTAACAGAAGTCAAATTGAGCAGTCAACAGTCTTAAGACACTAAATTTAAAGACTGATTCACAAAAATGAGTTGAATGGTAACAATTGAATTGATTTATTTTGCATGTATGAACATCATATACCTACAGAAATCTGTATGTTAAATATAATTGACTTTAAATTATTATTTCATTACTGCAGAACTAATTTGGAGAAAGGATGAATTGTCAATTACATTAAAAGTCATTGTAGTTTCAATGGTATTAATATGTATGGCCAAAAGCCATTTAAATAAAAAATATTAATATTGAAAATGTTTTGTTTGAATCAAAATTTTGAGTCCTATATTACAAAATTGAATTTTAAGCAAGTTATCCTCTAATGCACTTATTAAAAACATATTATTAGTTGCCTCATGGTTTAAATAATATATGGAATAACTAGTTCACAATCCAGTTTCAAATTTTAACTAGTTTTATTGCTAGTAGACATCGGACCTCAAGATACAGTTCACATGTAAACACAAAACTCCAACCATTCCATTCGACACTTCTTCCAAAGACAATACTACCAAAACTGTTTGTTCAACACCATCCTTGGCCGACATGAACTGAGTCTGTAAAATTCTCTGTAAAAACTGTCTCTGAGTATCTGCTTGTCGCTTTATATAAGTTTCATCGAAAGTTCTAGAACACTACAAAGGCTTCCAAAAGATATTCCTGGAACATTAACAACACTTAAACAATTGAAAACATATTAAAAACAATCACAATTAATACATAATCATTTCCAATCATTAAAAAATGCTTGGAAATAAAAATTAAAGATACCTAAATACAATTATCCACATAAATCATTTTTAACTGTAGTAAATCATCCTTTAAATATTGTAGCTTGCCTTAGTACTTGGAATTACAAAAATTTAAGCAACTCTCTGTCATAGTTCTGTTCTTAAACATATTAAACAGTATTTACATAAATTCTATTCACAAAACAAAATCCATCATACTTTGATGTGCATCCAAAAGTTGAGAGTGATCTAGTGTCAGGTAGTCTATCTATTAAATTTTTAACTGCATGAAAAATTTTATTCTCAGAACCGTGAGTTAGATTGGATAGTATTTCATTTTATTTATATAGTTAGTTTCTATGTTAATTTAAGCTAGAAAGCAGATTTTTATAGTTTCCAAGATAACATTTTGCGTTGCATCAGTCTTAAGCATTCACGTGGAGTAATATTTGAAAAGTTCGTACTGGAATTATTTATTTGTGGTTAAACTATTAAAGTTACGAAATTTTTTATAATAACTAAAGTTGAAGTTTACTACAAGATCTAGCGATTTTTAAAATTTCAGAGATATAGGATTATTTTAGTTGTCAAGGTCAAAATTGGATGATGAAACCTTTCTGATTGGATAAAGGAAACAAAGAAACTGCCGCGAGGCACTGAAAATAAGATAGGATAGGGAAAATAAACAGTTACCCCTCACTTACCACAGATGAAGGCAGGAGGGCGAGACACGTAAAAACACAAAAACAAACGAATTGCACAATATTTGGACTTTAGTCTTAGTCATGTGGGAGGCGAGACATATGCAGGGGGAAAGATGTGCTCACATCCCAACCCGCCACATGATTTTCTTATAAATTAGTAAAATCCCACTTGGTCATAGTACACTATTTTTCTCAGATTTTCCCAAAAGTTTAATATGTTATAGTTTAATTTATTTAGAATCTTTTTTAGTCATGACAAAAATTCTCGTAAGTTTGCTTGTTTAGGAGTTACTGATTTTTAAATGTCACATGTGGCAACATCATCAAGCTTCAACACTAAGATTCCATTTTTCTCCCTTCAAATCTCAAATTACTCTTAAACTGTTATATTATTATTAAATGAATTTTTCTTTCCCATTTTAGCCTACTTTTCCTACCTGTTTTATTTACAAAATTCAAATTCTTTATTTGACTAAAAATCATATTTACAATTTATTTATAGGCTCTCTTAATGGCAACAACAAACTAATATTAAAGTTTTAGATAGTTCTTTGCATTAGTTGATAATCTTAAATCATGTGTTTTCTCCTTTGTTTGTCTCCTCCGTGAAGGGAAAAATACTGCTTGAAATCAAAATATTTCTTTAAGTATAAATTAAATATTGTAAATACTTCGCATCAAATTGACTGTAATTTTATGCTTTATTAGTTGAAATGGCTGTCGCAAAACCTATTGACATTAGAGTTCCTACTTCCAGAAACTTATGTTTACGTATGAGAATGGTTAGAAATCACATTAAAGAGTGCTTTATTATTAAGAAAATATTTATAAAAGTTATTTACTAAATAAATTATAAAAGATAGGCCCCCTTCTAAATTGTTTTGGTGACATTATATATACATGATAATGGGTTTATACTAATTAATTATATGGTGCTCCATAGCATATATTCATGTATATATAGGATTCATGTATATATATATAGAATTTGTTATCACTTTTTTTAAATTTAATTACTCTTTTTTATATGTGACAGTGGATTTATACTAATTAATTAAATGGTGCTCCATAGCACATATTAATGCATATATATGAACACATTAATGTAGCAGTTGATATCACTTTTGTAAAATTTAATTACTCTTTTTTTTTAGGACAATTTGCACATGAAAAAAATGTTATAATTCTGACAACTAATGCAAAAGTTGAAGTAAAAAAACCACACTTTTCAAAGTCTGTTAATACCAGTGAGTAAGTATTCATTTTTCAGTTTCAAATTAATAAAATATCTGAGAAATCTTAAATTAGAATTATATTTGATTTGTATAAATTATAGTTACAAATTTGAAAACCAAGAGAATGATATTAAACTGGATAGTAATACATGAATTAAATAGAAAGAAATTACATTTTAAGAAACAGATAGCCTAGAGTTATCTGTGCACATTTTTAATCATTTTTAGTTTCTTACTTAACTACTGAAAATAATGTTAAAAGTGAATTAATTTTTCAATCTAATTCAAATTCATGCATTCATTTCTCTGTGTAATGCTCATAAGGTCTTAAGCAGTATTATAAATTACAAATATTATAAGTAAATGGATCGATAGAAATCCCACCTACCTAGCAGTGGCGTAGCTAGGTCAACAAGGGCCCCGGTGCAAAAAATTTATTTTGGGCCCTCAGGCCAGACGGGCGACCTTTTTTTGCTTTGTGTGCTGGAAGGAGCCCCCTGAACTGAGGATGAGGGCCCTTGAATTATTCTTTAGGGGCCCCTGAGCAGTGGTTGGGGCCCCCCTGAGCACAGCGAGGGCCCTTAGTGAGGGGCTCTTGTACTCTCAGGGGCCCCTTAGACGACGGTAGAGCTAAAAAAAAAAGGTCGCCAGTTTGCCGTGAAGGGCTCGTGGGGCCCTCTAAACTGCGCTTGAGGGCCCCTTGAGGTATGCTTGGGGGCCCCCTCAGCGTGAGGGCCCCGGTGCACTGCACCGCCTAGCCCCATAGTAGCTACGCCCCTGCTACCTAGGGATCACATTAGACTGAGCTTTAAGTTTTAATCAATGTCTTCTAAAAATGGCACCAAAATCAATACACAAATGAGTATAATCCACAATGTAGTTGGAACTACATGGAGAGCAAATCACAGTTCATGTGTTAGTGTATCATTTTGCTGAATACTGTGCCTCTGTTTGGTAAAGTGACATGAAAATACACAAAATTGTAATGTAACACAGCAAAGCAATGAGAATTGTCTGATACTACAGGTTCTACACTAGCCAAGTGACATCCAATGCTGTCAAATATTGTCTCACCAGGCATTTGTAGACTGCTGATAACTAAACAAGAATGAGGAAAGTGTAACAAGGAGGCTTCATGCCGTACTTTAAAAGGCATCAGCAACTTATGCCCACCCACAGGTGGGCACAGTTAATCCAAAAGTTTATTTCGATGATCGTTGAAGCATTACATTTTTGGAAATGTAACACAAGCTTAAGTTAACCATGTAAAAGTTGTGCTGGTGTTTATGTATTATAGTTAGGTATTACTGCATGCTATACCAAGATGTTATGTATTGTGATGTGAATCAATAATACGTCTACCTAATGTCCTTCTGGAAATTGAATTCTTACTAAGTTTCAACATTTTAATAAGCTTCTCAAATGTCAGGTTCTACAATCAAAAAGTTTACAATACATTGATCCATACCAGCTTGAGATACACCAATGCCAGTTGCTACGATGCCAATAGTTTGACCAATACTTTGTTAGTTACCAGAAACCTCCCTGGTCTCAAACACTGATAAAATCCTGTCACTTAACCCATCACTTATTATTTTTGTCTGTATTTTTTAAAGTATTATATAATTTTAACTAGTTATAATTTTTAACAAATTTCTGTTTCACATTAACACTAGATACCCTTTTTTTATATATACTCATTTTATCAACACTATATATATTATCTCAGACATTTCCAAGATATAGATAGTCCACTTCTTAACAGTTCACCCCCACCACCCATTCCTTTCACCCTTTCTTCTGCTGTATCCTTTGGTTCATGCACACCTCTGGAACCAAAAGCCCCATTCTCTAGTACATGAATAAGGTTTTATACTGAAATATTGTATTTTTGTGTCTGTCTCACATGTTATTCATTCATCACATCCATCATATTTAGGTAAGTGATGGGTTGTTTTCCTTATCCTTCATTATTTACATTTTTTAATTTATAATATAGAAGTACTTTACACATATAACAAAAGATTAATTTGTAAGTTCACTTCTTTAAAATGTTTTTGCCTTACTTTTTCCTGTTAGGCGAACTGTTGCAATGGTATCTACTCCACTTGTCCTTGAAGCATCTGAAGGAAGCGTTGAAACATGGGTTATCATTATTTCTGCCATTGCTGGAATTTTAATATTTTTTATTATTCTGTTTATAATGATAAAGGTAAGACAAATATATATATATTCCTAAAAGTTATGGAAATATTTCACTTTGAGGCATGATTAAGCTTCACAATCTGGATGAAAGTTTCCCTTCCTTGAAAAAAAGTGTAGAAGAAAAAATCCAAAAATGATGATTACTTTTCTATGCAATTACTTTTATAATGCGTTTTTCATATCATAAGCACACTTTTTATGTATTAAGACACATCAAGTTTCTTTATCCAAAAGTATTTTATGTAAAGTGTTCACTTTAGTAATTTCTTGCAGTCCCTTACTGCCTTCTCCACTCCTTATGAATAAAGCCAATTGCTAGTTTATGATCATGGATATCCCTTCCATGCATTGCTTCTATTTCTTCTACCAGCATCCACCCATGCTTCAAGCTCAAAACATTATTATAATAACAAATTGTCATACTAATTAGCAGACCTAATAACTCCAACCTTTTTTTGCTGCAAAACCTTTTAACTACATAAACAAATTCAGTTTCTGAGAAATGTAGAAAAACATGGAAAAACGCAATATGCAATGATTATTAAAAATTATGTGTAAATAAAAAACTTGTGGTGCGAATATTGATAGTAATAAAAATCAGTTTTTGTTTTTATGTGTTAAGTTTGACACTTGGGAGTTACAAGATTTGTTAATTAGCATGATGAAATCCTGTAAGAACAAAAATTTCATTTTTTCTACCAATAATTTACGATTAAAAACCACCATGCTTCCAGCTATGTTAACTAATATTTAAAATTCACTTTTAAATGGACCAAGAGATTAAAGGATTATTTTACACATGGTGAAAAATCATACCAAAAACATGTATTGTGAATCTGTGTGGAAAAGCATAGTAAGTTCAGTGTAATTGAAACTCTGAATTTTGGTACATGTTATGTGCCTAACAATTATCTAGGTAAATGTAGTTCATGCCAGTTACTATGGCATCAGCATTGTTTAAAAAATATTCTGCAACATAAATGTACGGTACTTTTCATTCTTGTAATCTTTTGCAGCTGGGCTTCTTCCGCCGTAAGAAGATGGAGCAGCTGAAGCTTTTGAAGGAGTTGTGTGTTAGTATTTACATACATATTCTCATTTGTTGTTTCTCCACTGCTCATGAAAACTGTAGGTTAACAGTAGTTTTGCAATGCTTAATTTTTCTGTGAGGAAAAAAAGTTCAGATCTTTTCTTAAAATCTTTAACCCAGCATAATTTTTAATTCAAATTTTCCTGAATAAATTATTGTCATAATCCCTTGGAAAAGAACTTTTTCCACATAACAATTAAGCTGCATACCTACTTTTGGATTACGCGATTTTCAGTTTAAATTCTTTCTAGAATTTTCTCTTCCTTAGACATAAAATCAGTTTTCATTTTATGGTCATAGTGATCTATTACGTTCAATGATAACTTCTAATTCTTCTAATAATCCAGGGCTCATTACCACCTTTTGTCATCAAGTGATGCCCAGTCCAGCTTCTTTAGCAAATAAGTCACTGATTTTTTCAAATAAACCTCCTCAAACTACTGCCCTTACACCCATAATGTGGGTACACTACCACTCCACAATAATCAAGCAACAATATGACAAAGTTTAGAAACAAAATACCTCACTTCCCTAGTATATTTCCTTTAGATGTGTGACATTTCACTTCTCTGCATCACCTGCTACCGCATTCTGCCAAACTGAGTTTATTATCAAATAATGTGTCGAGATGTTTACACTTTGTGTCTTCAGCTATAAATTCCTTCTAAATCATATAATGAATTACTGTAAAACCTTTATTTTTCCCTCTGTTTATTTTCTAAATTGACCCTTTCTGGCATTTTATTAATTTGATATTAGTCTATGCAACTGGAAATATGGTACAGAAGCACCCCTCTCATCCTCTTCCTCTACAGGACTGTTCTAAAACCTCTCTGACTTTAAACCTGTTATGCAATATTATGTCTTTCACAGCAATGTAACTTGTGTCATAAGAGATTTAGCTTTATACTCTAATTATGGAATGTAAACTACCAACACAATCTTTGACTAGAATACCACAGGGGAATGATCCCAGTACATTGTGACACTGGTGTTTTTAGTTTCACTTCTTTTGATATTATGTTTCCCATCCAAACTCAAGACTTTCTCAACAATAAAAAACTGTTATTGATAAAACCCAATGTTTTCTTGTTATTTACCCCCATTTTACGTCAGATATCATGGATGAATTCATTACTACTCTATCAACTTGGAGTTGTGTGCACACTCCACGGTCTACCACAATGAATCAAATGGTAGGATGTCGTGTGTTCACACGTCTCCTTGCCAAATGGCCTATACCTACATACATGAATAATGGTTTACACCAAAATATGATATATAAATGTGTTCTTGTTCACTGGCCCCCCCTGTCTTCATCTATGGTAAATAAAGGGTTATTTTCATTATCCTTGCTTATTTTATTTACCTAATAGCACTTTCATTGTCACCGTTATGAAAACTATTTAATTTGATTGTAGTTGTGTGTACTGCTTATGGCAATTTCCTTGTACCCCAATTTAACCCTTTCTTATTATTATTTATTTTATATTTTAAATTCTTTGTGAGTTTTCCCATCCATTTACTTTTTCCCAGTACAAATTTTAATTTTAAATTCATTCAGTGTTGTTGCTATACCATTCAGCACTTCCCTCGGTCAGTTATCTATTAATTTTATAACTATGTGACAAAATTTGATCTTAGAAGCACGAGTTAGATTAAATAGTGTTGCAAATTATTTCTATAGTCAGTTTCTATGTTAATTCAAGTTAGAAAGAAGGTTTTTACAGTTGTTTATATAGTATTTTGCTTTGCAACATTCTTAAGCCTGGAGTAAAATTTTGAAAATTCGTAACAAAATTATTTATTTTGGGCTTAACTATTAAAGTTAAGAATTTTTTTAAAATAACTAAAGATGATGTTTGTTACAAGATCTAGCGATTTGCAAAGTTTCAGGGTGATATTATTACTTTTGTTTTCAAGGTCAAAATTTGATGATGACACATTCAGTTGTGAAATTTGATAGCTCTCCAGAAGTTACTCGTGGGAACAAGGAAGTGAGTGACTTTCCCAATGTCTGTGTGAGCGCAGAGAGGCGCCTAGAACCTTCCCTAATTGGCCAGTCTTATAGAAACAGTCAACATGACATGAGGTAGGCTTCAGTCTGTCATGAACTGTGAACGTAACAGTCAGCCAGCCAGTTTCGTTTAGAGCACTATTGTGATAAAGTGTTGACGAGATGTAGGCATCGCAAAGTTTTTAAGCTTCTGTCTGAATAACAACTAATATATAGTTTTGAACTATTATGCCTTGTGGGGCCTTGGGATTACTTAAGTTTCAGTCGTCCACAAACTAATACAACAATAGAATCATGTGAAGAACTTTTGCATATTTTCAAGTGATAATTAATTGTACTTTGAACTATGGAGTGGGGTCTGGCTCAAATCATTTAATCGAACTTGCAAATATAACTTCTGATAATTTGTCTGATGCCTGTTGTGTTATTGCACCACCCCAGTGCACGTCTAAGTCTCACACCTTGATAATTTATTCTATTACTTGACTCCCTTCCTTAGATAAAAAAAATTTTTACACTACTTTATGCCTAAAATGGAGTCACTACTTGTGATCATGATCATCTCTTCCCTTCCATGCAACACTTTTAATTCTTCTACTGATATCCATCCAATCCTCATTACCAATATTCATCTTGTACACTCCCAGCACTCTCTTCACCCACCTCCTGTTTTTTAATCATTCCCAACCCCACCTCTTAGTATATCAGTTACTGATTGTGTTCTGCAATAATTTCAAAAAACAAATCTAGCTGCCTTTCATTGCACATTAAACTCCAGAATTTGATACATAAAATGTAGGTCCGATACTAGACCACCATATTTATTTGAGCAATGGTCTGACCAAAATTTTGTAGCTGAAATCCCTCTCTTCTCTGGTACATACCCTCCTCACCATCTCCAATAAATGAAGGTTTTTGAGATCTTCTCCTATCACTTGCCCATGTGTCCCATTTCATATTATTGTTATACACTGAAGAGCCAATGAAACTGGTACACCTGCTTAATATCATGTAGGGCTCCCGCGAGCACACAGAAGTGATACAACACAACATGGCATGGACTCGACTAATGTCTGAAGTAGTGCTGGATGGAACTGACACCATGCATCCCGCAGGGCTATCCATAAATCTGTAAGAGTACAAGGGGGTGGAGATCTCTTCTGAACAGCATGTTGCAAGACATCCCAGATTTGCTCAATAATGTACATGTCTGGGGAGTTTGGTGGCCAGTGGAGGTGTTTAAACTCAGAAGAGTATATATGGAGCCACTTTGTAGCAATTCTGGATGTGTGCGGTGCCTCATTGTCCTGCTGGAATTGCCCAAGTCCGTCGGAATGCACAATGGACATGAATGCATGCAGGTGATCAGCCAGGATGCATATGTACATGTCACCTGTCAGAGTCATATCTAAATGTATGGGGTCCCATGTCACTCCAACTACATAAGCCTCATACCATTACAGAGCCTCCACCAGCTTGAACAGTCCCCTGCTTATATGCAGGGTCCATGAATTCATGAGGTTGTCTCCATACCCGTACACGTCCATCTACTTGATACAATTGGAAACGAGACTCGTCAGATTAGGCAAAATGCAACTCAACAAGGGTACACAAGCACGCCTCAGCTCTGAAAGCCCATATTGATGATGTTTCATTGAATGGTTCACATGCTGACACTTGTTGATGGTCCAGCATTGAAATTCATAGCAATTTGCAGAAGGGTTGCACCTTTCTCACATTAAACGATTCTCTTCAGTCGCCGTTGGTCCCGTTCATGCAGGATCTTTTTCTGGCCACAGAGATTTGATATTTTACTGGATTCCCAATATTCATGGTACACTCGTGGAATGGTCGTATGGTAAAATCCCCACCTCATCACTTCCTCAGAGATGCTGTGTTCCATCTCTCGTGCGCTGACTATAACACCACGTTCAAACTCACATAAATCATGATAACCTTCCATTGTAGCAACAGTAACTGATCTAACACCTACACCAGACACCTGTTGTCTTATATAGGCATTGCCGACCACAGTGCCATACTCTGAGTGTTACGTATTATTAGGTTCTTCGGTGGTTTAATTTATATATATTGATTAATTAAAAAGTCCACAAAAAGGTTATGTTGAAGATTTGTTTATTTGCTCAAAATGAAGTCAGTGATAATCACAAGCATAGATGCAATACAGAGATGCACTTCTGAGCCGTCGCAAATATAATCTTTATAAAATCTCTGTGAACTCAACTTGAAAAACTAACTGGATGACTGAATACTGACTCTGTCCAGCCGATCTGTTTATAAAGTCTCTATCGAAATTACGAGAATTCTTCAAAGGCATCTGCCCGATATTTCTCGAACATTAACAATCACTCAAACAATCAAACATATTAAAAACAATCGGAATTAATACAAAATTACTTAACAACATTACAAAATCATCAGAAATGGTAATTAGAGATACTTAAATACAAAATTATTTGCAGAAATCATCTCAAACTGTAGAAAATTGTCCTGTAGACATCATAACTTGCATTAATACATGGAATTACAAACATTTAAGAAATTATCTTGCACCATTCGGTTCTTAAACATATTAAATGGACTTTAAATAATTTTCTTTCATAAAACGAAGTCTATATACACTGATTTACAAGTAATTACAAAACAAACATACCAGATCATATTCAAGCAAACTTTAGCTGACTACAAATACTTCATACAGCACAATACTATTCAAAATTCAGGTATGAGGGCTGTTACAGTATCTCTGTGTTTGCTTATGCATGCCTATACCGGTTTCTTTGGCTCTTCAGAGTATTTACGCTTCAAGCAATTGCTTCCCCACCCTATAATCTTAAACAAACTTTAGTTTTTATCTGTGTGTATAACAAGCTTACACATCTTGTCATTTATATTCATTCCATGTTGATCCACTCAGTCATATATCCTCTCCAAATCTACATCTACGTATCTACACATTTACTCTGCAATTCACAAAATTGTGGGTGGCAGAGGGTGCTCACCACCAAAGCTAATCTCTTTGCTGTGCATTCCAATCCCTAATGGTACAAGGGTAAAAAGAATTAATATGAGAATCAGTCCGGCACCTTATTTCTCTAATTTTATCTTTCCTGTCCTTCCGACTCAAATAGGTTGGTGGAAGAAGTATTTCACTACACTCAAAAGTGAAAGTGGGAGTACGCATGTTTACCAATAAGTTTAAATGAAACGTGTGTCGTCTATCTACCAGAGACTCCCATCCTAGTCTACTAATCAGTTCTGTGACACTTTCATAAGGACTGTAGCAAATGGTCACGAATCGAGCGGCTCTTCTCTGTACTTTCTCTATACTTCCGATCAATCCCTTACGAAACGGGTCCCAAATGGCACAACAATAATCCAAATGTGGATGCACAAGAGATTTGTACGCTATCTCCTTTGTTTGTTCATTTCAATTTTTCAAGATTCAACCTATGAATCGCAGCCTAGAATTTGCTCTACCTATTAACGAATTAATGTGTATGTCCCTTTTCATGTTCCTTTGTACTGTTACTCCCAAATATTTCATAGAATTGAGCTTATCAATAACTGTATTGTTTAACTCATATTTCTGAACAATTGGATTCTTTTTGTTAGTTATGCTCATTGTCTTGCACTTTTTACAATTTAGAGTAAGTTGCCACTCAGCGCACCAAGCTAAAATAACATCCAGATCACGCTGAATTTCTAAGCAATCGGCCAAATTTCTTACTTCCCTATAAATAACCGCATCATCAGCAAACAATCTAAAAAAGCTTTTCACTTTGTCTCCGAGATCGTTTGTAAATCACCCCGCAGCTGTTCAGTCTCCTCCCATTTTGAGCCCATTACATACCATTCTGTCATCTGCAAACAACCTAACTTCTATTAAGACAATCGTTCATTGGAATAACAAATAGTTATGATCCCTATGGTATTAGTTAGGGCACTAATGAGTAAAAACAATTATACGTTCCAAAGACAAATAAAGAGAATAACAATACACATTAATTTTAACAACTGAATTTTGCAAGTCATATTGAATACAATTAATTAATTTGTTAAAATTCTTGAATGGAGTAGAAGGAGTTGCCAATAAGATAAGCTCATAGTTTTTCTTTAAATATATCTTTATTATCTGCAAACTGTTTTATACTCTTTGAAAGGTTATTTAACAGATATATATCAGAATAATTAACTCCTTTTTCTACTAATGACAGAGATGTTTGTGTTTTGTGCAAGTTATTTCTGTTTCTTGTATTGAAATCGTGTACCTGTGAATTAGTAGTAAACAGGTTAAAATGGTCAGTGACAAAGCACACCAGAGAATATATATACTGAGAAGTCATCGTAAGAATATTGAGTTTTTTAAAAGTTGTCTGCAAGAAGTTCTTGGTTTTACCTTACACAACATCCTAATAGCTCTTTTCTGTGCTATGAAAACTTTTTTACTTTGTGAAGAGTTTCCCCAAAAAAATGATGCCATATGATATCACTGAATGAAAATATGAGTACACCTGTTTCGTTAATTCTAGGTCTGCTGTTTGAGAAAATGTATTGCAAATATGGCACTACTTAACTTCTTCAGTAGTGAAGTGATATGTTTGTGCTGACAGAGTTTCTCATCTATTTTAATACCAAGGAATTTTATACTCTTTGTTTCTAATATTGTGTTAATTTTATAGCTTACTTGTAAATCTGGTTGTGCATAATTTTTTGTTTTACACCTAATATATTGTTTTTTTTTTTTAATTTAATTTTAATGAATTTGCCTTAAACCAATTTGCTACTTCACTAAGTATTTCATTTACATTAAAGTCTAGATTGCTGTATGGTGTTTTTTTCACAGTCAGGTTAGTGTCATCTGCAAATAAAACATTATCAACTTTGTAAGTTTCCAGGAAGGTCATTGACGTACAACAAACAGAGGAGGGGTACTAAGACAGAACCTTGTGGAATTCCATGTTTCACTTTCTCCCAGTCTGATGAAGCACCTTTACTTATTTTAGAATAAAAATGGAAACTTTTTGCATTTGACTTTCCATGTATAATTTAAACCATTTAACTGCGGTTCCATAAATACCATAGTATTCCATTTTCTTCAAAAGTAACCCATGATTTACACAGTCAAATGCTTTTGCAAGATCACAAAACATTCCTACATGGCTCATTTTATTATTCAGTTCCAAAAATGTGTTATTTAAAAGTGAATATATAGCCATTTCTATAGATGATCCTTTTTGCAACCCAAATTGTGATTTAGTGAGGATATTATTTTGTGTAACATGTTTTATTACTCTACATGATTTTTTCAAAAATCTTTGAGAATCCTGAAAGTAATGAAATGAAACAATAGTTATCTACACTTCTTGCTTACTCTTTTTTAAACAATGATTTTACAACTGCATATTTTAGTCTATTTGGAAACACACCTTGCATTAAGGATTCATTACAAATGTGGGCAAGTACACAATTGATACAATCTGAACAGCTTTTTAGTAATTTGCTTGAAATATTGTCATAGGTGGAAGAATTTTTAAGTTTTAATTGTTTCATGAGTTTATTTATTTCTGAGACTGTTACTGGTGGCAAATGCATTTCCACAGATCTATTTTGGAAAGCAGTCTGAGGAAGCCTTATGGCACTATGTGGGGATTGTTTTTCTATGCCTAATTTTTCTACAACTGAAGTAAAATGTTTGTTAAATATTTCACAAACTTCCCCTACTTCACTATGAACAGATCCATTTTGTTCTATTTTTATGTCTTTAGAGTGATTTATAGATTTCCCTGTTTCAGTTTTTATTATATTCCATATAGTTTTCATCTTATTGCCTGAATTCTCTATTTTCTCTGATATATACCTGTTCCTGGCTTTTCTGATTACATTTCTTAGTATTTTAGAATAAAGCTTATAATGAACTTTCAGTGCATAGTTATCTGATTCTCTTACTTTTAAGTATAGGTCCCTTTTTATTTTACAAGATACTTCAATATTCACCCCTTACCCAGTTCATTGTGTGGAGTATTGACAACTTTCCTTTTTTCGAAACTTCCTTCGAAAAGTGTTAGAAATATATTAAGAATGGAATCAAATTTTTCATTAACACCCTGTGCATTGTACACTTCTGACCATTGTTCATTATTTTAGGAATCTATAAAATGTTTTATATTGGTTTCATTAACATTCCTTCTATATATCCAGCTTTTCTTTAACTGTTTAACTTGTGTTTCTGGACTTGATACATAACAGCTGGGCATTATGATCTGAGATACCATTTATTACTGGAAGTTTGTTGAAATAACTATACTGAGAAATATCCATAAAAAAATTATCAATTGCAGTCCTGCTATTATTTTGTATTCTAGTAGAAAAATTTACAAGTGCCATCAAGTTAAAAGACAACATCAAGACTTCAATATCTAGCCTCTCATTGCTGTGATTGAGAAAAACAACATTAAAATCTCCACATAAACCTATTTGTTTGTTATTTTTGAAACATATTAGCAAAGACTCAAACTGAGATAAAAAGTCTAAAATTTCCTGAGGAGTCTCTGTAAATTACTTTTACTATGAGCTCTTCCTTACCATATTCTAGTTTAGTAACACAGCATTCAAAGTGTTGTTCTATACCAGGTATGGGCAACCTTTCCTTAGCTGAGGGCGTAATTTCGGGACTTAATCAGATCGCGGGCCGGACTTAATCAGGTCGCGGGCCATAGGTAAGAAAGAAGTAGATAGTAGTGAATAAAAAGGCGATAAAAATTCACAAATTTTTTATTTACTAGAATTACAATAGGATAATCAAACATACAAAAAGCAAATTAACAAAAACAAATAGAAAAATCAAATGAAAATTAATGGGAGACTTGAGTTTGAAGCGTTATTTGAAATTTCTGAATCTCTCGCGGGCCGGATTGAAGCTGGTGGAGGGCCGGATCCGGCCCGGGGGCCGGGGGTTGCCCATATATGTTCTATACAATACTTACATACACCTACACTGTTGCAGTGAATATTATTTTTAACAAAAACGGCAATTCCCCCTTTCTCCTCTTTACATCTACAGAAATGATAACTTGGTTTATAATTTGGGATGGATAGCTGAGGTATTCCTGTGTCAGACAAATGAAGTTCGAGTAAGCACAAAACATCTACATTGAAATTTCAGGAATTTTGGATCTCTTCTAGGGATAAGGTAATTTCATCAGTTTTACTAAATAATCCCCTTATTTCTTGATGGAGAATAGTGGTCCAAAGACTTTGATTCAATTAATCTAATTGTTTTTCTTTATTAGTACATACTATTATGTCAGATGGAATATCTAATTTCAATAAGTTTTGATCAGGAGAGATGTTAATTTCTTTTAGACATCTTAATACACTTATTTAATTTACCCTAAAAAAGGCCATGACTTAATACCACTTATAACAGGAATACCTTGGCAACCCCTGATCTCATCAGCAATAAGAATCGAAATCTTCCTTTTACCTCGGAAATTCAGATGGAGTCCATGGTGAGTATAACTGTCCCTGCCAATGCAGGCCACATCTATCAAACCAATGTCTGAATGGCTGCCAGAAAACCCTTTCCAATGATGCATCTATACGCCTGATGTTATGCCACATCCAGGGTTTATCATAATGCTCAAGAAAACCCACAAATCCCACATTCGTCTGACATGTGTTCCTGGAAATATGAGCAATGTCTTTCCTCAATTGAATAATTGAGGTCCTTATCAAGACTATTTCCTGGTCCCCCTACAACTACAATACAATCCTCCTTTCAAAAATCTTTCCCTAAGTCTTCCACATTTGCTATAACACTTCCAAGATCTGCATTTAGTTTGAAAATACTGAACACTTCATAATATGGCCCCAAGTCAGACTGAACCCCATCTCACTGATTCCCCTCCCATGACTGCTTCTGAGTAACAGTACCTTCCTACATTTAGATACCCCCTGAAATGTTCTCCTTTTTACTTTACAAGATCCCAGATCGTTCAGTCCAACTTGACGCTCCTCAAAGTCACCATCTAGATCCTCCAATGGCCGAAACACATTGGATCTCTCCAGCTGGAAACCATCAGACAGACAGTATCTCCTACCTTTCCTGCCAGAGCTGATTTCCCTCCACTCACTGTTCTGCCTAAGCCTAAGAACTGAGTTTTCTGCCTTCAAGGCCTTTAAATACCTCTCTGCAGATTGTAAGCACCTTAGAATTTGGGTAAATTCTAGTTTGCTTAGCTTAAAGCATAAGGGAGAGAGTAAACTTTACAGTAAACATATAATTTTCATTGTAATCATAGGATATGAGAAAACATTTCAAGCAGAAGCTGATACTGTAAACCAACTCAATGTCTAAGCCAATTTAAGAGCAGTAAAGTCACTCGACTTATAATATAAGTGCTAAATAAGAATTTTTTAATAGTGAAGAACTTTTAAACTAACCTGGAAAAGGGTAATCCATTATTATCCAACTTGTAAACAATAGATTTTGGTTACGTGATACTTTCACTAATTCTTAACACATTTTGATGCAGTAAAGTAATTCTTAAAACAATAATAATAATTCCAAAGAAAGATAAATTCACTAAAATTCCGTAGTTTCAGACCATGTAAATAAAGATTTGAAACACTTCGATAAATAAACTTTCACTTTCAACATTTTTTTAATAATTTGTTTTCAGTAATTTCTCAGACTAAAAAGTAGATTTTCTAAAATAACTAAAAAGCCAATATAACATATTAAAATTTCAAAACATTCCATGCAGTTGAATGATTTTATATACATTTTAAAGTTATTTCGTTATCTATCACAACGTGCTTTCACTCGAGATTTATTTGAAAATAAACCAAGCCACTTCTGTAAATAAAACCACTGTCAAAACACGTAATCGAATTCAAAGAAATTTCTGATAACTTCTCTTTTTTGATATAAGCAGCAGAAGGATAATTATAACTAGAATCCAAGTATCTGCTAAACAGATTTAAATCCGCTGTTTATCAGATAACTTTGCCATTACACCACCGATAATAATAAAATTTACACCACTGGAATCAGGAATTTTTATAAAACATGATGACACTAATTTTATCACAATAATTTGTAAATCAGCAGGGTCACCTAAAAAGTGCTTAAATTTAGAAAGAAATTGGGGAATCACTAATTAATTTTCGGACATTTTTTTATCATTCCACACTCAAACTAAATTCAATTACAAGAAAGCTTATCATTTGAGAATTTTTGCTAAACACTTTTTATAAACTTTGAAGACTAAGCTACCCACAGTTAATTTTTAAAACACATTCTATAATTACATTTTTTCACACTATTTTTGGTAAGCATGTCACGCGGATGAGGGTATATAGGTAGTGGCCCAGGAGAGGGGGTTGATCTGTATTCTGGGAACGTTGCGTATGATGAAACTGCAAGAGCATTTATCGGTCGTGTGGTAGAGTGATTGATAGCTAGGTGAGAGAATTTCTGGTTGGTCGGTGTACTGCCATATTGACTGTAGTTAAAGAGTGAGGGGCGATGATAATGACTATGAATTTTTAAATTTTCAAAAGGGGTTTCAGTCGGTTTTCTTCCTCTTCATAATTTGCAATCTTTTGGAAATGTTTGTTCGATTGCCTACTCAACTGTAACTGCTATTTTCTGAAATGTGACTTTGGAATAAAATTTGTTTTTCATCAAGTGGATTTTCAAATATTTTGGTAGTGAACTGTAACCTTTCCTAAGCTTTTGGTTCAAATAAGCTTTGTGGCGGCCGTTAAGCTTTACAGTTGAATATTCTAGTCAGGCACATGGTCATTTAAAATTATTTCGTCAAATTCAACAGAACTTTCTACAAGGTAACATTCAGCTAAGGTGTCTAAGCCTATACCCACCCCAGTATAGCAGCTTAGTCCCTTACAAGATGCCAGATCTGACTGGAGCTTCAGAATCCGCTGCTCCTGATCCTTAATTCTGCAGGAGTGACAGTTGTAGAATACACAGCATCTTAGTTTTTAAATAATTAATAATTAATGTTTTTATATTATTTCAATGGGAAGTGTATTGATAGTGGTATTTTCGATTCATTATTTTGTATTTAATTAATGTTAGGCTGATTATGTGTGTATAGTGTTAAAAGTGCTTTATATATTGTTAATTTTATCGTGTTATTAATATTGTGTCAAAGAAATCCACGCGCATTACCGAATGAACAATGTACATGAAAATCTCTGGAATAAACAGTGCAGGAAGAAGATCTTTGACGTGAAGAACAGATGAGAAGCAGAGATGGTGTGTACGCGAAAAAGTTTGATGAAACTGAGAATTGCATTTGTTAATGTAAAGCAACAATAAAAGAATGAAAGTTGATAAAAATAATTTAAATTTTACACGTGGTGACTGTGACCATGACACAGAGCTAATTATTTAGCTCGTAATAAAAGAAGCCTGTAATCTTCGGAAAGGTAAGTGACGAAAATTTTGTAAATAAGAATGGATGGAAAAGATTTGGAAGTAGCTGGGGAGCGGGCAGTTGCCGCACTGGATTGTAGTGCTGCTACCGTTCATGATGATTCGGCAACTGGCATTGCGGAGAAGAATCTGTGCAATGAAAAGAGTAAGTCCGTAAAAGAAATGTTGGCTATGATTATTCAAGAACAGATGGAAGCGAAACGAGAAATGCAGAAAATAAATCAGAATCAACAGCAATGGAGAAGGGGAGGAAATTGTGACAAAGCGGTGGACAAAGAAGCGGAAGAGGAAGCAGAAAGCAGGTTAAAGCAAGTGATGACAACATGCAAACAAATGCTAGAAATGGAGACTGAAGGAGACGGAACAGAAAATGACAGCGAAGATAAGCGAAGGTTTGACAAGAAATTGAACACAATGTCTGATAACAATGGACCATTGAAATGGTGGGAGTGTTTAGAACAGATACAAGAGATCAACGAGTGTAATAATGTTGATAGGAGGGAAGCAGAACATAAAGAAATTATTGGATTTGCGAGAATGAGCGAATGGGAGAATGACGACCAGAAGGTAAATGATGAAGCAAGAAGGAAAAGTGAAATGCCTTTTACTTTCACATATAAGGATGAAGGAAGTCACGAATTTGAAACACATGAAATCGAAGAAGAAACTGAAGATGTGGAGGCAAGGGAAGAAGAGACCAGCGGTGAAGAAGAGGAGCGAGAATACGGATTTCCGTTGGACAGAGTGGCGAGTAAGGAAGAAAATGAAGATGAAAATGAGGTAAAATGTGGGCTAATAAAGAATGAAACAGTGGGAAAAGATGAGAAGGAGGAATCAACCAGAGACGGGGTGAAGAGGAAGAAAGGGCTCGATATGTACCACGAGGGCCACAACATTGTAAGGTGCGAGTGGAAGAAAGGTGGCGGAGAGTGCAAGGAAGATGCAACGATAGGGAAAGTGAAGATGAAGAGGGAGTGACACATCAGAATATTGAATCAGAGGAATTGTTGGGATTAGAAAAAAAAAAAAAAATATGTGTGATCTGAACTTATACCGGGGGTGTGAATGAATATAACTATGGCTGAAAATGTATGTATGGGTGAATGGTGTGATGTTAAATCACACAAAATTTGACAAAATTCAAATTTTGGTGACAAATTGGCCGAGGGGATGTGTAAGAATACACAGCATCTTAGTTTTTAAATAATTAATGTTTTTATATTATTTCAATGGGAAGCGTATTGATAGTGGTATTTTCGATTCATTATTTTGTATTTGATTAATGTTAGGCTGATTATGTGTGTATAGTGTTAAAAGTGCTTTATATATTGTTAATTTTATCGTGTTATTAATATTGTATCAAAGAAATCCATGCGCGTTACCTAATGAACAATGTACATGAAAATCTCTGGAATAAACAGTGCAGGAAGAAGATCTTTGACGGGAAGAACAGATGAGAAGCAGAGATGGTATGTAGTACGCGAAAAAGTTTGGATGCAACTGAGAATTGTATTTGTTAATGTAAAGCACAATAAAGTAAAATGAAAGTTGCTAAAAATAATATAAATTTTATACAGTTCCAGGCAATACTGACACAAGAGTCACTGTTAGTAATATCGCTGCATCCCCAGTGAAACCAGCGCCCACAGTCCCAACACGCCATTCCTTCTCTTACTGGTCTTCGGCAATTTCCACACTTAGTATTCATTATGATACTTTCAGAAAACTTAATAACTTAGGAGAATAAAAACTTTAAAACATTTACTTTTAAATCTACTTTAAAAAACTTAAGAACTTGGGAGAAAAAAAAAACTTTAAAACATTTACTTTTAATTAAATACTTGTGTTTCAGTTGCCAAAGAAAAGTAAAAGTAGGATTCTAAGAAAAATTCTAAACAACAAACTATGTAAATCACTCAAAACTTTTCCGAAATGTGAATTAAAACGCTTATCAACTACAAGACTTACAACAAAAACAAACAAATGATATAAAAAGAACTTTTTAAACAATTACAATGAAATTTGACACCCTAGAACGCTGATTCTGACCTAACCTGAAATATAAACAAATAAAATTTGTTTACAGTGTACTGATTTTATATTTTAAAAAATGGTTCACTGTCACATAATAACTTCACAATTTATTGTAAAACAAAACTAATGCAGTCAAAACAAACTTAATATGAAATTCTGTTACGCTAAAACAAGAATATTGATACTAGATGTTAAACACAGAGGTAAACAAAAGCCACGGAACACTGAATCTACAATTTATGGATTTAACAAAGCCTATGGAAAAGATAACTGATAATACGAATACCAGAAACTAATGTAAACGATAGTAACGCTCTATAACAAAAATCTGAACTTAAGCCTAGCGTTAAAAAATGTAAATAATCAAGGAACAGATCACAGCACTGAAACACAAATATTTTTTTTTTTTTTTTTTTTTTTTTTTTTTTTTTTTGCAATAATAAAAACAGTCACTATCACTCACAGTAGAGGATGTATTAGAATTTAGAGTTTTTAATTACTATTATAACAAAAACTAACTATTAACTATATTTAATTATAATTTAAATACACACATTCACGCCGTATGTACTTCCACGATATTCCAAAAATAATATACAAAAGTAATACACAAAACTGAAATTTCTCTGATTTGATTATTAACAAGTATCTCTAATTAATTGGTTTTGTTTGAAATGTACTGAACATTCTGATGATAAATCTTTAGTTTATTTTCATAATGTGTTGGTGCATCATTCTCTCTCATGTTACTGGTACAATTAAAACACTTGCCTTTTTGAACAGAACTCTTGTCATGCTTTTGCCAAACCTAAAGGCCCCTTGAGATGACCCTTTCCCGATCACCCAGTCCCGTTCCCAATTTTGCTTTGCTCCCGTCAACAGAGTGTTGCATTTAGATGACCCGTTGGTCGGCCTGATCTGGTAATAATGTACTAGCGGCCTACCATCATGCCTGTATCCATCTTGCTCTGCATATTCCATTCAATAGTAATGCTAGTAATAAAATTAGTTACAAATTTGATTAAATTTCTAATATTTAAATTAAAAATGTATGGCCCCATATTTATCAGAACCACAAATTCTTGGTGTAAACCTTAGGGCTTGACATTTCAAAAAAAAACCTGGGAAAAAGAAAAAATATGTGCGCCAAGAAATTATATTTATACAGGCATGTACTCAGTCACTTTAGACTCTTAGATGTGTTGGTTGGTGAAGATATCAGGAATTCTAGCGATGACAGCTGAAATGCCTCATTTCTTGCGTCTTTGTTATGATAGAGGGCATGTATTATAAAGTATCATACTTTATTTTTTGCTGTATTACTGTTTCCTACGAATAAGTATGCAAAATACAACACATTTAACTGAATGTTCATCTGCTAGTTTCACAACCTTCTGCAAGAAAAAGTACCTATCGGCCAGCGATTTTTTGTTCACTCACATCATTTGATTACCGCATTGGAGTCGGGGCAATAATAGCGGACATTCATATTGTTGTACTCCAGTCGACTCATGTCCCCTCGGCATTATTTCTGAACATAACCATAAAGTATGCAGAAACAATTTATTTTTGGTAAACTATACAATTCAATTAAGTTCCAAACGAAATGTTAGTGCTTATGTTGAAATGAAATAAATTGAAGATGGTGGGAAAGGAGAAATGAGCATCCATAAATTTAAAAATGAGTCTTTCTTTTTTTGTTATACTAGATGTAGAATATGACTCCAGCTGTAACACTGAAATGAAACCAACAACTAATATCTAGTCCAGTAAGCCCGAAAATATATGTATTTAAGGCAATAAATAACTATTTTCCTTTATATACTTTTTATTTCCCTCATCAAAAGACAAATATACTTTATTTTTTTCTAAATAAGTTGGTAACTCTATGAGAGGAGTCCCATAAAAATTTGTGGGTCTTTTACACCTCCAGCAACTCTATCAATACTTATTTTTCTTGATTATCAGATGAATACATCTCAAATTAATAGAAAAAGGGGTAACCAGACAGTGTGAGCAGTACCGGGCGAGGCTTTACATGGCCAGTTTTCAGGGCAGAGTGGTGGGGGCCCGACTTACCCCCACCCTTTCGCCCTAAATCAGATGGAATTTCCACCTCACCTCCCTGCCTGATCTCACAGCAAAAACGTGTCCAGGAACTGACTTTAGACAACCCGTTTTCAGGGCCGAAGGGGCGTGGCCACGATTTATGGAGACCAGGTCGGGTCGTCTAAAGGGGCCTTATCCTTTGCGAAAGGTCTGGCCTCTTTTACTAGTTTCCCTGGTTCTGACTTTTTAATTCCTGATGCCAATGTAGTGGCACTGATTCTATCTTTTTACTAAATTTCAAATTTTTGTGATTTCAGAATGTACATAATCATGAACTAGGCCATGTCATGTATGCAAATACCTATTTAAATTACTTATGTCTACTATGTGGACATTTTGAAAATGTTTACTTAATTCGGCAATCTGTTTCTAAATTTACTCATGATTTTTCTATTAAATTGTGTCTGTGTAGAATATTTACAAGAACTACGTTAGTGTGAGTTAGGGATGGCAATGTTCCTGCCAAACCGTTAGTCACATTTTCTCCTTCATTTCTGTAGACATCATTCGCACCAGCAACAATCACAACAAAATTGTCAGGTGACCGTGATACACGCTCTTTTTTTATTCCACAGATGACTGTTGAAAGTGTAGCTCCTGGTATCATCATTGAAGATACTTTCCTATTCTTGTTGTGATGAACTGATGATGATGCTAATCCCCAGCCATAGCTGTTCGAATATATATAAACCTTCTCCAGTTTAGCAGCATTCGATCTCTGCCTCATATTTCTTTCCACTTGTATCTCGTTTTCCTTCACATGTGCTTCTTCATAATCATCCCAAACTTCTTGAAGAACACTAAATGTTTTTGTTTTTTTTACTGGAACTGTTGTTACCTCGACTTTTGGCATAGGCCTAAATGATGCTTTATCACTGTTTTTCGATACATATGTTCACATTTTCAGATTCTTCAGTGTGTCATTTTCTTCTGAAATCTGATCTATCTTCTCCTTTAACGATTTTTCCTCTTTCTTTGCTAATTAAACCTGAGTTTATCACATATACATATATTCTTGCGGTCATTAGCTGTTGGACATTCCATTGCATGGTTTTGTCTTGAATTTGCTTGTGTAACAATCACATTTGCAGTTTTCACTCTTACCTTGCATGATGAACACAAATCTGATTCTCCATCTAAGTTTATATACATTTTATACATAACTTCATGCGCAGCAATTTATGGTTTTCACTGACTGGTCCACCAACGTTACTACTTGTGGTCATCGTCTTGCCATATTGTTGATTTGATTCACCTTGGCATGTGTGCTGTCCTGCCTCCAGATAAGTATAGAATAAATATGTATTAAATCACCACAATTGACATAAAAAAATTATCAGAGAAATATATGCATATTTGAATAAATGAATAGATTGTTTTGAGGAAAAAGAAATGTTTATATATTCACCACATTTTTCATGTTTTGCTAAGCTTTTCTATGGCTTTATCAACAATGTAAACTAAATGTTTTATTATTTATGAAATTTGTTTGGACATATCATTATTCCATTGGTTGTTATTTCAGGTAACTGATGAATTTGAGTTCCAAAGGAAACGACTCTCACATCTCTCTGAGGATAAATCTGAATTGACTGAAGGTGGCCCTGAGAAACTGGATTCTCACACTTCACAATAACTGTTCATGAAATTCACATCAATGATTTGAATTTTTAATTTAAATACCTATATTTGACTTTATTGGCAGAAAAAAAATAGAAAAATATGAGCAACATATTATCAGCAATTAGTGTTATCTGGAACATATTTATTATGGTCTCCATATACTGAAGACCACTGGAATGTTTGGACTCAATCTTGCCACATGACCATGGAAAGTAACTCTCCATTTTCTAACACAGTCTAAGAGCTTCTCTATACATTAGAATACCTCTGAGTTGCGACACCTCCCTAATTCTCCAGGTCCTGCATTGGGACCGGTTCTTCCTCAGAATCCTTCCCTCTCTGCTTTCAGATACTCAAACAGGCATCTGCTGTTTAGTGATAAGCATGACTGTGATATTTATGGATGGTAATAATTAATTTTCAGATATGCAATCTCATATTATAATTAATGAGTAGGAAATAATGACATATCGTAATACTAATATGAAAGGTTAAGGGCATAGTAAAGTTCAAGACTGTACACAAAACAAAATATACACAAAGATACTACATTTTAGATTACCTCTTCGTTATGTGAAAACTTTACTTTACTTTTTCATGTCTAGAACTAGTTTCAATAAAATCCTCTCGGGTGTCCAGCCGGATGGTGTTGCATAAACATGACGTTTCAACAGCTAGCTCTGCTATCTTCATCAGGTGTCAGGGCTCTTCTAGCTGTCCCAAGCTGACTGTCACCGCCTAGACTGACTTAGAAACCACCCCACCCTGTCCAAATGTGCTAGCGGCCCATGATGCTGGTAGGTCCACTCTGATTGGTCGTAAGCACTGGCTTAATCTGCAGTCCGCAGTGGCGCCTGACTGGTGCCATTTGTGCCCTCCATGCCTTGCTGTGCAGATCTGCTTCGCTCTTGTCATCGATCACTAATGATTGGTCTCCAGGCTTTGATCAGATAGAGCCCACCATCCCTGTTTATGTTGTTATCATTTAGCCAGATTTCCAATGACTCACTTATGACCGAGTCCCAGAAGGAAGAGACCCTAGCCAGCACTACAATTTTGTCGAACTCTATCCTGTGTTCTTCATCGAAGGCATGTTCGGCTATCACAGACTTTTCCAGTTGCATCAGCTTTAGGTGTCGTTTGTGTTCGGTAAGGTGCTCTTCGATCGTTCTGATGGTCTGACTGATATACAATGCCACTGGTATGGAAGAAATTCCAGGTGTCCTCAAGCCTAAGTCATCATTTACCGAATGCAGCATATCATATATCTTGGCAGGAGGCCGGAAGATACTTTTTATCCCATACCGCGCTAGGAGTCTTCCAATTTCCCAAGTCCCCAGCATATGGAAGGAAAGCAAGAGTTTTTGGTGGTTCTTCTTGCTCCGATGGTGATCTTGGTGGCTTCTGAATAAAGGCATACTCTATCTGCCACCAAGAGTAGCTGTTCTGTTCAAAGATGGTCTTGAGATGTTTAATTTCTTTTGGCAGCCTCTCACGATTGGAGATTGCTCTTGCTCTGGGCATCAGAGTGGCCAATACAGAGTTGTGTTGTGCCATATGATTGAAGTTTACTGCACCCAAGTAGCGCTCAGTGTGGGTGGATTTATGGTATATGCGATGTGACAAAGTACCGTCGGGTTTCCACTTTAAGAAATTCATCCAACACTTGGATACTATGTGGCCACACAGTGAATGTATCATCGACGTAATGGTAGAAGCAAGAATGTTTGAGGGTGGCTCTCTCTAGAGCCCTCTCTTCAAAATCCTCCATGTAGAGGTTCGCTACTACCTGAGAGAGCGATGGCCCCATTACCATTCCGTCGGATTGTTCATAGTACTTCCCTCTGTACATAAAATAAGTGGAATAAGGTCTGAGGTGGTCGGTTCAAAATGACGGCCTATCAGGTCAAGTGTGTCCCTTAGCGGTACGCGTGTGAAGAGCAATACCATGTCAATGCTGACCAGGATTTCAGTATCTGAAATTGTTAGAGACTAAATGGTCTCCACAAATTCCACTGAGTTCTTGATGTGATGACAGCAATGACCCACAAAGGGGCTAAGAAGGCATGTCAGATACTTGGAAAGCTGGGTAAGTTGGTGCCCCAATGGCGCTGACAATACGTCTTAATGGTACACCCTGCTTGTGGTCCTTGCGCAAGCCATATACTCTCAGTGGTCTCGCAGCAATTGGCTTGATTCTCCTGGTCACCTCTTCCAGTAGTTCAGCATTCTTGATAAGAACCATCATCTTGCTCACAACTTTTGCAGTAGGGTTGGTATCCAGCAGTATGTAAGAAATGTCATCAAGAAGGCTCATCACCTTTTTGTCATATTGTACCATGGAAAGGAGAACAGTAGTAATATCCTTATCCGCTTATAAAATGACTATGTCATCTCTGCGGCGTAAAGCATTAACTCTCAGTCATCGTGATATTGTTCTTAGGTGGCTTAGCCTGTCGGGTCTTGTAGAATAATCTGGGTGGGAAGGTGTACATGGCACCAGTCAGTGGCCACAGTTGGCCACGTATTAAACCAGTGCTCTTGACCAATCACAGCAAGTGGGCCTACCAGCATCATGAACCTCTAGCACATCTGGGTGGCTGGGGTGCGGGCGTTGTAGTGAGCCCAATATTTTGCGCACCATTTCTGAAGGTAAAAGTTCGATAGATGGTGACCATCAGCTTGCAACAGCTAGAAGAGACCTGACACCTGCAGAAGACAGCAGAGCTAGCTGTCAAAACGTTGGACACCCGAGAGGTTTTTATTGCATCAGTATGCCAGGAAAGTCTTTAGAACTAGTTTCTCAGCACAGTATTGAGCTCTGTCTGTTGTTTTTTCTTGTGAGTCCATAGGGGTACAGACAGTGGGACAATTTGAGTTAGAAAGTGTTCCATAGTTTGTGTTGTTCCACAGTTGCAATCTATATTATCTTCATGTATAAGACCCCACCTTGATAGGTCAGTTTTTACTTGGCCACACTTGACTTAATGCAGTTCAGTGTGTTCTCCTTACCTTCCAGTATAGTGATGAGCCACTGGGCATTTCTGTTGAAGCCGAGAAGCCAGGTGGTTCATCCAACAGGCTATTCACAAACCATCTGCATGATCTGAGCATCCCTCCAGCACAGCATTTTCCAACCGAAGAATGAGGTGACAAGGTTTTTTTTTTTTTTTTTTTTTTTTTTTTTTTTTTTTTTTTTTTTTTTTTTTTTTTTTTTTTTAAACTTCTCTGTATATTTGATTGTATTTCTGCATGAGACAAGTCTTATGAAACCAACTGTTCTATAAAGGTTATTCAGTGGGGTTTATTTCATAGACCCTATAATGTGCCAGCATGTCTCATTGAGGCTGATATCCCCCATCCTAGTGGAGCTGAACTAGACCACACTGGGCTGGCATATTCAACAGTAGAGAAGCTATGTGAGATAAGAAAATGCAGCATAAGGCTATATCAATGCATTTTTTATCCTTCACCTGATTCAAAACATAAAGAATGATTTCTGAAGAAACATTATCAGTATCAATCTAAATATCCAACTGCACTTGACTTTTCTTTTCATGCAATAAATGAACATTACTTTTGCACTTCTTAATTTAAAAATCTACCTCACAAAATGTTGATTTTTACTTTGTGTTAGATCTGTATGTTTGTTGCATTTATATAATATATTCCTGCATGGCTTCTGTAGTACTCATCATTATTATCTTTTTCCACTTTTGTGGATCCATCTAGAAGCTGTTCTTATTTTCAAAGCAAGGTACTATTTACTACTGGCTTGATAGGCTTGTCATAGTTTTAAAGGGGTAGTAGATGTGTTATCAACCTTTCTGTTTTGTGTCTAGCTTGTGTTCTATTTGATAAGTGTTTATTTGCTTGTAAAATGTGCAGTTTATCAGGTATTCACTTAGATGACTGCAGAAAACTGCCTGAAAACTGCAATCAGAACAGCCAGAATGCTAAGATCAGGATCTGAATGAGGGTCCATTTTACCTATTTCACCCAGTGTGTGCACGACCACATATATATATGTATTTTTTTTTTTTTTTTTGCTGTCGTCAGTCTTTAGACTGGTTTGATGCAATCCTCCATCCCTTCCTATCCTATGCTAACCTTTTCGTTTCTACATACCCCTTACAACCCACGTCCTCAATTATCTGCTTAATATATTCTAATCTCTGTCTTCCTCTAAAGTTCTTACCTTCGACTGTTCCCTCCACTAACAAATTAACCAATCCAGCATGTCTCAAAATATGACCTACCAGCCTGTCTCTTCTTCCTGTAATCTTCTTCCATAAACTTCTTTTCTCACCCATCATTTCCAAAACTCGTTCATTTCTTACTTTGTCTGTCCACCTAATTTTTAGCATTCTTCTGTAGCACCACATTTCAAATGCTTCAAGTTTCTTTCTTTCCGGTATCCCTAAAGTCCATGTTTCGCTACCGTAAAGTGCTGTGCTCCACACATAGAGTTTTAAAAAGTTGTTTCTAATTCCTAGATCAATATTTGAAGCTAAAAGTTTCTCTTTTTCATAAAGGCTCTTTTTGCTAGTGCTATTCTGCTTTTAACATCATTCCTGCTTCGGCCTTCGGTTGTAATTTTGCTTCCCAAGTAACAGAACTCACTCACTTCTCCTATAGCATCCGATCCTATTTTTATATTTAAACTGCTACTATTGGTGTCATTTCAACTACATTTCATCACTTTTGTCTTACTTTGATTTATATTCAGTCCAAACTCTTCCTTCAGTATTTTGTTGATACCATTCAATAACTTTCTCAATATCCTCAGCCCTCTCTGCTAACAAGACAATGTCATTAGCAAATTGTAGCATACTGATTTTTTCTCCCTGAAAACTTATGCCGCATGGAAATTTTTCTTTGACTTCCTTCATTGCTTCTTCTACATACAATTTGAATATTAACGGGGATAGACTACAACCTTGTCTCACACCCTTTTTAACCGATGCATGTCTCTCGTGATTCTCTACTTTTATTACAGCCACACGATTCTTATATAGTTTATAGAGTATTCTTCTATCTCGATACTTTAGACCTGACTTCTTTAGAATTTTGAACATCTTGTCCCACCTAACATTATCAAAAGCTTTTTCTAAATCAACAAATGCCATAAAAGTATCTTTGTTTTTCTTGATCCGCCCTTCAAGTATTAATCTTAAAGACAGAATTGCTTCCCTTGTACCACGATTTTTCCTAAACCCAAACTGATCTTCACCTGCTCTCTCTTCTACTACCCTTTCCATCCTTCTGTATATTATTCTGGTCAGTAATTTTGAAGCATGTGATGTTAGACTAATTGTGCGATAATTCTCACATTTGTCGGCTTGTGCTTTCTTTGGAAGTGTGAAGATGATATTTTTATTAAAATCAGTTGGAATTTCTCCTGTTTCATAACTTTTTGATATCAGCTTGAATAATCTTTCAATTCCTTCCTCTCCTAGAGATTTAAGAAGTTCTGCAGGGATCTCATCAATTCCAACTGCCTTATTTGCTTTCAAGTCATTCAGAGCTTTATTAAATTCTGTTCTCAAAACAGGATCTCCTAAGTCATCAAGGTCGACATCGCCTTCCTTTGCCAATACACTATTGTTCAAGTCGTCCCCATCATACAGTTTCTCAATGTATTCCTTTCATCGGTTAGCTCTATCTTCTGAGCTTAAAAGAGGTTTCCCATCGGCAGCTTTAATGTTCATACCTCTTTTCTTCATTTCTCCAAAATTCTGTTTGATCTTTCTATATGCAACATCTACTTTTCCTACAACCATTTCCTTTTCTACTTCTTCACACTTTTCTTGTAGCCATTTTTCTTTTGCTATTTTGCATTTCCTATTTATTTGATTTCTAAATTGCCTGTACTGCTCTCTTCCTGCTTCATCCTGAGCATTTTTGTACCTTCTCCTCTGATCCATCAGCTCCAAAATTTCTTCTGTGATCCAAGGTTTTCGGGCAGCTTGTTCCCTAAAGCCTAATGTTTCTTTGCCAGCTTTCATTATTTCGGTCTCTAATGAATTTCATTCGTCCTCGGTTGAGCTCCTTTCACAGTTACTTCTTAGACCTAAGTCTGCCATTTCTGCAAATTTTTCTCTTGTGTTAGATTGTTTCAGCTTATTCACCGCCAGTCTGTTCTGCTTATGCTGCTTCTTATTCGCTTGAATTTCAGCCTGCACTTCATTACTATCAAATTATGGTCCGAGTCTATGTCTGCTCCCTGGGTACATTTTACACTCTAGAACTTGATTCCTGAATCTCTGTTTGACCATGATATAATCTAGCTGATATCTGCCTGTATCCCCAGGACGTTTCCAGTCGTATATTCTTCTTGCATGGTTCTTAAACAGTGTGTTCGCCACTACCAGCTTATATCTTTCACAAAATTCTAGCAACCTTCTTCCTCGCTCATTTCTTTCTCCTAGACCAAAACTTCCTACAGTATTCCCCTCTTTTCCTTCTCCCACTATTGCATTTCAATCACCCATGATTATTAGATTTTCCTCCCCTTTCACATATTGGATTAATTCTTCAATTTCAGCGTATATTTTTTCTATTTCTTCGTCATCTTCCTGTGACATTGGTATAAATACTTGTACTAATGTGGTTGGGACGGGCTTAGTTTCTAACCCCATCAAAATAATCCTGTCACTAAACTGTTGATAATAACTCACCCGTTTCCCTACTTTCTTGTTCATTACAAATCCTACACCAGTGACTCCATTGACAGCTTGTGTGCTAATTATCCTGTGTTCCCCAGACCAGAAATCCTGTGCGTCCTTCCATTTAATCTCACAAATCCCAACAACATCTAACTTAAGTTGTTCCATCTCCCTTTTTAAGTTTTCTAACCTACCTGCCCTAATCCAGACTTCTAACATTCCACGCTCCGACTCGTATGTTTCTATCCATTCTGATGACTCCACCCTGAGCAGTCCCCACCCGGAGATCCGATTGGGGGACTATTTTACCTCCGGAATATTTTGCCTAGGAAGAAGCCATCATGATATATGTAATTTGAGAGGATTACATGTCCTCGGGATACCCTTTGGGTCTTTAATGCAGTGGTTTCCCATTGCCTTCTGCATCACAATGCCGTTGATCATTTCTGATTTATCTGCCTTTAGGGGCCGTTTCCAACCCCAAGGGCAAGAGGGTGCCCTGAACCACTCCCTGCTCTTCCGCCCTCCTTTCGGAGGCCGTTGGCAAGCAGTGGGTGACTCCTTATACCGGGAATCTTTCAGTCGCCAGAGCCTCATCCGTGCAAACAGGGTCCACCACGTGAAGGAGAGGTTGACATTTGGTTGGAAAAGACTGGTATTGTCTCTCCCAAACCCTTACACCCCATATATATGTTTATTCTGTTGTAAACAAATATTTCCTTTCTAAAATTTGTTTTAATTATGACAATAGTATTCTTCAACATTTGAATCAGCTTGTATAATGTAATTTTTCATAACATATATTTTCATAAAAATATCATTAAAAGATCATTATATTTTGATGAATATCCACTATTATTTATTATCATTACACTTGGAATAATTATAATTACAAATTCATCAACAGTTTCAGAATTTCTGTTAACACTGATGTAGTGACCAGAGCCTTAAATATATCAATAATGATCTTCTAATCCAACATCTAGAAAGGTCCTTATAATTCTCTGTTTGTAATATTTGTTTCACTGTCAGTTTCTGAAATAATCTGCAGACATTGAAAAAAAAGAGGGTATCAAAAGAACAACATGAGCAACATAAAACTAAAGTTACAAAACATGTCAGTGCAGCCCAAGACTAAAGAAACAATGTGTGGTATACCATATTCCAACATTCAAAACTCAAAGGAGGAGTTATAACAAATCCAAATTAATGTTTTTGCCCAGAGCCATGTTTTTTTTTTTTTTTTTTTTTTTTATGAAGCATCAAATCATAAATTCATAACACGACAGAATGTAATTCAAGATAAAATGTCATACATAAGCAGAAACTACTAGAAAATTCCTGTGTTCTCCTATTTTATTTAACATTGGTCTGAACATTTTTTGGCTCAATACTGAGTGAATAATTTAATAGTTTTAAAAAATCCTTTTCAACAGAATCTTCCTTAATAATTTGTTTCAGCAATGTTTAAATGTTATTTTTTTCATAAAAATAAAAAAAAAAACTTAGTCATCATCATCATCCCCATCTGTCTCCAGTTTCCTGGATGCAGTGTAAGAGCGCCCGCCACCTTTGCCTGTCCAAGTATGTTTCCTCTTATTGGATTCTAGACCATGGTACCGGTACACCTTTCCTTTCTCCTGTAGGCCCTGTTTCAGGAGATCAATTCATATCGAGCCAGCCTCTAGGTCTTTTACCCTTCAGTTCTTTTTCCAGCCATATCCTCGCTGTTCTTGTTGGGTCCATCCTCTTAACATGTCCCAGCCATCACAATCTTGCTTTGGCAATTTTTTCTTGAAGGGTTTCATTGATTGTGATCTGTTTTTTGAATCACTTCATTCCTGATCTTGTGTCTTCTGGTTTTCTATACCACTGATCGGCCGCCTCGAGTTTTCATCTCTCCTGGCAGTGGTACTTTTCCATTCTTCTTCTGCCGATCCTATTTCACTTTTGGGTACAAGATCACATATTCTCTTTTTCCTGTTTTTCTGAATTCTTCAGTTCCCAAATTTTTTCTTAGGCTTTTTCCTTGTTTTTAATTTCTCTACTCTAACATTTCTGAGATTAGCAATTAACAAATGGGGATCACTACCTAAATTTTCTCCAGCTAATACTTTCACATCTGTGATGAAGGCCCCTGCTTCTCAATCAGAGACTATGATTCATGATTCATGTGGCGGGTTGGGATTTGACCACATCTTTCCCCCTGCCATATGTCTCGCCTCCCACATGAGTAAGACTAAGGTCGAAATATTGTGCAATTCGTGTGTTTCTGTGTTTTTACGTGTCTCGCCCTCCTGCCTTCATCTGTGGTAAGTGATGGGTAACTGTTTATTTTCCCTATCCTATTTTTATATATATATATATTGGAGATGGTAATACTGTAGGTATAGTTATGAAAAGGGACATATTTCAGGAATAAAGAGAAATTTAAAAGAAAAATTTAGTATGTATTAGGGGAACACCAATACAGTGAAAATAAAGTGGGAATATGTGGAAGAGATTATAAGAATTACAGAAGAAATGTTTATTCAAAAACAGAAAAAAACATAAGCTACATATTACAACAGGCCCACAAGAAGGCTAAAGAGGTTAGTAAGAAGTGAACACAATAGAGGTTAGAGATATCAAGGTAGAAGGAAACACTTGAAACAACCAAACAAGGAATTAGTAGCCACAAAGAGGGAAGATAAAGAGGGTCTATGAAGAATATTATGGTTGCAGAGGGGCACTAAATGATACATTCAGAAATTTCTGTGGTTATGTTCAAACAGTGAGGGGAAGGGAAGGAATTCAGTCAGTTAAAGATAATGATGGTAAAGACTATAGAAGCTACTGTGAAAAGGAAGAGGCTGTTAGGGACTTAAATTCAGAGATGTGACATGGAAAATCATAACAGGATCTTCTCAACATGAGTATAAATAAGCTGACAAAGAAAGTAGAAATAATTGTTGAAAATATTATGTGAGAACAACTAAGTAAGATAGGTAATATGTATTAAAGATATAGAGGATATGTCATTGTATCACTTCCTGAAATGTGATTTAGATTGAGCCTGGAGATGTGTTGCTTACCCGAGGACTGATAGTATTATTGGTTCATAAAGGAATGAAGACAAATAGGGTTGAAAATTACAGGCTATTTGGTTTGACTTAAGTGGTAGGCAAGCTGATAGATTCTTATTTCTACTTAGAAAATGTTGCATTCATTTCCAGAAGTACTTTAGTATACAAGAACTAAAACAAAGTATGACACTTGGCAGGAATAAAATCGTACTGAAAAGATATTGGGTTTCAAAGTTGAACACGTTTTGGATAAGTTGTAATAAACAGTTAATAATTTCTGAGGCTACAATTTTCTAGCTACAAGAAAATTTTATAGTTCAAAAGATGCGTAAAAATTTTAGTATATTATGTGAAAGTATCAAATTGATAGGTAAAAATTAAGGGATGTTTTTGTACGATTTTATGGTTAGGAGTAGTTTATTTCAGCTGGAGGGGACCATGGTTAAAAGAAAATATAATTTAATCTGAGCAAATTTCACTAGGTTTTTTTTATGAAAGTTCATGCAGTACTTTGTCTAGAATCGAAAAAAGTAAATTAATTTTAAATCCTTGCAAATGGCCACTTCCTGTTTTAAGATTTCAAAAGATAGACTTGCAAGGTAAATCAATGAAAATTGAAACTACAAGAAGGAAGTTAGAAATCATACAACTTCATATTATATAGAAATTTGGATGTGGAATCATTTAAAACACATTTTAGCTTTGTAGCTTTAATACTTTAGAAGATATTGTTTTTTTAAGCTTCATATTTTGTATTACACTAAGTTAAGGAATTGTATCTCAGCCTGTTTATACATCAAAAGAAAGAGAAAATTAAAAAATCATTTGAAAACTAATTCCTTAGTCTACCCAAACAGTCATAGCTCAGACCAAGCTGTATTATACAAATCCTGATAATCAGCTTCACGTCTGACATGACATGACACCTATTTGATAGTGTAGACCTGGATATCCCAAGAATCATGTCATAGCTTAAATACTTTGAACATGAGAGAGATTTCAAACTTTACAAAGTTAACAATTTTTTACGGCCAAACTATTAAAGATAGGAAAATTTTCACTAGGATCATTTTTGACATTTAGACTTGAACTACAGCTCACCAAACTTTCGAATCAATTGGAAGAAAAATCAATTCGGAAAGTTTCGAATATTTTGAAAGATCTGGTAAAGTTGCATAAGACTAATCATCCTCTATTTGAGAGGCTCCTGGAGGCAGGAGTGGGCAGTTGTTGGACATAGCTCGTGTTGAGCGGTCATCTGATTGCCGATTGGGGCATGAGATTAGATGGATAGGCAACAGGAAACTGAAAGTTGTTATAGGGTCGTGACTAGCAAGTTGGCCATGTTTGGTCAGACTATTATATGTGGTGCAGGTGTAGACTCGCTCTCAATGTAGCTGATTTTACCAGTTAGGGTTGACTGTGACTTGATTCACTGTTTCAAACCTACAATCATTTTAATTTTGAGAAGAAGAACCAATTGCTGTAGATTGGTCTATGAGCTATGTAAAAAAATTTGAGAATATAGTGTTTTAAATTGATTTTGATTCTACAGTTAACTTTATTTTGACCACACGCCTTTTCTAGTTGAAGTTCTTGACCACTTGACAATCTACTCGTTAGTCTACGCGAACGGTCATAGCTAAGACCAAGTTATATTATACATACCCCGATAATCAGCTTTGCGTCTGACATGACATGACACCTTTTTGATAGTGTAGAACTGGATCTCTCCAAGGCATTTGTCATAGTAAGCCATAAAATGATGATAAATATTATTTTCTGGATAGAGGAGTATTTTAAAGGTAGGAAGGAAAGATTCAGAGTAGGAAATGTAGTAGCAAAAGAGATGGAAATAAAAACAGGAGTGCCACAAAGTAGTGTATTGGGATCATTACACCAATGAATGGATATATTGGTGGTTTACAGTAAGAGGATAAGTTGTTAGTAAGTGAAAGGGTAGTTATATAATAGTATTAAAATGAGATAGGATGACAAGAGAGCTAAACATGATATATAGATGGGTGGATTAACATGGAATGTAGATAATTGCCAATAATAGTCAGTTTGTTATATACACAGGAGGAAAAATAAAATTTCATATGGTTGTAGGATGTAGGAGGAATTGATTGTTGGAGACCTTCAGTGTAAACATTGGCATAACATTTGATAGTAAACTCAGCATGGAAGAACATATTTGGCAGCCAGTAAGGAGAGTTTTTAAAATGCTTCAATTATTGGATATGGTGATTAGGGAATATACCAGGGAAGTGAGCAAGCTGCGTTAAACATTTTGTACATAAAATACATGGATTGGAGGGGATGTAGAAGAGGGCAGCTAGATTTGACCGTGGAAATTACCACAGAACACAATTAGTAATTGCTGTGATAAATAAAGAGATAGACTGAAAATATAACAGTTTTGAAATCTTGATGAATCATTGGCTATCCTGATATCACAATCTATGCATACAGAAAAATTAATACCAACCTTTCATCATTTTATCTCAAGATTTTAAGTTTTATGAGATATTCTCCACTTTGGCATCTATGGATATCCCTGAAACAGACGTGTATATTAGAAATATTGTAAGATAACTGTACAGTTAGTAACTTAATGCTACAACAACATCCACATACCTAAAGTTATTACTAAAATCTGAAAACATATTTACATTTATCACACAAAGTTTCTTGGTTTTGTTTCAATTCTCAGTTGTACTTCATTTTTCAATGGAAACATTGTTGATATCGGTAGTATGACAGGATCAAACACCCATTAGCTTCAGCATAGAGAGCAAGCCATGCATAAACTGAACATGTAAATGATGATCTAGTGACAGAATTCAAATAATTGTAGTCCAGTAGTGACATAATGTCTACCAGTATGGATGTTTCAATTAGAAACGGTTTCTGTGTTCATTATTAACTAAACTGACAGTGAGTTACAGATCACCAAGCATAGCACATGAATTTTGACTTACCTCACTAATTTTGCTGGGTAAAGAAGACTTTGTCTGAAATCTCATCTACATCTACATATATATTCTGAAATTCACAAAATTGTGGGTGCCAGAGGGTGCTCAGCACCAAAACTAATCTCTTTGATGTGCTTTCCAATCCCGAATGATACGAGGGAAAAATGAATTCATATAAGAATTATTCCTCCTAATCTTATCTTTCCTGTCATTCCTACTCAAATAGGTTGGTGGACGAAGTTTTTAACTACACTGGTAAGTGAAAGTGGGAGTACACGTTTACCAATAAGTTTAAATGAAACGTGCATCATCTATCTACCAGAGACTCCCAGCCTAGTCTACTAATCAGTACTGTGGTGCTTTCATAAGGACTGTAGTAAGCAGTCATGAATCGAGTAGCTCTTCTCTGTACTTTCTCTATACTATCAATCAACCCCTTATGAAACGGATCCCATATCGCACAACAGTAGTCCAAATTTGGATGCACAAGAGATTTGTACACCATCTCCTTTGTTTGTTCATTACAATCTTTATAGATTCAGCCTAAGAATCGCAGGCTAGAATTAGCTTTACCTACTAACAAATTAATGTGTTAGTCCCATTTCATGTTCCTTTGTACTATTACGCCCAAATATTTCACAGAATCGACCATATCAATAACTGAACTGTTTACCTCGTATTTCTGAACAATCGGATTCTTTTTGTTAGTTATGCACATTGTATTGCACTTTTTTAGTGTAAGTTGCCATTCATCACACCATGCCGAAATAACAACAAGAGTGCACTGAATTTCTAAGCAATAGGCCAAATTCCTTACTTCCCTATAAATAACTGCATCATCAGCAAACAATCTAAAAATGCTTTTCAATTTTTCTCTGAGATCGTTTATAAAAATTAAGAAAGATGTGGTCCTATTACATTTCCTTGAGGCAACCTGATGTAACATCTAGATTAGAAGAACTTTCTCCTTCAACGATGACATACTGCAACCAACTAGTTAGAAAATCCTTTATCCATTCACAAAGCTCATCTATATACCGTACACTCGAAGCTTCACTAAAAGGCAGTTGTGAGGCACAGAGTCAAAGGCTTTCTCAAAATCTAAAAAAAATTGCATATACTTGTGAACCTGCATCAATAACTTTCATTATGCCATGTGCAGGGCCGGTTTAAGGCTACCACAAGAACCGCAGTCACGGGGGGGGCCCCAAGCATGAGGGGGCCCCAAGCATGAGGGGGCCCCACCACGATCTCCTTCAAAAATTTTCCTTACTTAACAAACAATTTTGCTACTAAAATAAATAAACTACAAATTTAGGATATTAATAAGCTGCGTTCACGATAGACGTTTCCGAGGCGTGGAGTTCCAAGAGAAGTCCGTCATCAGATTCAGTTTTGAGAAAGTCGTTTCTGATGAAGTACACAATATATATATATATACATGTGTGTGTGTTTGTGTGTGTGTGTGTGTGAACGTGTGCATAAAGTCACTAAAATTATCAAAAGTGTAGGCAAAAGTACATCTAGAAAAGAAGTAGGGGGCCCTTTTCATCTAGAATATTCATAAAGTTTGAACATATAATATGCTCCATAACTCTACTACCGAGTAACCTTGTGCACTTGACATACACAAAACAAGTTCTGGTAGTGAGGAAATTCAGATATAGAAATGCAAAAAATTGTAGCGAACAAGATTTCTACCATGAGATCTCCAGATTCACCTGTACACAGAGCCAACAGAAAATATTACACTGGCATATAGTAACTATTATGTCATCTTTGAGTATACATAGCCATTTTTCTATCTTGCAAGCTATCATACTTAATTAAGAATCATAAACAGAGCAAATGTGTCTGATATGTTTAAGTGGTCACAATGAACTTAAATGTAATAAATCGCAATACAGCAATTAAAAATTTTGGGAAAGGTTTATATCATTAATACCCTTGCTTCCTACTGTATAATGCTATTAAACTTCCATTCATTTCTATATCATAAAATATTACAGTTGTGCCTGAAACTAAGACAAAACTGTTTGAAAATGCAATACTTCCTTACAAGCCAGCAATTAACATACAAAATCTTCTCACAAAGTATATACATTAATCGCTTTTGTTTTACAAAAACTATCTGCTGATCTCACCAAATGTGGATGTCCATGATGATGTGGTGGACCATGATGATCATGATGGTGATCGCCTTCCCACTTATCATATTAAGTTTGACATCCCCCACTACTCGCAAATGCGTGACTTTGTCAAAAGGAATGCGGTGGTTGAATTCTGTAAAGTGCCGCCCATTCACTGCAATCTTTAATGAAACAAAAAGAAATATGGCAGTTATTAATATATTTTTCATTCCAGAGAGAGAAAATGAAAAAATCCCGTAAAGAAGTTTTGTTCATTGTGTCATTTTTTCCTCATCATGATACTCACAGCTATTTTCAGCCATTCTAAACTGAGGATGAATGCAAGTAAAGTAACAGAAAAAAAAATCTCTCATTAAATGGAAACTTAAACATGTCATTGACAGTCACTATTTAAAAAGTGTGATACAAAGCAATTGCTCTTATTTATATATTTTATTTTATTTGTGCTAGGATAAGGAGGTTTTTAGAAAGAAAATGATGTAAATAAAAAGCAAATTGTTTTTAGGAAGGCAATGGCAGAGTTTGTTGAAACATTATTTGAGTTCCATTATGGAAATAGATGTTCAGCAGCAGTTTTTATGGATGTCTCAAAAGCTTTTGACACAGTTGCCCATTCCATCTGGTTGCACAAAATCAAAACTTAGATTTATTAAAGTCATATCTGAATAGCAAGTGGTAAGAAACACAAATTCTTCACAAACCTGTGGTGGAATATACAAAATTCAAGTAAAATCAATGCTTGGTTCCCCCACCCCTCTTTAAATTAACAAAAAATAAAGTGTGTTGATCTCTTGATGACATAGTACTTTCATCAATGTTACAGATTTATCAAATACGTAGCACACACTTTTAAAACAATTTCTATGGCAAATATTAAATATTTCATTCAAACGACTAGAAAGAATAAACTAAAAATAATTAATGAGATAATCGGAAAAATTTTATTCCAAAACAAGACAAAAAAGTTAAAAACAAGCTTGTCAGTATCAGTGATTTTAATTACTGGAAGTTGTGGTAGATTAATATTCCCTCCATTATGTTAGAACAGGAATACCTACAACTATTAGATTAAATTAAATTGCAATGGAGCGCATGCTCCTGTGGTAATTTCCCTAAACACCCATCTTCCCCATTTTCTGCATCCACCTACATTTATCCTTTACAAATTTTAACTTTAAATTCTTTCAACATTTTTGGTAAATTATTCATCATTTCTCTTGGTAACTTATTCAAATCCCTGACACCCTTACCTAAAAAAGAGAATCTTGGGCAGTCATTATTTCAATCTCCTAAGAAATGCTGCAGATGGGTGCACACTTCATACAATATTTTATTATTGCCATGTTATAAGTTCATTAATTGCCAATTATTATTTAGATTTCTGAATTAAAGTGTATCATATGGATATTACATACCAATCATTCAAGTTTGGGACAATATTAACCACATTATAAATATTGAATTTAATTCCTTTACTCTGGCTGTTGTGTTTGCAATAATGGCCAAGAATATGTCATGGTAATTAAAAATAACAAAAGAAGTAGCAAATTAATGCTCTCCTGAATATGGGTCAGCAAGAGTGAAAAAATAAAACTATAAGATTACAATAAATTAAAACTTTTAAAATATAATAGAGGTTACTGATTGTAACTTGCACTCAAAGAATTAAAAAAGAAAACATCATGAAATGGGAAAGTAGGGTGTAAGAAATAGCATCCACAAGGGCAAATGCTCTATTCCAGTTAAATTAAATTGGCTAAGCTGTTGGGCAGACTTTTTTTATAACAGTGTTAACTTTAACTTACCTTGAATTCATCAGGCTCACATAATACAAGCAATTCGAATCCCTCCCCTCTTGATATTGGCATATGGCCATGTCGTTCTTCATCTCCCCAGTGTCCTTCTTTTGAGTTTCTAACTACTTCTGATTCATTGAAGCGGAATGAAATGTGAAGTGCAATCTCATCACTGTCATCACTGCACTGCAAATTTACGTTAAAACTGGGAAAAAAAGGAATGCATTTAGTTAATGATTTTAAAAGCATACATTCACAGGCTATCTACAAGATAATTAGTTGATCTTAATTTGAAACAGTAGTTGACAATCAGTGTACAGAAAGTTCTTATTGTTGTGATTAGTAGTGTTTTTGATACACATCTTTGTGTAGTGAAGTTTCACCCTAGAAGAAGGCTGAAGCAGTTTGACCAAAATGTAATTACTTAATACCAGGATGGGGTACCATCCAGCAAAATGGAAACTACATTACTGTTTGTGAAAATAGCAACACTCCGTAGGAATAGTCTGTATTACTCCAAGGATGTGTAAAATAGTGGTATCATAATAAGTTATTAAAGTTTCACATAAGCGCAGCAAAACTTCCTTTTTTGTGTGATTGGATGGATCAATAATTCTTTTTTTCTTTTTTTTTTCAATGGCATTCCACTATTAAGGCCATACAGAGGACTCAACCTGTCAACATTTGGTACAAGGAGCCAGTACTGTACTACTGTGGCCCCTACGCTAGTGAGGTTACACCACACTCAACCAATGCAGAGAGTCAAACAAAGCAGAAACATGCAAGAAAGTGTCGATATACCTCATTGACATCAAGGGCAGCATAAGAGCATGTGAGTGAGTTCAAACGTGGCAAGATGATTGATCTCAGGGAAATGGGTTTGTCGTACCCTCACATTGTAGCTCATACAGGGCATGCTGTCATGACAGTGATGCGAGTGTGAAACCAGTGGATAGAAGCTTTTTCTACCTGACTTGTTAAAAAAAAGGGGGGGTCAGCCATCTTTACCTTGAGGCCAGTTAACATCAGTCTTTCATAGGGGGCGGGTGTGTGTCGGTCATGTCCCCGAAGAACTTAGAAAAATTACCACCATGCAGGTGATAGAATTTGCCAGAGGATAGGCTCTAGGATTTGTAAAATTTTCATCAAAAAGTGACTTCAGTTTTAACATTCATCAGTCTATAGTGAACTTTAAACTTACCATGAGCTGAAAGACTTTGTTCTAATACTTTCGCGAACTTTTGGAAGAAATTGTGAAAAAATTTTGGAATGTGATTTCGAATGTGTATATCGTTACGATCTGCTGTCTTCATAAAGTGACGAGTACGTCCGATGCTGGCCTTAGGCTACAAGCTGAACCCATTTTAAGTATAAACTTTCAAGACAATATATTCACCTTTATCTTCTAGTGACTCTTCCATTTCATCATTTACTAAACCTATTAGTTATTACATGGTTAACCTAATAACTTGGCAGCCGATTTACGAATTATGGCATCTTCAATATTCCTATACTACAAAAGAACAATATCAATAACGGTCAAAGCTCACGACATATTTGTTTGAATGCCCGTCGCAAAGATATCGTGAAAATTTCCGGTATTCTACCAAACGTTATTTTGGTGTCATAGATTGCCACAAAACTTCCAGCTACATCAGAACATCGTAAAATGTAGATTGTATAAAATATTCCCAAAATTTAGTTTAATCACCCGTGTGATGCTGTAACCCTCCTCCCCCTATCCACAATTGTGGATATTTTTGAACGTTGATTCTGCGAAACAACCAAGTGAACATGTTAAAGGAGACTAAATACTACCAACTGGAAAACGTGCAATCAAATCGGCCGACTGACGGCTTGGACAGGGTGCAGTAAAAATGTGGCTCGTCCAAAGTAACATATTTTTTTTAAAAAAATTGCAGCCATTGTTTTCCAAATGAATCTTGACAAACAAGTCTTTTGATAATTGAGATAGAAGTCATGAATGAGATTGTTTAGTCTTTGAAATATACAATTTACTGATCGTCTTACAAAAGTCAGTAGGAATAAAGATAAGCATGTAGTTCAAATACTTCTCAGAGTGATGAGGAACAAATCCTTGAATTCTGACCAATCGCCCAGGTCTCAAATGTCCTCCGATTTCTCCGACGAATGGAACATCCTGGAAAAAATATAATGTCAGTACACCTGATTAATAAGTATGTCACTTATGTTTAGAACATCGTTATATTTTAAACACTATGATTATTTCCCCTCGCCACAATTCTCAATCCAACTGGCATTTAGAAGTGTGCACAGTTCCTTGATGTTAATTATTCCAGCTGTTTTCCCTACGAGTCACCAGAATTACAAGGAATCCAAAGCATAACCAAATACTTACTTGATAGTCAGGCACGATGAGCAAAAAATCTCGGAAGCAAACTGACTTAAAAATGGGTTGTAATGCTTACTTCAGGGCTGGCACTAGGAAGTTCGGGCCCGGGGTAAAATGGGCTAACTTTTTTTTAGCTCTACAAAATGGCCAGGCGACAATGGGCGTATTCTTGGTTTCATGGCCTAAGGGCCCCCTATAGTCGGTGATCGGGCCCCCCATCAGACGGCGGGGCCGAAGGAACTTTTGACCCGCTTATCCCCCCCCCTAACGCCGGGCCTGGCTTACTTTATCGATTTTTTTAAAAAAAAAAAAAACCTACCTAAGCATGATAGGATCAACTAGTATCGATTTTGGACTCGAAACAGCGGCTGATCTAAAGCTGCTTGTCCACTACTCGATCATTGGCTCACGCATAATGGATACGCTGTTGGCTCACGAGGCTTCTCGAACGTTAACGTGGTCGAGCAGCGGGCTATTTTCTGTCGGCATTTAGGAGCGCGGCGACACCCCACTACTTAGCTCGCGCGCATTTGAGACGGGGGTGTCTTTGTTCGAGTTAACTCGCGCGGCACAGCTACAGTTTGCTACCATGGATAACGAAAAGTGTCGTCATGTAATAAAATTGTGTGATGTCAAAGTTTTTGAGGGATTGCAAATATGCAGCCTAATCAGAATCCGATGGTATAACCTCCATCACCATCACTTGATACTCCAATCAATGAATCTATAGAATCGCCAACTGACATGATTAGCTCAATACATTTTACCTAAGTAAAGAAGTAAGTTCTCTTTAAGAATGGCAACAGAAAATGGAATAACAATAAAAACTTTAATATAAAATGGGTATTACATCTTTATCTTTGCCCATTTCTTCAGGGATTCGCATAACGCGTTAAAAATATCTTTAACTATTCTACAAAATGATAGTTTTGACACTCGAAAAAAAGTTATTGCAGGCTAGTACACGAGTTTCCAATTGCTAGATATCTTGAAGTTGCAGGGCCTTTCAATAACTGAAATCGCCTCCCGAAATTGAGTGTTCATTTTATTCACACTTGGCTCAATTAATGATTTTAACAACTCTAACTCAACCGTTGTCACTCTCCTAAAATTTGTTAATTGTATCCTCGTTGGATTCATATCTCATGTCTTCCATAAGTTTCACACCATACTGCATTCTTTTAATACAATTTCCTTGTCCACAGATGCACTTTTCGTTTAGGTTTCTAGTATACAGTCAGGGGCGTAGCTACCATAGGGCTAGGCGGTGCAGTGCACCGGGGCCCCCACGCTCAGGGGGCCTCCGAACGCAGCTGAGGGAGCCCCAAGCGCAGCACAGGGGGCCCCCAAGCACAGTTCAGGAGACCTTACCAGCAACTTGGCAGAGCTAAAAAAAAAAAATAGGGTTGACCAATAATTTGTTTGCACTGGGGCCCTTGTTGATCTAGCTACGCCACTGTATACAGTGTGATACATCACAGTGAAAGTAGCAGTTGCTAGTGCACGTGAAACGTTCACGGTGGCTTCACGAATAGACGGTGCTTGGATAGCTTGCAGCGCAATTCTGGCTGGGTTGCGTTGCCGCCCACAGAAACGGCTCGCGCGGGAAATACCCGGTTTGGCGCGCTTGAACATGAATCGCGCGGCAGCCGTGCATAGTCGATACGCAACTTAAGAAAGATGCAACAGTCCTTTTCTTCTTCATAAAATTATTTCTTTTTTATCAGAGATTTTATATTACTTTACTCACATTTCTTCTCTTGCTCGGTTACACTGAACATCGTAGGTGCTTCCATCCCTTGTTCGATCTTTTTCTGTTAACTGTCTATTCCCTATGTATATAACCGTAGAGAATGTATCAAACTCTCTGCAGTTCCGCTATATTCTAATACTTCGTTGTTTACTACCTCCTACTGTCTCGTTGCTCTCTTGAAGGGCATCCAAACGTTAGCTTCGTTAATCATTATTCCGCTACTTAAAAAGTTAACTTCGATAATCGTTAAAGCGTTAAATGTTTATAAATTTAACGCAAGTTAAAGTTATCCGTTAAAAGTTAACTAGTCAAAAGTTGTACTGACGTATTAGTATTATAGTACGGTAGGTATAACTGCTCTCTATCTCAAGGTGTTATGTACAATGATGCAAGTGTGGATTTATTTATAAAAATTAACAAATTATGGTTACGCTATCGCCACAACAACGAAGTGGTATTCCTGTCTGTTTTTCTTTGTTGAGACTGTGATCAACGTAACACTTGCAAATTGTCTTACGAGAGATAATTAAGGTACTCGTGACTTTATATATATAAAAAAAACCAAGAATGCAGAATGAAAAGCAACAATATTATGGAAAACAAGTTGGACTGGGACACCTGAATATGTGAAAACTGTGACCAGTGAAATTTGCGGCCAACCTAAAATCTACGACCAATGCCTGTTACGGTTACCTTTGTGCCACGGCCTACCTGTGACCTAAAGGCCCCTTTAGACGACCCGGCCTGGTTTACTAAATCATGGACTGCATGTTTTTACGTGAACAAATAGAACGGAAGTTAGTCAGTGACATCCTTTTACATTACACGGCCGGAAAAAAAAAAAGGACACAAATGTTTCGAATTAAAATTGCACATCACCTTTTTCGTAACTTATGTATTATTTCTTTGAATTTTTTCGCACTGGTTACTGAAAGTTGAGTTTTTTGCTGATCTGTAACACTGTTTGCAGACTCCAGTGCGATACTAACTATCGATCAGGCGGCCGGTCATCCACTGGCACAGAATTTCGTCCGAGTAATGCCCGATTTGACGGCCGAACAGTTTGTCCGATTAACCTCTTCCGTCACACACTGCCGATCCGTCACTGTTGCTTCAACACCAACTGAACGCGATGTTTTTACTAAACGTATAATAACGACATACTTTATGTAATAATAAATACACACCGAGCGTGGCGGTGTAACGGATAGCGTTCTCGCCTCGCATTCGGGAGGACGGCGGTTCGATCCCCGTCCGGGCATCCAGATTTGGGTTTCCCATGGTTTCCCAAATCACTCCAGGCAAATGCCGGGATGCTTCCTTCAAAAGGCCATGGCCGAATTCCTTCCCATTCCTTGCCCCCATCCTTGCCCCCCATCCTTTCCCGTCTCTAAAGACCTCGCTGTTGAGAGACGTAAATACAATTAAAAAAAAAAAAAGTACACCTCATTACAGATAATAATGTTGATTTGTCAATAAGATAGGTTATGACGCTTTTTAGTTTATTAACGTTTGCAGAATTCACAATATAAAATAGTCTCGCCGCCGCCAAGATTTTAGCAGGCGGCGCCCACTACTACGCCGAACATACGAGCAGCGCTGCCAGTACAGACAACTTATATTATACCGCTGTCTCTTTGAAATTATACAGAATGAAACCCAATTATACAAAGGGGTCATCCATTGATTACATACGTGAGTGAAAGTGCTGGGAGCAAAAAAAGTCCACGAAAAGTAAATAATGTATACATTGATAAATTTTGAATAACAAAAAGGAAATAGATATGCAGGAAGGGTTGCCAATTCAATGAAACAAAGGGCAAACACTTTCAAAAAGTTGCTGGAATGTACTTTACTTTTAAGTGCTCATTTTTATATCCAATTATACATGGCAATCTGTTATACAAACAGGATACAAGAAGTAACCAAATTATACAAGTTTTGTATCCAATTATACAATCTGGCAGCCCAGCATACCAGTGGTGGCGTGGCGCACAGTTCAAACAAACGAAAAGACGAACGGACTAAAGTTAACGGAAGTCCAATTTAACGGAAGTTAAGAAGACCGTTAATGATTTTTTAGGTTAACTTAAAAGTTAAATTTTCGCAATTTTTTTAACTTTGTTAATTAACGATTAACGGATTAACTGTTTTGTGCCCAGCTGTGGGCATATGATAATGTTGGACAGAAGATCCCGAATAATTCGGTTGCCTGCGTGACAGAGTTTTCGATTTACCGCGCATTGCGACTGTGTCGTGTCGGATCCTGGCGTGGCTCATGTGATCATACACAACTTCCTAAAAAAAATTAAAAAAACTATCATTATTGGGATTTGAACTCGGGACCGCACCCCCAACTTTAGAAAGTAAGCGCCTTAACCAAAGTATGTTTATTAGAGCCCCTGTGACTGTCATTCGCTTCGGTATTAATAACAATTGAAGTCTCTCTCATACCTCTGGTGGTGGTACATGCAAGCGGAATATATCCAAATTCATTAAGTATGACCCAAAACAAATTAATCTCATCGGTGCATATTTTCTTTCGTAGGAAGGGGGTCAGGGATTGAATAAGTTACCGGAGAAATAATGAATAAATTACCAAAAAAAAGCGGAAATTCCCACCGGAGCATGCGCTCCATCGCAATTAAATTAAATGGTGCAGGCAATCCGAACGAATGGGGGTGATACTACATAATGGCAGTTCACAAAAAGTTCTTGAAAGCTTCTCAAATCTATGTAAAATTGGCCCTAGGCATTACCAAGGAGGATATTAACAACAAATAAACAGAAGGTCAAGATGTTTTGATGTGTCTACTTAAAATTGGAATAAAGTCAGCCAAATAAGAAGGAACCATGTAACTTGCGAAATAGAAACAGTTAACCTACGGAGAAGTTGAAAGTCAGTTAGGGCATACAATAAAAACTGCACTGGTCCACAAAAATAAACTGTTTTCTTTGACAAGAACAAACTATGAGATTCTAGAAGTAGTTTTCATGCTGAATATAAATTTCATTTTAGTTTTTCCCCACCAGGCAGGAGCTTTTTGTGATATTCATTTGATTTTTTATAACTTGTAATAAAATCAGTAACTAACTGTCTAAGTATAAATGATATACTACTCGTTTTGACTTGCCTAGAAACTGGTAGATGGCGATTTTCGGGCATATTTTGCATCTGGAACATATCTCTTCTTGGCCCAACAGAAGTCAGCCAGCATATTAGAACTCCACTTGTCTTGGTACCGTACCTTTTTTCCATTGTAGAAATGCGACCTCATCACTGACAGCCCCAAGATTTTCCGGGAAGACATTTAAGTGAGATTCCAAGAAGTGAATTTTTAAGGACATTTTGCATCCCATAGCTTCAGAAAAACGCAGAAGATCAGCCACTATGTCACGATAGTTTTCTACTTTATGGCTTCTAAATATACCTTTTTGATAAAGTGCCATGCTGCTTTTTCTAGTGGATTTAACAGTCTTTCAAAATGCTCATCAGCCATTAATGACCGTATTTGTGGTGATATAAAATTCCTTCAGTTTGGCATCACTGACTTCTTGGAAATTTCGATTTCAAATATAAGAATCCATCAGAACGTTTATCCATTACCTTTACGAAATTTTTCATTAGTTCTAATTTAATAGGCAATATATTTTTTTCAGGATTCACTAAAGGAACATGTGACACATTTTTCTAGCCATGGATAAGAGATTCTCGTTTAGGCCATAATTTTATAACTTAGTGAGATTTCCTATCTCTGTTGTCCCATTCACAAAAAAGGCAAAATTTGGTGAACCTAAGTTGCAAACCAAGCAATAAAGCAATGACCTTTAAGTCGCCACCGTTATACTGTTTATAATTTACATACTTGATTTTTTAAAATTAGTTTCACATGTCTCTTTCGAATCAGCGGCATGCGCTACAGGTATTAATGGAAGTTCATTGCCAATATGTAGCAGAACAGCCTTCAAACCAACTTTAGATGAATCTTCGAACAGGCTGGTGCTTATGCCCAAGAGTTTCCATAACAGAACAAATACTGTAAAACCACAGCTGGGCACAAAACAGTTAATCCGTTAATCGTTAATTAACGAAGTTAAAAACAATTGCGAAAATTTAACTTTTAAGTTAACCTAAAAAATCATTAACGGTCTTCTTAACTTCCGTTAAATTGGACTTCCGTTAACTTTAGTCCGTTACATAGGTTGTTGACGTCTTTTCGTTTGTTTGAACTGTGCGCCACGCCACCAATCGTATGCAGGGCTGCCAGATTGTATAATTGGACACAAAACTTGTATAATTTGGTTACCTCTTGTATCCTGTTTGTATAACAGATTGCCTTGTATAATTGGATACAAAAATGAGCACTTAAAAGTAAAGTACATTCCAGCACCTTTGTTTCATTGAGTTGGCAACCCTTCCTGCATATCAATTTCCTTTTTGTTATTCAAAATTTATCAATGTATACATTGTTTACTTTTCGTGGACTTTTATTGCTCCCAGCACTTTCACTCACGTATGTAATCAATGGATTACCCCTTTGTATAATTGGGTTTCATTCTGTATAATTTCAAAGAGACAGCGGTATAATATAAGTTGGCTGTACTGGCAGCGCTGCTCGTATGTTCGGTGTAGTAGTAGGCGCCGCCTGCTAAAATCTAAAGGGGCCTTTAGGTCACAGGTAGGCCGTGGCACAAAGGTAACCGTAACAGGCATTGGTCGTAGATTTTAGGTTGGTCGCAAATTTCACTGGTCGCAGTTTTCACATATTCAGGTGTCCCAGTCCAACTTGTTTTCTATAATATTGTTGCTTTTCATTCTGCATTCATGTTTTTTTGTTTTTTTTTTTACTACCTTTTTTTTATATAAAGTCATGAGTACCTTAATTGTCTCTCGTAAGACAATTTGCAAGTGTTATGTTGATCACAGTCTCAACAAAGATAAAAACAGACAGGAATACCACTTCGTTGTTGTGGCAATAGCGTAACCACAATTTGTTAATTTTTATAAATAAATCCACACTTGCATCATGGTCTATAACACCTTGAGATAGAGAGCAGTTATACCTACCGTACTATAACCCGGGGCACACATTGAGCTGCGTGGCGCAGTAGGGGCAACGCAGAGCAGGGCAGGGCAGCACAGACTGGCAGTTACTGGCGCATATTAGAGCGCAGTTTCGTGCGGCAGTTTACAAAGCATTGTGTTGTGCGAAAAACCGACAATAAAGCGTAACCAAAAACATGTCGATGCAAAAACTCGATTTTTGATTTCTGAATCAGATTGGGATGCCGAGCTTGGAAAATTGTTATTACTTTTACAGAAGCTGAGTTAGATAAAACTATGCAAAAGTGAGTATATGAAAAGAAGGAACTCTCATCTGGCTTTTGCAGTGACAAGAGAATTCTCAAAAGATAATTTCCGGATTACTCGAGCGGAGATTCACGGCATAATGTAACCTGTTATTTTCTCGACAAAGCTCAAATATCTATTAGAACTGAAGAAAATCTCGCTGTATTTTCGTGGTTATTTATTTAGCGTTTTACGGTACATGACATTTATAAGAATATTTCATATTATATTTTTGAGAAAACTATATAACAGAACATAAACATTTGAAACTAAAAAAGCAGTGTCAACAAATTAAGTGTTTCTCGGGGACACTATTGAATGATGTAGTACAAATAATAAGAAGACAAATAATGTGATAATAGCCTATATATATCAATCTTTTTCGAAGTTTTATTAAAAATGAATTCAAAAAAAAGAAAAGAAAAGTGAAAATTGTAAGTGGACAGTTGTATGATAAATAATTGCTGAATTTACTCGCCACTTGTTGGGCTCATTGTCCAAATCTCTTGTTTAAATTTATTTTTTATGACTGATATTGTGAATAGCAGGTTGGTTGCGCACCAGATTAATCAATTTTTCTTATTCCATAGTTTTTAAGTAAAGCAAGATTATAAATAACACAAGAAGTGTTACGTTGTAAACCGGCACGAGTGAGCTGCGTGGCACAGTTTCTGTGTCGTGATCACAACGTGGCGCAGGCCACGTGCGGCGCAGTACTGCGCTGCCCTGCTCTGCGTCTCAATACGCGCTGTTCCGCCCCAAAACACAGAAACTGTGCTGCGCTGCGTCGACTGCGCGTCAATGTGCGCCTGGCCAATACTAATACATCAGTACAACTTTTGACTAGTTAACTTTTAACGAAAAACTTTAACTTGCGTTAAATTTATAAACATTTAACGCTTTAACGATTATCGAAGTTAACTTTTTTAAGTAGCGGAATAATGATTAACGAAGTTAACGTTTGGATTAACTGTGCCCACCTGTGTGTAAAACACTATACCGTTTTCTTCAGAAAAGTTGTCTTTAAAATCACTATGGCGGCTACGATAACTACATATTCTTTCATCTTTTTGAAGTAGATTTCAGCTTTTGAGTCTTTAGGTTAAAACTTCAGCTTGATGTTTCTTCTATACTCCCTATTTTTCCACGTAATCTCCTGCCCATTCTATGGCCTTACTCCAGCGAGACACAAGACCCTGTATGCCCAGGAGGTACCACTCCTTGTTCTGTTCACGAAGCCATTTCTTCACTGCGCGAATCACCTCTTCGTCATCCTCAAAATGTCTCCCACAGTCCCACGAATGCCATTCTTCAATGGCCCAAACAAGTGAAAGTCCGAGGGAGCTAGGTCAGGGCTACAGGATGGATGAGGTAACACTGTCCAACTCTGTTTGGCGATGTATTCCAACGTCCTCAAACTTATGTGAGGGCGTGCGTTATCATGTTGAAGCAAACAATCACCTGGGTTGTTATGGCGTCCAAGTCGCTGGAAGCGCTTCTTGAGTTTGGTTACTGTGTTTACATATGCCTCAGAATTAATGGTGGTGCCTCTCGGCATCACATCAATGAGTATGGCACAGTTCCAAAACATGACCTTGCCAGCGGAAGCAGTTGCTTAGAATTTTTTTCTTCTGTGGAGAGTCAGTATGATGCAGAAAGCAAATATTTCAATAGTGATATTCGTGCTAACAAGCTCACAGTCAGCTCAACAATGACATTTCACAATGCCAGATTAACAGGTCTGCGCATGTAAAAACGTGAATAAACCTGCACACTGCACAGTCACGTCTTTTCGTGCTTCAGCATGATATTAAGTACATATAATTTCCTTAAATACAGCTTGGATAAAATCACTACATTTAAGGTAAAGGTTCCTACAGTGGCAGATCCAGGATTTTGGTTTGAGAAGGGCTTGAGCGTATTTTGGTTTGGGAGGGGGAGGCATGAGTGGATTTTGGTTTGGGGGGGGGTTGAGTCGGGCAAGGGTAGTCTTTATAGTCTCCTCGGGTGCTGACCCTTAAAAGATCATGAGATACTTTTGGGGGGAGGTTGAGTCCCCTAGCCCCCCGCTCCCTTTGGTTCCTATGACAGGCCAAAGAGAATGCTAAAATCAAATTTTAAAAAGTAGTTGTCACAAAAAAAAAACTTGTGCCTAATGAAAAATGCACTACATTCAATAATCAGATTTCTTGTGAAGAAAACCTAGTCTACCAGTGTTATTATATTCACAATGCAGGAAGAATAGAAATTAAACAAAAAATCTTTTAGAATATATGTTCTGTATACCTCATACATTATTTAAAGTGTAGTCTACCGAAAGAGGTCGTTGAACGTATGGAGTAGGCAAAGCGAGAGCATTAAAAATCGTGGTACTGTTGTCTCGTTGAGCACTTCCGTTCAGTGACCATCGCCTTTTGAGATAAGATAGCCACCAGACACTCCCGTGTTAGCGCTGTACTGGATCGTTGTCATGCAGCAGAAAACAATACACTGCAACTTGTTTTAAAGAAACTGTAAGAAAAGGCCGAATCTAGGCATCATATGAATCTACAGCACCGGGTCGATTAATACTAAAGTGGATCAATTAAACTGTACAGGAAAAAATAGGAATGCTCAACTAAAAATCAGGTCGATAAGTAAAATTAAAGCTCATCCTCTCAATTCTCGTCTGTTTGCGAAGTCGTGTGAAGTAAATGATGAAACTTTCAACAAATTACTTTTGCTCACTGAGGTAAGGGGGTTGTCAGAGACTCATCTGAGGAGTGCCTTAGGAAGGTGGATTCATCGCTATGTGACAAGTTAAAACAGTACAAACACTATCTGTTCTTTTTGGCAGGTCTTTATTTGAAATTTATTCCATCTATCCATAGTTTTGTTCCTATTTTTTGAGATTATAATAATAGTGGAAAGTATCTCGTTTTTCTGTTAATTTTATTGGGTGGATTTTATAAATTATTTCGTGGAGTTGTCATGCAGGCCTCCTTATTGCTTGGCATCAAAAATACCAAAAATGATTTAATGGTTTTATTAAATACTTGTGGCGGTCGGTAGGAAGGGAAATATCGTATCAAGGGGTCGACTGGGTAAAAAGTTTGGGGGCCCCCGAACTAATCGAACCCAGTTTCTCACAGTTCTGTACATAATGGTAAACGGAGTCTTATTGCTGTCTTCCCGTTTGTCAGTCTGTGACAAACCTCTAGTATTCTGTTTCGTTGGGTCAAAACCGAATCTAGTTCTCTTTTTTGAAGGAAGCATCCCAGCATCCACCTGGAGTGATTTGGGGAAACCATGGAAAACCCAAATCTGGATGCCCGGACGGGGATTCGGACCCGCGTCCTCCCGAATGCGAGGCCAGAACGTTAATCGTTCACCCACCACGCTCGGTTCTGAATTTTTGTAAAATTATGCTATATCGGGTTTACATAGCACCTTTAAGTTTGTATGTAGACGTATAAATAAATCATTCTAACCGAAGTATTAACTGAAGAATAGGAGTTAATTATAACAAAAGAAAACAGACATCATTGGAACTCATAAAAACAAATAAAGAATAAACATCAAAATTGGAAAAAAGCAGTAATAAGAGAATTTGATTATTACAACAATTGGCAAACAAAGAAGGATTTTTCTCATTGAAATAGTGTACATCTCCTACGATTGGCAACCTTCTCATGTACGGCAGATTAGCTACAAATTTCTGAATAAGTTTTATAATTATAATTAAAGTAAAAATCATTCATATGCCTATATAGAATAAGGATGAAGAAAAATAATCGGAGCAAAGATTTTTTTAAATTTACATTTTTTATAAATTGTTTAAAAATTATTATGAGACACTTTTCGTAAAATTAGTCACAACTTGGCGGATAAATAACAGATAATTTTAAAGTAGTAAATTTCTTATCTCATTACCCAAAACACTCTAATGGGAAAAGAAAACTGATGAATTATTGAGAGTTTCTTACCGGATGAAAGATCGGATGCATTCTCGAAGATTTCTGGAATCTGAAAAGGAGGTGATTTAACTAACAGCAGAGCTTATGCCGAATGAGAGCTCTTCTGAAAGCGGTACCACATATATGCAATAACCTTGCCACACCCAAAATTTATTGGAGCCAGATAATGATAAGATAGGATACACAGAATTAATCCAGTGAATCATACAGGATAACAGATAAACTTTTACAAACAAGTGTTATATATATGTCATGGGTCTTCGCCGAATTCCATCGGCTGTCAAAGATAGAAAGACGAGATCAATAAAATTCTCGAAATCCCTTCCACGTTGTCGCTACGTATCTGGCAAACGGTTAGTTAAAATTATAACATTGCCTACGGAAATATACTACATTCGGTACGATGAGAATACTAAATCATTCGAATGTTCCTGGTGGCTCACTCACGTAGTGGAGATTCCATTCAGAAATACAGTTAGTTGGAACGCAACGAGCGGTACGTGAGCGGTAACCCAATAGTCTTGCATTCGGGAGGATGTGGATTCGAATTTCCTTCCGGTGATCTAGATTTGGGTTTTCCATGGTTTCCCCAAACCACTCCAGTACAGTGGTTCCCAATTAGTTTTTCCCCGAATACCACGTCAAGAAAGATCTCAAAATAAATAAATAAAAAATGAAACCAGTTTTTCGAGATTTCTTAAATTTTAACCCAATAAAAAAATGTTATTATAACAATTTTAATAATAATGGAAAACACAAATGTTTATTAAGTATAATGTACAAATGTGCACTTTTTCTCTTTGCTCAAATCTGAGAAATTGGGTTTCTGTTTACCGAGCTTCAACCTTAAATCATCTTTGAATTTAAATCGGTGCAGATGTTTGGTTTTCCTATTAGCAGGGGCGGATCCAGGATTTTGTTTTGGGGGGGGGGGGGCTTGGCTTGAGTGAATTTTGGTTCAGAGGGCTTGCCTTCAGTGGAATTTGGCTTTGGGGGGGGGGGGCTTGAGTCGGGAAAAACGTAGTTTTTATAGCCTCCTCGGGCCTCAAATCCGTAGAGCTAAAAAAAAAAAAAGGTCTCAAAACTACAATGTCGGGGGTGGACCAAGATACTTTTGGGGGGGCTTGAGCCCCCTAGCCCCCCCACCCCAGGATCCGCCCCTGCCTATTAGTCATGGCCGAAAACACGCTCTTGCCATGGTTCGTCGTTCAAAATGGTAGTAAAAATGTTTTTGATAACTTGATAAATGTATTTTAGTTCAGCTCAAAGTTTTACTGCTGATTGCTCTGTAAAACGACTCTTGAGTCTGCTCTTGGTCAGAGATGGGTAGATGGTTAGTCGAATGGTTTGTGAAAGAATTGTTTATCCAGTTCCATGGCGCCGATATTTTTGGAAAATATTTGCTTAACTCTGGAGCCAGATTTTTCAAGTATCATTTAATGCCTGACTTTGTATCTTCATTCAAAGGCGAAGAAGTTGTTTCCAAAAAAAGTTATAGATTCTGAAACTGGTCATATTTCTCGTACCTACAGTTTGATTGTCTTAAAATTTATTTTAGCGATTGTAATGTTTGCGTAATTGTGTTCTTTAATTATCTTAGTGATTACCGTCTACCCCTTCAAGCAACCTTACGTAGTCCTATGGGTACACGTATCACTAATTTGTAACCACTGCTCCATGCGAATGCCTGGATGGTCCTTCAAAAGACCATGACCCAATTCCTTCCTGTAGATTTCCAGCAGTCCTTTCCCGCCTCTAATGACCTCGATGTAGACGAGGCGTAAAGCCATAAGCAAATTTAAAAAAAATTGGATCTTTCATAGGTGATAACTGCGATTTCTTAACACTTTATTGTTTATAAGTATCCCAGAGAAAAGGTTAGAAATTCCGGAAGTTGAAGGAGTAACTCTTACCTATACACACACACACACACACATATATATATATATATATATATATATATATATATATATATATCGCCAATCCGTTCTGAAGCAAGCGTGGCGATTATGCTTCACCCCTTTAAGCAACTATGATGAGCGGCATTATTGGAAAACAATCCGGAGGTAAAACAGCCCCCCATTCGGTTCTCCGGGAGGGGGCTACATTAATGTCAGTAGTCAAAGTTCCTAAAGAGCAAACCAGATCATCAATAGAAAAACAGCAAATAATTCATATATGCACTTACAACTGCAGGTCTCTTAAAGGAGAATCCCGACTTACAGAGTTGGAAGACGCGCTCCAAAAAATCAAATGGAGTATAGTGGGCCTAAGTGAGGTTAGACGTCCAGAGGAAGAATGTATCGAACTTAAATCAGGCCACATCTTGTACCATTACGGAAACTCCTTGGGAAAGCTAAATGGAGTGGGCTTCCTGATAAACCGTAGTGTGAAAAATAAGGTTAAACTAATAGAAGGTATTTCAGATCGAGCAGCAAGAGTAGTGTTACAACTATCAAATCGCTACAAAATACAAATACTGCAGGTATATGCTCCAACATCCTCGCACTCAGATGATGAAGTAGAGTCTTTCTACGAAGATGTCACGACACTGCATGACAGAGGCAAAGACTGCCATTTCCAGATTATCATGGGAGACTTCAATGCTATTGTAGGCACCAGGAAACAAGGAGACACTGTGGTCGATAAGTTCGGAATACAAACTAGGAATGACAGAGGGGAACGACTTGTGCAGTTTGCAGAGCACACAAAAATGCACGTCATGAACACATTTTTTAAAAAACATCAAAGTCGAAAGTGGACATGGAGAAGTCCAGATCATAAAACTAAAAATGAAATAGACTACATCCTGTCCAATAGCCGACATTTTGTTCAAGACGTCACTGTTCTAAATCAATTCAACACCGGAAGTGATCACAGGCTGGTCCGAGCGAAACTTAGTATCTGCATAAAACAGGAAAGGCGAAAGCTAATAAAAGGAACCAATAAAACATCAGTAAATATAATCAATCTCACTGAAAAGAAAGACATTTTTCAACGTACACTATCGGAGAAACTAGCTACCACCGCCAATGGAAATTTAGCTTCAATTATTAACACATTAGCCATAGAAATTGCAGGAACTGTTAAAACCACCAAATTAAGTAAAATTAGCAATAATACAAAAACTCTCCTGAATAAACGGAGGAATATGAAAGTAAAACCTGAAAAAAACCTAATTGAATATGCTGAACTGTGCAAGACCATTAGAAAAGAAATAACAGCTGACATCAAGAAATATAACGAAAATCTGGTCAGATCAGTTATAGAGAACAAGAAAGGCTATAAGAAAGCAAAACAAAGATTAATGATAGGAAAGAAACAAATAATAGCTTTAGATGATGATAATGAGCGTATTACAGACAAAACGGCAGTATTGGTTCATATCAGGAACTTCTATCAGTCCTTATACAGCAAGCAAGATGAAAATCCTTTAATGACATCAAGCCCAGACTCACCAATTCCTGAAGTCCTCCCATATGAAGTTAGAAGGGCAGTGAACGAAATGAAAAAAGGATCAGCTAGTGGTTATGACGGCCTGTCTATTGACGTACTCCAATTGACTGGAGAAGAAACTTACAGACACCTAGCTAAGGTGTTTTCACAATGCCTCGAAGAGAGAAATATCCCATCCAGCTGGAACAAAGCAATGATTGTGTTGCTATACAAAAAGGGCAGTCGTTACAATATTAAAAACTACCGCCCCATCAGCCTTCTTCCTGTCATATACAAAGTGTTTACAAAGGTCATCAATAACCGCATCAGTTCCACCTTGGACACAGCGCAACCAATTGAACAGGCTGGTTTTAGGTCAGGATTCAGCACAGTAGATCACATCCAAGTCATCAACGAAGTAATAAGTCGAGCAAATGAATACCAGATGCCCCTCTGTTTGGCCTTTATCGATTTTGAAAAAGCTTTTGATTCAGTCCATCACTCTGCAATCATGCAAGCCCTTTTAGAACATGGAGTGAATCCCGGCTATATTGACTTACTGTACAACATCTACACCACTTCCACTGCTTTTGTCAACATCGCTGAAGTCACCAAAGAGTTCCCAGTAGAAAGAGGGGTAAAACAAGGTGACTCTATATCCCCCAAGCTATTCACATCAGTCCTAGAGTTGGCAATGTCAAAAATCCAATGGCAAAACCGAGGTTTGAGAATAAATGGAAGAAATCTCAACAACTTAAGATTCGCTGATGATATAGTTTTACTCTCAAACAGTCTGGAAGAGCTCAAAGAACTGATAAATGAACTAGAGACAGCGTGCAGTGAAGTGGGCCTTAAAATAAATATATCAAAAAGCAAAATCATGCAAAACAAATGGGCAGAAAAAGATAAAGACAAGGCGGACATGAAAGATTCTGGTATTGAGTTCGTAGATCAGTACATCTATCTTGGCCAACTGATCAATATGAATGGTGACTCAAAGCCTGAGATCTACAGACGGATAAAGCTGGGCTGGAGAGCATATGGAAGAAATTCCATAGTTTTTAAATCGAACATGCCAATACATCTTAAAAAACAGGTATTTGAACAATGTGTATTACCGGACCTCACATATGCCTGCCAGACTTGGACCCTAAATAGTCACACGAAGCAAAAACTGAGAACTGCCCAGCGAAGTATGGAAAGAGCAATGCTAGGGTTTACAAGAAGAGACAGGAAAAGGGCTGTGCACATCCGTTCAATAACTAAAGTAACAGACATCTTAAAAAGAGTCATGACCCAAAAATGGCAATGGGCCGGTCATGTTGCTCGCAAAAGAGATGAAAGATGGACTATGGTAGTGCTGGACTGGATACCGAGAAACCTGAAAAGAGCAAGAGGAAGACCCCCGGATCGCTGGGATAAGGATATACGTCGAGTTACAGGCGTGAACTGGAAGAGGGCGGCTCAGGATCGATCGGCCTGGAAAGAACTACAGCAACACTATGTAGAATTAAATTCTAATATATAGCTCATTAGGCTTAAAGAGGCTACATCCTGAAAAAAGGATTGATATAGCTGCAATAATAATAATAATAATAATAATATATATATATATATATATATATAAAATAAGTTCACTCAAAATGTGTAATACACTCAATTTTCTTTCACAAATAGAAACAATGAGTTCTTCTTTTCCCATGTTTGATTTTTCAGCAGTTTATCACAGATTATAAAACGTTAAACTCAAAAAAACAACAAATCAAGTTCTCTAGGAGTGATGAATACTGGCAAGGCAGACACATCATGGGGGAAGGAATGTATGGAGACGAAAAACGCTAAATCTGTGAAACCTCATATAAAAACTCGTCTCCTACTGCGTATGCGCGGCGGCCATAGGAATAACCCCAAAGCATTGGGCTGTTTCCACTGTGTCTGCTGCTTAGAATATTTCATTTCCTAATATTTTCTATAATGCCAAGTTGTGTTGCATACGGTTGCACAAACAGACAAGATAGGAAACAACCTCGAATAACGTTTCATAATTAAGTCACATTGTAATTATTGTTCTTGAAGTGTCTCATATTAACTGCAACTTTAGGGCCTATCGTTGTAAATTTATTCATTGCTCTCAATAGGATAATGTCGTTCTCAAATATTTATTAGTGTAGTGTAGACAATCAGCATATGTTACTACTTTGCACATAAAAGGCTAGCATTATTGTTAACAAGTGTTGGAAGTCTAATTTAAGCGGATCAAGTTTACATCGCGATACAATGAATATGCTTTAGTCCAGTTCAGTTTACACTGAAAGTGTACGATGAAATTAATTGTGATAATTTATGCTGTGCGAACTACGAAATGTGTTGAATAAAACGTTGTTGTTACCCGAAATTTAGTTCGTGATGCATTTCATGTGTTTAGGTGTGTCTACAAAGTTTGATTTTGTAGCGACAATATTAATGAAAATGTGCGTAGGCTGAAATCAGCCTGTACCAGAAGGTACAAACAATTTATTATTAGTTGTTAGTAATTTCATTAGCACCATGTTAGTGACACAACGTGTATCACGTATCGCAATGTATACTACTCCCATTTAAGCTTCTGACTTTTGGAGGCACCATATCTCGAGAACGAAATGAGATATCGAAATTTTTTTATTGTTTACTTTCAATTTCTCTCGTCGTGTTACATAAGAATCTATTATCAAATGTGACTTTGGGGATATATTTCTTCTGAATTTCAACCTAAAATACCTCACTTTTGAGACAGTATATCTCGAGAACTAAGCCAGATTTCGAAAAATTTTATTGTTTCGATTTGTCTCGTCGTGTTACATAAGAATTTAACACCAAATTTGACTTTGGTGAAATGTTTCTTCCGAATTTCAAACCAAAACACCTCACTTTTGAGACAATATATCTCGAAAAATGAGCAAGATATCAAAAAAAAATATATTCTTCATTTTTGGTCTGTCTCGTCCAGGTACATAAAAATCCATCATCAAATTGCGGTGCCACGGTTGTTGTATGATTCCCTTGAGGTTTTTGTGTCTATTCTCCGTGTTTCTACGGCCGACCAACATGGGGACCTCCCCACCCCACTTCTCTCTACCCGGCTTCACTCCAGTGCATGGTGAAGGTCCCTTGCGTCGTCTCCATATCTTCCTTCCTCCATAAGACACATGCAACAATTAGTATGAAGGCCTCAGATATTGAATTTCATAATCAATAGGAACGTTTAGAATACAGTTTGTATTATTACTTCTAATACGTAGATCAAGATCAATTTATCTGCAGAGTTGTAAAAAGGACTCTGTGCACTACAGTAAATAACTAAAGGAAATGTTGTTTATACCCTTGCTGTATTACAATTTCAATACGAAATTTTATTACTTCTTACTATACCGTAGGCTACATTCCGACACTTTTGGTCTTAAGTAAGTTTATCGAATAAGTTTTTAACTATTGTTTGATGTTTATTACATCGTGCTTATATTTTGATTTTATAAAATCCTTTCCACAGAGTGCAGATTTTCAGATTGCATTTAAATCGTGCACGAAATAAGAGGTTACATCTTCATTTTACCAAAACTGGCCATTTTCTACAACAGTTCTGTTAACCTTACAATCAGGGGCGGATCCAGGATTTTATTTTATTTTGGGGGGGGGGGGGCTTGAGCGGACTTTGGTTTGGGGGGGGGCTTGGCTTGAGTGAATTTTGTTTCAGAGGGCTTGCGTTCAGTGGATTTTGGTTTTGGGGGGGGGGGCTTGAGTCGGGAAAAATCCGTTGAGCTAAAAAAAAAAAAGGTCTCAAAACTACAATGTCAGGGGTGGAACTAGATAAGTTTGGGGGGGGCTTGAGCCCCCTAGCCCCCCCCCTGGATCCACCCCTGCTTACAATGAAATAATCCCTTTTGATTAATAAACAGACCGCCGAAATATCTGGCTACAGCGACGAGGCAGATAATATCTTCCTGGAGACCTCGAGTTTCTTTTCTCAACTTACCACGTGGTGAGTGAGCGGTATTAACGCTCGGGCATCGTTTTCAGGAGGACGCGAATTCGAATACCTGTCAGGTCATCCATGCTTGAGTTTTCCATGATCTTCACAAATCACAAATTTCTTCACATTCCAATCCTTTCCCGCCTCTATTGACCTCGACGTCGAAGAGGCGTAAAGCCAGCATCAGTGATGTGTGTCGTCCCAGCTTGTTTTATATTTTTTAATTTTTTTTTCAGTAGTGGCTTTTCTGTGAAGTGGAAGAGCTATAACTATTCCATAAATCAAGGAAGCCCTCTCTGTATTTTGTAGAAGCAGGATTGATTGGCCGGCACAAAATTTCACTACTTTCCTTCTTTCATCTCATGCAAAACTGTAACAACGCTTTGCACATGAAACACCCTCATCTCAGTCATTGAAGCGCATAAAATAACCTCTTGCACATAGAGGAAGAGGACTGGCCACTCTTATCTCCGTATAATCGGAGTAGGGTGACTCTTGTGAGTGTATGAAGAAGGATGCAGAGTAGATCATTGTAGACACACACATAAAAAGTTGTACAGATCGTGTTTCCTAGCGGTAAAGAGATCCCTTCTCCTCATCATTCATCACTGCAATATTGATATGTTAGGAGTAAGCCATGTCATGTCAAGGGGGGGAGGGGAGGTAGGCGCAAGGCCGGATTCGGGATTTTGGTTTGGGAGGGGCTTGAGCGGACTTTGGTTTGGGGGGGGGGAGCTTGGCTTGAGTGGATTTTGGTTGGGGGAGGGCCTTGATTCGGGCATAAGGTAAAAGAAAGGTCTCCGAAATTACAGTGTCGGAGATGGACCTAGATACTTTTGGGGAGGGGGACTTGAGCCCCCCCCCCTCCCTGGATCCGCCCCTGGGGAGGCATGTGGAGGAAATAGCTTCGTCGCCCGTGTGGACGATAACCTAGCTCTACACTAGTGAGAAAATGCTATTCCCATATGTGTGAAAAGCGGTTTGTTCTGAACTTCACATCGTGAAAAGCAAAAGTTGAAATTAAGATATCAAAGATAAATACAGTTGGAAATGTAAGCGGTGGTTGCCCATTGTATTGAATTGGGTAGATGTAGAGCATACAAAGATTTTCGATACTGAGCCGGGTAACGGTAGCGACGTATTAGAATGATTAGAATGATTGAAAATGTAGATTAGTTTTAGAAAGATTCTGCTTCTTTTAAAATCTACAACTATCGCACATATTTAAAGAATTTAAAGCAACAAGTAATCAAAATGTGTCATTCAGCGTGATATAACCAATAAGCCTGCATTGAATATTACGATGTCATATTTACTTAAGTTACAAGGATATAATTGATAAGATTAAGGAATTTCGATTATTCTTTGTTAAGATGCGAAATCTTATATATACACGTGTGTTTCTCTATATTTCACTTTTCAGCCACCACTACTTAGCACAGATCACTGGTGTTTGTGTGTGGAAGTAGCATGGACTTTCCTGTCGTGCACAACGTTGGCCGAATGCCGATATCTCTGGGGATGTGGGAAATATGATGGTTAAAAGTGGTCGATGCAGGGCATTTTCATATTTCGACCAAAGACTTCGGTATCCTTGTACTTCTCTTTCCTGTCACAACTACTGTATATAGGATAGACTATTGATGTTTGTGTGTGGTAGTAACATCGAATCTCCCATTAGATGTCGGAAGCTATGGAGGTGTGGGAGTTATGGTGGTTGAAAGTGGTCGACCTGCGGCACTTTCATATTTCTACCAAAGACGTATGTGTCATGATTTTATCACTTTTCAGCCAAAACTATCTAGAGCAGATCACTGGTGTTTGTGTGTGGTAGTAGCACAGAGTCACCCATAGATCACAAAGTTGGCCGAATTTCGGTAACTGTGGGTGTGCAGGAGATATGTTGGTTGAAAGTGGTCGATCAAGAATATTTTCGTATTTCGATCAAAGACATATGTGTCCGTATATTTTACTTTGCTGCCTGAACTACATAGCGCAGATGACTGGCGTTTGTGTGTGATAATAGCATCGAGTCTCCCATTGTGTACTATGGTGATTAGATGTCGGTAGCTGTGAGTCCAAATTCTTTACAAACACGAACAAAGTCGTGGGCACCAGTTAGTTATGAACTAAAATCAAAGAGTGAGATTACAACTTCGTACGCACTCCCTACCATTCACAGTGTTCTGAACTCCAAAGCAGAGATGTGGATGCAAGCGGAAACCTGCCGGAACTATTCATGGAGGAAGGAAATCCATGGAACTATTGCGGGAACAAGAATGTGTACCGCAGATCCATGTGAAACAAGGATGGCACCACAGTTCTCTGGAAGCCAACATGCAAAGATTACGTCATTGTCAATTTTACAGAAATAGTGTAATATTACGTGTAGTATCTTTGTTCATTGTCTTGTCAAAGAAAATAAAAATGTTATGTATAAAACCAGTTAGCTTTAATTCCACATTTCCTTGAGAATTCATGTTACACCGTGAAAGAATTTTTGTTCTTTGAATTTGCCGTATGGAAGGGGAGGTGACACAGTTATTCACAATCGGTGATGTGTGTGTGTGGTTTTTTTTCCAGATTGCATTTAAATATAATATCTAACCCGAAATGTTACGTGATAGTATATAACAATGAAATTATAACTTGTAATAAGTGATTGGTAATTTTATTAGTTCATCAAAACGACATATACTGTTCCACCAGGCCAGTGGCGGATACAGGATTTTGTTTTTGGGGGGGGGCTAAGATTTGGTTGGGGGGGGGGGCTTGACTCGGGGGAGGAGGGGTTCGCCGAAAGAAATCTCGTTATTCCATATTGCCGCCCTTATTAAAACTGTAGAGCAAAAAAAAAAATGTCCCCAAAATCCATGTCGTCAGGGGTGACCTTGGTGCTTTTGGGGGGGGGGCGGGGGTAGCTTCAGACCCCTAACCCCCTCCCCCCCTGGATCCGCCACTGCACCAGGCCGAGACTGTTCTCACGTGAGATAAAGCGACAAAATCTAATCATTTTCCCTATCTTTTTTCCCTGTTTATTCCAGAAGATGTTTTGTACTTTTTTCTCTTGTCAGATTATCGTAAATTACATTCGAGGATAGTTAAATGACGAAAATAAATATTCACAAGCTGTTGTGTGTATTGATGTTCCGATACCATCAAAGTATCGATACCTACTTAAATGAGTAGTACTCAAATTGTCTTACCATTCTTACTCATATGAGTACTGCAAAAGTATCGATACTTACTCATATCGATACTTTTTTAAATTAATGTCGAAATATAAAAATATACGTGACATGTTGCTAAATTATTTATTTTATTTGCCTATTGTAATGAAATCAAAGAACACTCAGTAAACATTTTTATTTATTTATTAAAATTATAATAATGCTTACATTGTAAGCAAACTTTGAAGGTTTTGTCTTATCTTTAAATATTGATTTATTATAGTTTTAACACTTTTAAACAATAAAAGTCCGCTTTTGGAGGTTTCTCAAAAAAGCAATTGTTCGAAAAATTTTGGCGACAACTTTTTTCTTTTGTTTGTCATTGTTTCATCCGCATTAGAAAACAAACATTCATTCAATATTAACGTTGCTACAACAATAATATATTGTGGTGCGTATTTATACAGACAAGGATATATAAATTTCATTTCTTCCTATTCTGTAAATGGATTGCTTTTTACAGACATTACAGTGTTTGACAAATAGAGAGAGTCTTTGTCACTACCATGTGTTTTCTTTTTCTTTGCGATGTTTCCAGAAGTGACATTCCTGTGAAACTCTAGGTGAAGCAACTTCTGCTTCCGATTCACATGGGCTACTTAATTGCTTATGAACCATATCTTTTAGTTTTTGTGTAGGGCTGCGCGGGAGCGACTATTTGCCAGGTATAGAGAAATACGAGCCAACTTTATTACAATGAAATAGGGATCTAAAACAAAGTCTTTGAGATTAGATTGCCTATTCTAAGACTGATTTTGTTTGATTTTCAATGCTACCAACTTGGCGTCAGCGGGAAAATAATTTCGCAGGCGCGACTGAGTGGCGCAGCAGGGATGATGCATTTAGAATTTAACTCTGGGTGCGTTTCGATAAAAGTACTTTTCTTCCGATACCGAGCAAGTGTCGAATGAATTAATTCGAATACAAAAAGTACTCGGTATCGAAACAAAGTATCGAGTGCTTACTCGTATTTACTTGTATCGGATCATCACTAGTTGTGTGTTCTCTACCTTATTTTAACCGTGACAAATAATATTGATAAGAAGCTACGTGGCTTGACTTGGAAACCTCTGCTCCCCCCACGTAGCTCAGCGTAGCTTTCCAGCCAATGCAAATTCCGGGACGGTCCCCAATCTTCACCTCATTAACTACACATTACGCAAACAACTTATACACATAAAACATATTTACACTTTTACAGGCAGATAGCAACACTTAACTTCTCCCATCAGCAATGCTACAACCTGGGAGTCAGCAAGGGGAGGCGGCCATAAAAACAGAGCTCCAACTCATTAAAAGCAACCGACCTCAAATTGTTGAGAAAACAAGAAGGAGAAGTAAATTTCACAAACCATAACTAGTTGGTTTGTGCTACTAATAGAGGAACGGAATATCAAACTTCTTATCGATTCTGGTGTTATAATCCTATCGCAAACGATCTTTAGAATCCTAAGACAAAAAATCTTAAAAATGTGTAATGTTTTTCAGGAACTGGCTATAGTTTATAGTGAGAGCAAAATCCCAATATTCCATCCTGCATTTTAAATTTGTCTTGCAATTTAGTTTCGTGTGTGCTTTCAATGTATTTTTCAGACTTAGGGTACATACTTTCAACTGTTATGGTTATTGGTTCGTCGTTTAGAACTAAAAAGTATTATAGGAATTTAATCACAAATATCTGTCATCTATATGGTAAATCAAATATTCAGAATATTCTGCTGTAGATTTCATGTGACGTACACACTACACTGGTATTTCGGAGAAAACTGTTTTGTAGTTTGAGGTTCAGATTCTCGGAAAAAAATAAGTCTTTCTTAAGTAATAGCAAAATATATCTAATCTAATCTAATTATATCACGATACGCAGTAAGCCGGAAATCACAGAGATTAACACCGGCACACACTAATTTTCTCAAGGCGAAAGACTTTTGTACAACTTGAAGCAAAGGAGTCATCCATAGTCCATTTTTATTTGAATTTATGTTTCAACTCAGCATCCGCACACGAAGTCATGGAATTTACTGTATTGTGTTCGGTTGTTACCACAACTATGTTATTTTTATTACAGAACTTTGAAGTATATGGATAGAAAAACGAGATACTTTAAGGTAAAGCAATTTCTTCACGCTCTCCAGAACAAACGTAACATACCAATTATAAGATACTGACAAAGCAATTTTTTGAATGGGACTTCATGTCATTGATCCACATGCATCGATTCTTATACGCCCAACAGAGACAGTAGATGCCCATTACAATGCCTACATTAACACAACTTTTAATCTTTATCGGGTGGTGACATGGAGGAAGGATATATGGAGGAGAAGTGACGTTAAATCTGTGAAGCAGGTTCTAAACTCTCGCGCATGCGCAGTGGCGGCAGCGGCGATATTGCCATCCCAAACAAATGCGATGTTCACATGCTGTTAGATACTGTGATTATTTCATTTTGTAATGTGTATACGTGTTTTATAATGCCATCTTGTGTGGCATACGGTTGCTCAAATAGGCAAGAGAGGAAAGAACCTGGAATATCATTTCATAAGTAAGTTGAATTTTAATTATCGTTGTTGAAGTGGGCGGTAGCAATTATAAACTTCGGCACCTTTCTATAAATATTTAGTCATAGCTCTCAATGGGATGACTTTATTCTCAAATTTTTGTTGGTGTAGTGTAGAAAATCTGCATGCCTTGCTATTTTGCACATAATAGACTAGCATTACTTTTTAACGAGTGTTGAAAATGAGATTTAAAGGGGTGTGTTTTACATCGCGATTCAGTTAATTTAGTATTGCGCTTTCTTTCGTCACGTTGCAGTTTATACTGACAGTGTATGATGAAATTAAATTATGCTATGCAATCTAGGAATCTTAATTATGTTACCGCAAATACAGTTTGCGATTCAAATACGCGTGTGTGGGTATGTCTACATAGTTTGATTCTGTAGCGGCAATTTAGTGGAGATTGTGGTTAGGTCTAAATGCAGTCTGTACCAGAATGGTTTTGTTGTTCCATAAGGGACAAAGAATTTATCTATTACTGTTAGTAATTTCATGAGAACCAAGTGAGTGACAAAACGTGTATCGCGATGGAAACTACTTCCACTTCCAGCTATTCCCAATTATGCTTACGATGTATGGTAATGAGATAACTATTTTTATTCTGGTCTAGGCCGCATTTCAATCTAACCACAAGTGGTAGTAAAAAAACTGAAATATCCATTCTGCATGTCCACCATGTAATTCAATGTGGCTTTGGCAGAATTAATTTTTAGTCCAGGCCGCATATCAACCCAATCCCAGTATATCCCGAAAACTAAGCAAGATATCGAAAAATTTTATAATTTTTTTCCGATTTGACTCGTCGTGTTACATAAGAATCGATCATTAAATTTGACTTTTGCGAAATTTTTCTTCTGCATTTCAACTCAAGACACCTCACTTTTGTTACAGTAGTCTATATCTCGAGAACTAGGCGATATATCGAAAAACATTATTCTTTATTTTTTATTTGTCTCTTCTTTTTAAATAATAATCCGTCATCAAATTTGACTTTGACCAATTTTTTCTTTTGAATTTCAACCAAAAACATTTCACGTTTGAGACAGAATATCTCGAAAACTAAGCATAATATCAACAAAAAAAATTATTCATTTTTTATTTGTCTCATCGAGTTACATAATAATCCATCACCAGATTACGTCGTTACGTTTATCCTAGAGCCCCCTTGAGGATTTTGTACATATACCCCGTGTCTGTATGGGATCGGCATAGCCCCCCACTCCTCCTCCGCCTGGCTTTACTACAATGCGTGGTGAAGGTCTCTTGCGTCGTCGCTATATATTTCCTTCCTCCATGGGTGGCGAAAAATGAGACGTAACTGGAAACCTCAAGTCTCTGACTTCCTGACAACTTTCAAAGTTCTGCATTTGCATAGAAAACCTCACTGTATCCCTCACCTTATGGTATGATGATAGCCAGTATTTCTGTATGGAATTACAACAGTTAGTGTAAGCACAGTTGCGGTATTATTTCTGAACTTCATCACTGTGTAACTGGAAATATAGTTTGCAAGCGAAAAACTCGATATTTCAAGTAATTATTTATTGAAAATTAAATGAAACTGCAATAAAAGTTTGAGGCTACTGAACTTGAAAAGCCATAAGCAGTAAATTTATTATTTTAATGTAGCGAAGATATGCATGAGTGGTCACTACTACGAGTGTATATTGATTTTGTAAATACTTTAAATACGATTAGACGCGTAATTCGTTGTATGCATTGATCTGAATTATGCTTCGAATTTGGAGTTTTGTAAGATCAATCAGTTTAAAACTTCAGAGTACAATACAATTTGATAATGGTTTTCTTAGTGAACAATTTTATTTACTTGTATGTATTTCAACAACACTATCAGAGTGCCTACATTTAGTGTTAGTGTTACAGGTGGATAGCAAGGACAACTACGTTCTTGAAAGCTAAATCACTCTTGTGTCATTGGTTTAAAAAGTGAATTTATAAGCTATTTTTAATTTTGAAAAGCAGATTAATATATATGTTACGCTCAAATACTGAAAACGCTTACTGAGCGGAAAAAAAAAAACGACCAAAATGTGTTCTGGGTTCTTGAAAAGGAGCGCATCACGTAATTCGCGTTATGGCACTTACAAACAATAGACAGAACGCTTTGTGACCAACCCAAAAAAGTCACAACGCGAAATTCATGTCTCGTCCAGGTCGCATTCTCCACCCATGACGATACCCATTTTTTTTTTAGATATTTATAACGCGACGGGTAGGAAGAATCATATATATTAAATACACTCTGGACCGATTCGTTGTGAACACAAAGAGTTAGATACGATAAGCCACAAAGTGTAGTGACCGTCAAGAAACAGAACGCGTTGTGGTCGTTTCTTTTTTTTTTTTTTTGGCCCAATGAGTGTTTTCGGTCTTTGAGCATAGTATATATTTATGTATATCGGAGGCAAGTGTAGTTTCTCTAATGAATCCATATACGCCGCCAAGCAGATAGACCGGGAACCTCAGGCAGTTCATCGTCACTAGGGTTCGGATTAGGGATATTAACTAAACGTCGATGCATCGTACCCATTCGATGTTTACCATACGATACATCCGATTGATTCGATGTTTTGACATAGAATTTTTCTATTCGATGCATCGATTTTTTTTTTATAAAAACATCGAATAAATAAAAAGTTAACTCTGGCTAATAATGACAAAAATAATAGAAATAAATGATAAGATTACAAAGTTTATTGAAGATTATTTCAATTTAAAGTAACTGTCATTAACAGGTGATGACATCTACGAGCAATTAGCGGGACATAACAACGGGGAAAATGAAGTTCTGTGAATCGAAATAAGATATTATTACTCTAAAACAACTAAGTCTAAGTGATACTGCTCAATCTGCTCAAATCTACATTTAGCAAAGGAACAGAATGAAAGGAGAACGATTGAGTAAACTTTTGTTTTTCCAAAGTTTGCCTCTTTGGTGTTAAGTGGTTAAAGACTTAAAATTAATATTTTTAGGCAGATTTAGACTTTAGTATTTAATGTCTGGTTTTTTTATTATAATGTTTTGGTATCGTAAAAAAATATTTCTGTTAATTTGTATTCTCCGTTTCACTCACAGAGTTATACCTCACTCATACAACACTACTTACCCAACTCACAAGATAAAAATTAACTTTGTTAATGTTTGGTGAAGGGTAACGCTCTGGCCTTGCATTCGCGAGGACGCGGGTTTGAATCCCCATCCGGGCACCCAGATTTGGGTTTCCATGGCTTCCCCGAACCACTCCAGATGAACGCTTCAAAAGGCCTTGGCCGAATTCCTTCCAGTTCCTTGTGACCAGTCCTTTCCCGCCTCTAATGACGAAGCGTAAGTCCATAAACAAAAAAAGCATAAAATTAAACACATCATTAGGCCGGCCACACACAGAACCGGGCGGGACAGGGCATTTTGCCCCGGGGCGTCTTGTGCGACGGGAAACGCACGGGTGCCTAGGACCATCACACACAGGACCGGGCGGGGCAGGGCACGTCGAAAAGATGCCCCGGGGCAAAATCCGAAGCTGAAACAAATTATGCCCCGGGGCAAGTCGCTGCCGGGCAGAACGTTCTGCGCATGCGCTGTCACGTGACCCACCCTCCCTCCTCGGGCTCCACTATCTCGCGGTCTGGTTGTGTAGTGTTTCGAATATTCGACTGATTTGTATGTGTGCCATGTATGACTGTAAGATTTAAAATTTATATGCCTATACACGGTTATTATATGGTTGAATAACTAATGCTCAGGAAAAAGAGGACCAACATATATACCTTAAGGTTATCAAAAGCCGTTCCTCTGGGGGTATGGCTGTTCTCCAGTTGGTATTTTGCTTTTCTATTCTGCTCCGAATTCTCTCAAGTACAAAGTCGAATGTCGAAATTGACATGCGACAATAATTAAAAAACTTGTCTGGGTTCGGCTCGAAGTTCAGAAATAAAACTTCCTATATTCCTTTTCAGGTTTATAGGGTGTACCTACATCTCTCTGTTGTTAACATTGTGGTCCACGAGCTGCAGATAGTTCCAAATTAACAAAACGGTCTCCTCATCTTCATCCATTTCAAAATGATATACTACACACCAGTATGCTCCCACTGAGTTCACTGACACGTGACTGGGGCAATGAAGAAAATTTGCTAAATGTTTGACTTCTCGTGCCCCGCCTCGTTCTGTGTGTGACAGCAGCAAGACAGGGCAAGTCAGGCGACTCGTCGCGCCCCGCCCCGCCCTGCCCCGCCCGGTTCTGTGTGTGGCTGGCTTTACAGCTACAGCACTTCACTGCTGGTATAGTGTTGCTGTGTGTTCACACGGACCAAACGAAAGCCAATGAGCTATCTGCGTTCAATTGGAAATAGTTAATATCAAACTATTATCACATTTTCTCTTGGCGATTTTAAAGGAACAGGTAGGAAATAAATGAAACGACATTTGCCGACGAATATTGTTGGTTTGTATTTGTTGAGCTAAGAAAAACAAAAGTACTCGATGTTTTTAAGCGATGCATCGAAAAACATCGATGCAGGGTTCCGATGTTTTACATCGAATAAAAACATCGATGTACTTTCTAAGTGGACACTTATAGTTCGGATATTTATGACCAAAAAAATTGGAGAAATATGTATGCAAATATGGCCTTAAAAACAGGTTAATATGACTTAAAAATAACAAAATATGACCAAACATTTAAATTAATTATACATTAAAACATGCACAGTTATACATTATTTGTTTTATATAGTAGTGTATTTTTCATGTAGACAGCATAATTCGTTTCCGTGCACTCAATGCACCATTGGGAAATTAAATTTTAAATCGCTTTGTTGAAGTCACTATAATTTCACATAATTTACAGAAAGAACTCTTTATTTCTTACTAAAATACTCCTCTCCAAATTCCTTTACGTAACTCGATAACTTCTTACTTTTAGGAAATTTGGTTGTACTCACTGATTCCACTGCCGATTTAACACTGACTGAGGATTATTTTCAAAATTACTGGTGACAGTGTGACATTGATTGACGTGGTTCGACAAAGGCATGCTGCTGCTGTCTAGTTTAAACCTAGTGCAACATTAGGCCAGGTAATAGAGGATATAGGCTCCCTTTGTAGGAGTTTCACTAAGGATGATAGAGTAGTGATAGTGGGAGGTGCGGGAAATAGTATTGATAGAAACGCGAGTTATAGTATAGAGAGTGACCTGAGGAAGGTGGTGAAAAGGCACAGCATACCAGGGTGGAGCTCATGCAGGTCCTAAGTCGCCATGACCGGCCACAATTGAACGGCCGCAACAAAATTCCGGTAATCGGTTGCGGTCCTTAAAATCTGGTAATCGGTCGCGGTCCGCGATTTCAGATCTTGCACACGGCGTATTACGAAAATTTCCTCCGCAATAGGGAGGGTGTGCCTCGCTGCGCCCGTCTGGGCAAGCTGACACAAATCTGTCTTTCAGAAACTGCTATTAACAAACGACTTTGACCAAACAGTCTACAAGTATTCAGTCCCAGTGGTCATCTATCTTGATGGTGGCACATGTAGTTAGTTGGGTGTACTGAGCACTGATGTGAATGGTAAAGACACAGTCTGGACGTGGGGGAATGAGCAGTCACTTTTCTCCAGTTTGTGAATGTGTGTGGTGATGTATGGAATTGTGGTGTATACATGGACATGTGAGTGTGTGTGTCTTCCTATGAGTTTGTGTGTCTATCGTGAAACGGGCCTACTCGAACTCAGCATTTCACTATCACTGGTCACCTATTTGTCGATGGCACATGTCAGGAAGCTGCTATTAACAAATGACTTTGACCAAACAGTGCACTAGAGTTCAGTTACAGTCACCATCTACATTAATATCACATGAAATCAGTTGGGTGTGGCGAGCACTGGGGTGTATGGTAAAGACATACTATCCTTTGCCCATCCTGTATGTCGTCAGTCTTGACGTGGGGTGTGCGATCCCTTTCCACCAGTTACTTCTATGTGTGTGGTGATGTATGGAAGTGTGGTGAATGCATGGACATGTATGAGTGTGTGTGTGTGCGTTTGTGCGTGTATGTGTGTGTTACTATGTGATTGTGTCTAAATATGGTGATAGGAGCCTACTCAATCTCAATATTTCACCATCAGTGACCACCTATGTATTGATGGTAAATGTAATTAGTTGGGGTGTATGGCGAAAGACATTTCATCCTTTGCACATCCTGTAACTGGTCAGTCTAGACCTGGGATGCTCAGTCCCTTTCTTCCAGTTACGTGTACGTGCGTGGTGGCTTATGGAACTGTCAGTATGCATTGACATGTGAGTGTTTGTGTCTGTCTTCCTCTGAGATTCTGTGTCTATAGTGATGTGTGTGTGGTGACGTATGGATTTGTAGGTGAGATTTTGTATGAATATATGACATCTGATGACCAAGTGTCTACTGCAACTCATGGTATCTGCTGAACTTTACTGAATGGCAGAAAACGTTTGTGGTGGGGGATAGACTTGGCGGTGCATATGTGAACAATTTTATACCTGGGACATACGATATTGAATGACAGTAGTGTGAAATAAATGAGGCGATTTTGATGTGAAGAGTTTGGTACCTGTAACACATGTTACTGATTATTTTTTGACCAGTAATGAGGCAGGAGAGTTCTGCGTCTACTTTTTCGTTGCATGATTGGTGCTGGTTGTTGTGTGGAGCTGGCTGTAGACATGGAAAAGTGTGTGTATGTGTGTGTGTGTGTGTGTGTGTCTACGTACGTATGTACGCGTATGTATGGTGATACCTTCATTTAACTCGTCTGTCTGGGTGTAGAATGTTCAGTCCCTTTCCTCCAGTTACGAGTATGCGTGTGGTGACGTATGGAACTGTGGTGTATGCATGGACATGTGTCTTTCTGTGTGGTTGTGTGTCTATCGTGATTGCAGCCTACTTGACTTTGAGATTTTACTATCACTGGCTACCTGTGTTGATGGTACATCAATTGGGTGCGATGAACAATCCGTTTGAGATAAGTACTGAGGCGTATGGCAAAAACATGTCATCCTTTGCACACACTCTAACACATCTGTCTGATGATTTTTTAGTCAGTTATTAGCTAGGGATGGTTCTTTCCTACTTTTTCGTAGCCATGATTGATGCTGGTTGTTGTGTCGAGCTAGCTTTAGGTATGGAAATGAACGTCACTCTCTGTGTATGTATGCGTAAATATGGTCATTGGAGCCTACTCGACCTTCCTTTAACTCGTCTGTATGTATGATATGCTTTTCCTGTCCTCCACTTATGTTTCTGTGTGCCTGTGTGTGTGGTGACGTATAGATTTGTGGGTGATACCTAGTATGAATATGGTAGTCATGATATCCATCTGATAGCCAAATGTCTACTGCTACTCATGGTACCTGGGGAGCGGGGACATGTTACTGAATGGCAGAAAGGGATCGTGGTGTGGGAGAGACGTGGCGGTGATCTATGTGTTGATGGTACATGTAATCAATTGGGTGTGATGAACACTACATATGAGAAAAACACTGAGTTGTATAGTGCCATCTTTTGCTATTGGACCTACCTTTAACTCGTCTGTCTGGATGTAGGGTGTGCAGCCCCTTCCTCCAGTTACTTGTAGATGTGTGTTAATGTATGGAAATGTGGTGTATGCATGGACATATGTATGTGTGTGTGGATTTGGCCTAAAATATACGGTGACAGAAGCCTACTCGACATCGAGATTACGGGATCAGTATGTGCTTGTAACCATTGTTTACACAGGGAGTAGGCACTCTTGTATTTCACTGTGCTGTTTACAGTTTGCTGCCGTTTGTTTTGGGATATGAACTGTTTTTCTCGCGTTGTTCACTATATGTTCTTTGGGGCAAAAATCATGATGAGGGAATGTACCAGAGAAGTGAAGGATTTGTGTTATAAACCCATAGTCAGACCATTGCTTCCATACAGTGGTGTAATATTGACTCCACATTTTTTGGACATGAAATGCAGTGTGCAAGGGAGGGCAGCCTGATTTGTTGGTGGAACACATTCAACAACTGACATAATTAAGGAGCTCAGGGGGATGGCACTTGAAGTGTGTTGGGACCATATATGGCATATAATGATGTTAGAATGGATTCTGCGACTCTTCGTTGTATATTAACGAATGTTAACAGCAGGCAGCCTCATTTCCTAATGATATTCTTGATAAACGGCGCGTAGCGGTGGCCTGTGACGTCACTAATAATACGCTGAAAATAAGAAAATAAGATGGCGTGTGCCACTTGTTGAGTAGCAGTCTGTGACGCGCTCTAACGGTTCACTACTTAACAAACAGCCCGAAATAGTGCGCGGAATACCCATGCCAATTGAGGCCACCTGCCTGGGGCCGGGGTCTGGCCACGAGCCATGCGGTCCGGCAAGCGCCGACATTTTGGTAGCCGCCATTGGAAAACTGGGTAGTCGAATAACGGTAAATGTTGTAGCTAAGACAAATTCCATCTACTGGTGTGAATGGTTGTAAATTATATCTGTAAATCATATTATAAATATTTGTAACTTATGGTGTAAATGGTAGTATGGTGTAAGCCAAAATCCAAATAATAAAAAAAAAGAGATCAGCGGGAGAAACAATGAGATGCCTAAAAAACGCAGTAAAAGTTTGATGTTTTCAGCAACTTTATCAATGGTGTATAAGTGGTTTCCAGTGATAGGATTATTAGTCTTTTCAAGATCAATGTCTTATTGCATATTTAAAATGATGTACACTAGAATAGTGTATTACAACGTATAATGTGATGTTTGGCGCCACGTTCTATGGTGTATTGTATTATATTAATGACCTAGAGGTAGGTTAATTTTTCATAAAATCTTGGGCGATCATTATTTATTTGTTTAGATAAATTTTTATAAAATACGCAAGCCGAAAGAAAGGCTATGACGCCAATGTAAATATTCAGCTTATTTGAATGAGAATATGCAATGGACAAAAAGCATTTGATATGGCGAATAATGAGTGTGGTGTGGCCTTCGCTAGAGCGTGTCCTCGTGAAGACAGTGACCGGTGGATGTCGTTACTCGGCCGGGACAATCTGTCGCCACTAGTACCTCCTAACGAAAGGAGTGCGGTGAGGGTTTTACCTGGGAATCGGCTTCCATGATTTCATCCCGAGGGACAGCGGGTTACTGAGCCTGGCGGAAAAAAACAAGAGTCTTCGGCACATAGCGTCCCTCCGGAGATGTCCGAACTGAACCGAGGATCGTAAGTCACATGCAGTGTTTGCTTGTACGAATAAAATATCAGCGATATATCACCGGACATCAGGACGCTTGACCACGAGCTAATCAAAATTAATATATGGCTAAAATTCTGTGATTTTTTCTGTCGAACATGTGCCTACGAGACCAGGAAGGCAGAGCAAACGTTTTCGTGGGAGATGGCAGATGGCAGATACGACGAGTTCATTGTGATGTAAGATTCTAGTTCTTTAGTCTCATTTGAGTTCAAGGCTTCTGGTGCGGGACTCTGATCCTTATTTCTGATTTTGATCGGGCGCTGCTGTTCATTCCGACTTGCATTCTGAGTCGAATCCACACAGCAATACAGTCTGCAATGCTGATATGAACATTACCTGGCCGAGCTTGACTGCAGCGGCCTTGTGAGGCACAGGTATCATATTCCGTGGGTCCACCTTCAATCATCTCGCCTACAGACGCAGCTGGAATGAGAAGTTTCTGTTCTAACTTTCAACATAAAATCCTACTGAGCTAACGGTATAATTTTGCCATAACCGGTATGTGTTGTTATGAAAGCATTTTGCTTTTCAAGATTCTTTTGGTAGATTCTCGTATAATGTTGAAACCATTTATTCCATTCATGGCACCTAAGATTATTTTCATTGTTTAAAGTCACAGTGTCGCGGGTGCTATTTTGTAGTATAGTTTTTAGTGGCAATAAAGGAATTTTGTTTCCAAGCCAGCCCAACGGTGTGAGACTACACCGCTTCTATATGACACCAGCAGCAAGGCCGCTGGTCTTGCAGTCCTTACTGTGAGAAAGTCAACCAGTACAGCTGGTACACGAGGGACACATCCTATAAACACGTGAACTACACGCCTGTACGGCATGACATACAGCCAATGAGAAGAGAGCTTTCCCCACTTTTAGGGCGGGGGACGCTTGTCGGCGCATACGTTACTAGTCAGTCCGCGATGTGAAATTTCATAGGCTAGAACTATTGCTACCCAAGTTAGCCATTTTGGGTATTTTTCTATCATTTTCCCTCCGCTGGCTCAGAAGCATCTGCCATTACTTGAACTCTATGGTTCACTATTGTTATTATCAGAAAACATCCGATTCATGTATGAGCCTTGTAAGATTACCTTGCAACAATTTCTCAGTAATAAATCAAGTAATTACAACTCTTTTATCATTCCAAGGAACACTTATGTCCTGATTTTATGTGAATTATGTCTCTGTGTTTGTGTGTTTTATCCGAGCCAGATGCCGACTGGAAACTGGAAACCACAGCCGACAGTAAGTGAGGCTAAGACGGACCCGCCAGTGCTGACAACAGCATCATTGATAACGCTGTCTGATGTTATAATTTATTGTATACATTAACTTTGCATATCATTCCTCCACATATATTAATTATTTGAGCTTTAATTTCAAGATAATTTTGTTTGTTTTTTTAATGTCTAATTGTACCCCCAGGCATAGCATTGTTATTTTGTGCCTTCACATATTCAAGTTCAAGGTAAATTCGCATAAACATGTAATTGCCATCTGGATTTTAAATAAATGTCTTATTCTGAAAATTTTCCTGCACATCCGGTAGTATCGAGTTCCTTGCCAATTTTAGTTTTGCATTACCTCATACAATTAAATAACCACAATTAATCATTTTATTGTTAATGATAAAATACAAAATTCTTTCTCCAAGGAATACCTTATTACATTTGGCAAACCCTATGTTGGAAATCATTACATTTCGCGCCCAATCTGAAACAAGAGTGAAGCAGACCGAAATATAAAAATAGCAAATTATTTAGTATTGTGAGATGTCCCATTTATTAAATTTCAATATTCATCTGTAACATGAAATGTAGTTGTTCGACACAATGGTTTTATTGCCAAAATTTACATTCATTTCAGTAAGTTAATTTCATCTGATTATACTGTTAGTGTGGTTCGCGGCCGACAAGGTTATCGCGAGGAATATTTAATGCCCTTGCTTGTCAAATAAGAGAAAGGATAATGGATGCATTTCCGTACACAGGCGGAGGAGTGAAGTGTTTTTTTGTTTGTTTTTATGGCATTCGGCTACTGGGCCATACAGCCAGCTCAATGTGATTTGTTGCTATCAAGTATTGACACAAGGACACTACAACACGGAAAAGACTTTCACAGACACAACACTAAACACCCATGCCCTCGGTCGGACTCGAACCGGCGACCTTCGGTACGTGGAAGGAGTGAAGTGATAAAAAGTGTAATATAGTGGGGCCTGGTTGGTATCCAAAGGAACAGACTGCCCTTGTGTTCCTTAATATTGTCGTTATTAATTGCTCGGATGATGGAGACGTCCTGGCATGGACCCAGTTTTGTTAACGGTGGCATTATAAGTTCGTCTGCGTAGATACTCGATGAATGATAGACTTCATTCAAACCATAGTAATAAAGTATTAGCCAGATTTAATCTGTCAAACGCCTTAAAGATGTCGCTGGTAAAGAAATATTTGTTGATAATAAACTTCTTGTGGGTGGAAAGGGCAGGCCAGTGGGAAGAGGAAAACCATGGCTGCATGGAAGCGATAACCTACATAAGAAAGTGTCGGTGATGGTGGGATATGTTCCATCCAGTAGAATTCATTCCCGCATATTTCTAATAAATTGTTTAGGCTTGTTATTATGTGGATCCGATCAGAGATGGGCAGAGGAACGCGCCATCTCCATCCTTCTGGTTAGGTTAAAACGCGGCCTGGACCAGAATAAAAATGTTGGCAAAGGCACAATGAACTATACCTGTAACTAATTTTTGATAGTCGATATCTAGAGAACTAAGGGAGATATCAAAAAAAGTTACTCTTGATTTTTTAAATTAGTTTCGCCAATTTACATGAGAATCAATCATCAAATAGCATCACCATGGCCATAATAATGCTGCCCACCTCGACACACAAAATTCATTTTAAGCTACAGTCCTAGCTACAACAACATTGATAATATCAGGATTCATAGTTCACGTAGAATAAATTATCACAACTAATTTCAACACATACCTTTAGTACAATTAATTTCATCGTACACTTTCAGTGTAAACTGAAACTTAAGTAAAGCCTGCAGAATACAATATTCATTGTGTCGCGATGTAAACATGACCCTCTTAAATTAAAATTTTTAACACTTGTCTACAATAAGGCTAGCTTTTCAGGTGCAAAATAGTAACATATGCTAATTGTCTACACTACACCAACAAAAATTTGAGAACGATATGATCCTATTGACAGCAATGAATAAATTTATAGCGAATGGCCCTAATGTTGCAGTTAGCTGTCAGATACTTCAAGAACGATAGTTACAATGTGACTTACTTATGAAACGCTATTCCAGGTTTTTTCCTATCTTGTCTGTTTGTGCTACCATATGCAATACAATTTGGCCTTATAGAAATTTTTAGAATATTAGAAAATGATATATTCTCAGCAGAATACACAGTGCTCCTATGGCCGCCAGTGGCTGCCACGCATGCTCAGTAGGAGACGAGTTTTTTGAATGAGGTTTTACCGAATTGGCGTTATTTCGTCTCCATATATTCCTTCCTCCATGGACTCGACGCTAAGGCTCGACTGGGCACTCTGATCTACGAGAGGATTCTGATGTAGCACTGTGTCTCCGGTGAGATGACACGCTGACTTTGGGTCGCATGAGAAACACCAAACTCCTATGACTCCGGCGACCTGCCACGGCTCACCCTTCGCTCAGCTAGCGCCTGGCGGAAAGCAATACGCATCATCGGCCCGATGCAGCTCTCATCGTCTCTGCACCACCTGCGCTGTTCAACACTACGGTAACTTCGACGTACACAATCTTCTACAAAGTGAACACAGCAAGCTCCTCAGTAAAAGCAATTCTTCTTCTTCTTCTGGTCGCTATCCGTTCCGGATGTCGGCAACCATCTTGGCTGTCTCGTCTCTGCTGGTTGATGCTCGGATCAATTCCGTAGTTATCTTGAAGTTCCATGTTTTCAGATTTCCTGGAATTTTCCCCTGAAGAACAGACTGCAGGAGCTCATAACGGTTATTATTCCTCATGATGTGGCCAAGGTACTGAAGCTTTCGTGTTTTTATGGTGATCAGTATTTCCATATCTTTTTTTCATTTTGCGGAGTACTTCAGCATTTGTGGTGTGGTCTGTCCACGGTATTCTCAACATTCTTCGATATAGCCACATTTCAAAAGCTCCTAACCTTTTACTGATAGTTCTGTTAATGTCCACGTTTAAGCCATACAGGAGGACAGAGAACACATAGCAGTGCAGGAGTCTCATCTTCGTGGTAACTGATAAACTACGACTTTTAAAAAGGTTATTCATTTTATTGAAAGTAGCCCTGGCTTTACCAATACGTGGCTTAACTTCATCAGATGGATCCCTTTGGCTGTTTACTGTGGGTCCAAGATACGTACACCTTGATACACATTCAATGATCTTCTGGTTAATAATAATATGGCATTGGGAGTTGTTGTTTTTGCCAATGACCATTACTTTTGTCTTATTTATAATAATGCCAAGTCCGTATTCGTGGCTGCTTTGTGACACTCTATCTATAAGATATTGTAAGCTTTCCTGACTGTCTGCAAAAATGACTTGGTCATCTGCGTAGCGAATGTTGTTTATCCAGTTTCCATTTAACAGCACTCCCATCCCCACATCACTCAACGCCTGCGTAAAGATTGAGTAGATATTAAGTAATAAGGGGGACAGGATACAATCTTGTCTTACACCAAGAAGAATTTTTACTTCATCCGTATTTTCTCCCTTCAGTCTCACATGAGCAGAATGGTTCCAGTACAGGTTGACAATAATTCTGAGGTCTTTGTCATCCAAACCAATACTTTTTTAAACATTTCTATCATCTTCTGATGCTTTACCCTGTCAAAGGCCTTCTGATAATCTATAAAACAAACATAGACATCACAATTTATACCTCTGCAGCGTTGAAATAGTACTTGGATGCTAAACAGAGCTTCTATTATTGTTCCAACTGCATTTCTGAATCCGAACTGTGTGGGTGATACGTATTCTTCGCAGAGCATATATATCCTTCGGTGAATAACCTTCAGAAAGAGTTTTAATGTGTGGCTCATAAGGCTGGTTGTTCTGTAGTCACCACATGACTTAGCTCCGGGTGTTTCTGGTAATGTAACAAACTCTGATTTGAGCCGATCTTGAGGAATTCTGCCAGAGTTGTAGATGTCATTGAACACTGAGGTCAATCACTTTGTACCATCTTCATCAAGCAGCTTAAAAAATTCTGCATTTATCTTGTCAGAGCCTGGAGTTTTATCATCCTTCATTCCTTTTATTGCAGCTTGTACTTCAGTCAGTAAAATGCTTGGACCCAGTGCTGGATTTCCCATTAGGCTTTATAGGCTCCAGCCTAGGGGCGGCAGCGTTTTAGGGGCGGCAAATTTCCTAGGTTGCCCGCTTAAGTAGCCGTCAAATTTGTGTGATTATAAACATAATATAAAAACGTCTACTATAAATTTTCATTTCAGTGGTGACATCTAGTAGTGAAGTGACAAACTCGGAACAAGAAAAATACGTTTACTATCAATTTTCATTTAGGTAAGTGGTGATAGCGAACAATTAGCTAAATTATTAATTTAATTCTTCATTAGTTTCCTGACTTTCTATCTTGTTCAACGCAGTCTTTAGCCCGTCGTATATTTCTGAAGGAAGACTCTAGAGGTAAGTTTCTGCTGACTGACTTACTTACTGACTTACTTACTGACTTTACTGACTTACTGTAGAAGTATAATGAACAAAGTAATCGAATTTGCAAACTTAATAGAGATGCATGAACCACAAATAATAATTGGGGTAGAGAGTTGGTTAAAAGAAGAAGTACTAGACAGTGAGGTTTTTCCTGATGGTTACAGAGTGTACCGCAGAGATCGAGGAGCAATTGGTGGAGGAGTCTTCATACTAGTTAGCAAAAACTACCATAGTTCACTGGCATTCATAGATCAAGACCATGAGTTACTTGGGGTAGATTTCTGGGGTAGTAAAAAAGAAAAAATCAGAGTGTTGGCTGTTTACCGCAGTGGAAGAATGACAGAAGAGGATGAGGCTCTTGGGGAGAAATTAAATTCATACTCAGATTTCAGAGGTGAGAATAGAATGATCATCATCGGCGGAGATTTAAATTTACCAGGTGTAAACTGGGAAGGGAATAAGATAAATAACACAAGGGAACAAAGATTTGCAAATATCTTAATAAGGGAAGGAGGATTTACACAAGTGGTTGAGCAAAACACTAGGGGACAAAATATTTTGGATATATTTCTAATTAAGCCCGATGAAAACCTTTTGAGGTATCAAGTAACTGAAGGAATAAGTGATCATGAAGCAGTTCTGATGGATATTAGAGGATTCAGTAAACCAGCAGCCAAAATTGAAGGGGGAAATAGGTACAATTATAAAAAGGCACAGGTTTCAAATTTGAGGAGATATTTCAGAGAACAATTCAGCAAATGGAAGGAAGGCTCAGGTACAGTAGAGTCAAGGTGGAAAGAGTTCAAGGAGATAATAAGAAAGGGGGAAGAAAAATTTATTCCAAAGCAAAAAATAAAGAGAAGTAGAGATCCTATGTACTATAATAGGGAAGTGAGGAGGTTAAAGAGGTTGGTAAGAAAAGAACATAACAGAGTTAAGAGACAGCAGGGTAGTAGGGAATATTTAAAACAACTAAACAAGGACTTAATAACAGCAAAGAAAATGGCCAAAGATGGGTTTATGAAGAGTATTGTCAGTGCAGGGGGACCATTGACTGATGCATCTAGAAATTTCTATGGCTATATCAGGAAACTGAGGGGAAGGGAGGATGTAGAGACACTTATAGATAAGGATGGAGAAGAAGTTACTGACGATTTGAAAAAGGCAGAGATTTTAAGTAACTGGTTCAGAGAAAGCATTAGGGAAAATGAATCAGAAACAGGAGGGTCTAATTCGGAGAACGAGCTTAACAACACAATTAGAAATGACGATAGTAAAAAATTTGATATCCATCCTGAGGAAATCATGAAGGAAATAAGAAAGCTGAAAAAAACATAAAGGGGCTGGTGAAGATAATATTACTACAGATATCTTAAAGATAGCCGGATGTGACATTGTACCTTATCTTGAAATATTATTTAAATTGAGTCTAGACACTTGCTGCTTACCACAGGACTGGAAAAGTGCAATAGTAGTACCGGTACATAAGGGAGGGGTGAGAAATAGAGTTGAGAATTACAGGCCAATCAGTTTGACATCAGTGGTAGGTAAATTAATGGAAAGATTGATATGCAACCACATCAGAAATATATGTGAGGAACGTAATTGGTTTTCAAGCAGGCAACATGGTTTCAGGCAAGGATATTCATGCGAATCTCAGTTGGTGGGATATATGCAAGATATTTCAGATGAAATGGACAAGGGAGGCCAAATTGATAGTGTAGCACTAGATCTGTCTAAGGCGTTTGACAGAGTAAGCCATAAAATGGTAGTAAATAAGGTAAAAACCATTGGAGTGGATAAGAAAGTGATTTGCTGGGTAGAAGAATTTTTAAAAGGTAGAAAACAGAAAGTTAGGGTAGGAAATGTAGTATCAAAAGAAGTGGAAGTAAAAATGGGTGTGCCACAGGGTAGCGTATTGGGACCATTGCTATTCATTATTCTAATGAATAATTGTGTTGCCTGTTTACTATCTGAAATTAGATTGTTTGCAGATGACATAATGCTGTATAAAAGAATCAAAACGATAGAGGATTGTAAACAGTTGCAGGGTGATCTGGACAGGATATCTAATTGGGTTAGTAAACATGGAATGAAGATAAATGCAAAGAAGAGTCAGCTTATTAGATACACAAATAAAAAACAAAAGGTTAATTATGAATATAAGGTGGGGAAAGAATTGCTTGCTGAAGACTTGAAATGCAAATATCTTGGAATTACTTTTGATAACAAACTTAACTGGGCAGGACACATAGGACAGGTGGTAGGAAAAGGTTTCAGAGTTCTGCACTTGTTGGAGAGAGTTATGAGGGGATGTACGAGAGAAGTCAAGGAATTGGGTTACAAAACTTTGGTCAGACCATTGCTCGAATATGGTAGTGTAGTATGGGACCCTCATTTTACGTATCAAATACAGGAGTTGGAGAGGGTGCAAAGAAGGGCTGCTAGATTTGTTTCTGGAAATTATCGCAGAATGCAATCAGTGACGGATATGATAAAGGAGCTGGAATGGGATTCATTGCAAGACAGGAGGAGGATGAGGAGGGTCATGGGAGTGTACAGGGCATATACTGGTGATGAGGCATGGAAAGATATTGCAGTAGGTATGAAAAGTAGTGCATGGAAGGGAAAAGATGACCATGACCACAAGCTGGCACTCGATTTCAGGCACAAGGGTGTAGGAAGATTCTCTTTTTTAGGTAAGGGTGTCAGGGATTGGAATGAGTTACCAAGAGAAACGATGAATAATTTACCGAAAACTTTGAAGGAATTTAAAGAAAAAATTTGTAGAGGGCAAATGTAGGTGGGTGCAGGATAGGGGGAAGATAGCTGTGTAGGGAAATTGCCACCGGAGCCTGTGCTCCATTGCAATTAAATTAAATTAAATTAAATTAAATTTCATGATTTCTATAATAAAAATACTTAAGTATGATCTAAGATTTCATTAATTGAGTTTCTAGATGTTGAAAGTCCCCGAGCGCTCGAAAGTCCTAATTTTATTGAAAAAAATCATTGAAAAGTCAATGATTTTTGAAACTTAACTCGTCATTTCTCAGCTAATAATGAATTACATTCTTTGAAATTTTTAAGGAACATGCATTGAACTATGAGTACTGAAATTCAGAGTTCATCTGTAGATCTATTAACAGTATCCGATCTTTATGGATCTCTAGTCGACTTTATGATAACAGAGTGTGAAAACTTTGACTATTTCGAAAAACTGCAATTGAAATTAGTACAATAAAGCAATATCAGGGTGAAATTAACATACAATCCAAATGAAAAAAATTTGTAGACGAAACTTACGAATTATCATGTGACGAAACTGAAACAACTTCAAGAATTTTTTTTTTAGAATTAACACCTTTTTGATCATTGTAGATAAACTGAGAGCTGAACTAGAGAGAAGGCGTAATGCATATCTCAACTTCCAAGAAAAAAATTCGTTTTTTACTAGAATGGGTGAATTTTCAACACAAAATGTCACAAGAAAAGCTCTGTCTCTCGTGCAACATTATTCTAATGATTTGGAGGACGATTTGCTTCAGGAATGTATACATTTTCACAGTCACGTTTCATCTAATAAGATTGCAGAGAAACCTAAGTCAAATTCGTTACTTGATCTCTCCATATTTTTGAGGAAGCAATCTCTGTGTAACATTTACCCGCACAAATTTTTCTGGAGAAAGGAGCTTTTCCTGCTTAAAACCAGAGTTCTTCATTATCTCAAGAAAAACTAAACTCTTTGGCTCTTCCATATATAGAAGGAGAGATAATGAACACCATAAACTATGATGATCTTATAGATGACTTCACAAATCAAAAATCGCATTAGAAAACTATAATTATGTATTACATTTTTTATTTTCTTCTTTGTATTCTTGTTTCATAATAAACATTCATTTTTCTTGCTTCTATTTTATGACTAAATCTGAATACTTTCAAATAACGAAGTCACTCTTAATCTATATTAATTCACATGAACATATAATCGTTTCCTACCTAATAAAGGTAATACAAATTAATGATTAGTATAAACATGAAGGAGAAAAGGGCGGCACAAAATGAACAGACTACACTAAAAAAAAGTTTAAATCCGGCCCTGCTTGGACCTGTTTCACATTCAAACTGTGGAGGTTCCGGACGGCTATCTAAGAACAGTTGCTTTACTTATCTCTTCTATACATCTCAGATATCTTGAGTATCAACAATGACGTTTCCCTCATTGTCCACAAGTTTATTCACTGTATTAGGTCTACATCTGCCTGTTACCTCTCTAACTTTCCTGTGAATGTTGAAATTGTCATATATCAACTGTAGAGCATCTATTTCAGCACATTTAACCTGTATTTCCTTTTCTTTAGATTCTCTTTTCTTATTTCTTGTCATCTTATTGATGTTTTTATATTCATCAGGACTACTTTTTACAATCCTTCTTCTCTCCATCACGTCCAAAATCTAATCTTTCATCCATGTCTTCCTTTTGGCCAAATCTGATTTCAAGTGTTCGTCTTTAACAGATTTATTATCGAATTTAGTTTTTCAATTTTTTTCTTATGTGTGTAAATTACAAGGTATGTTTTTCAGTTCATTATTGAGACGTTCCTCAACTTGCCGTCTCATTAAGGGCTCTCTTAATTTCCGAATATCAGTATTCATAAGCTTTTTTTTTTTTTTATTCTAACTTTGAAGACACCGACCAATGGATTGTGATCAGAGTGAATGTCAGCACCGGGGTAGGTTTTCACTTAAGTACAGCTGTTCTTGTATCTTTTATTTACTAGGATGTAATCAATCTGATTCCTGATGGTGTTTTACGGTGAATCTCTGGGAGACCTCCAGGTGTACAGGCGTCTAGATGGTAGTTTGAAAAAGGTATTGGTTATTACAAATCTCTGTTCTGCTGCAAACGTACTAAGTTGTTCACCTTTTTCGTTTCTTTCACCAAGTCCATAATGACCTATAATTTTTAGCTCTACTACTGCCCAGACGGCGACCCGGGATGTCTGGCGGGTGCGAGTGCACCCCCTTGCACCCCCCCCCCCGGCGCCCATGGCTGCCCTACCATTAAACTTAGATTTCAGATTCTCTATTAAAACCATAGCAAGTTTAGTGAGATATTCAGACGTATATAGCTTTCCGGATGTGTGAATAGTATCAAATAGAAATACTTCGTTATAATTCGTATAAGTAGGTTTTTTCGGCGTTTTATGAAAACATCGTCATTTTTTTTCCAACCCTGCTGTCAACTTTCCACAAACACGGAAACGACTTGTATTTTTCAATAAATTATTTCCCTTTGGACTTTTGAATAGTACAATAAACAAACTAAACAACAATGAACACGAACTGAATGACTAAATAATAAAATAAGTGAATCAGATTACTGAATAGATAACTGCTATTTGATAAGGTCGGGGGAACAGGTGGTCGAACGTCGCCATCACCCATGCGCATGCGCAAGGTTGGAGCTGAGGCTTGATCCTTGTTCAAACGCTCATGCCAACACACCAACCTCAAGCTGATTTTCTGTCAGGACAGATTTTACTCAAGCCAAATTTTTTGGCTTGCGCAAACGTCATGCCAGTGTTCACACGCAACGATTTACTTGCACAAATTGGCTTGAGCGTGTAAACGCACCTTAATGTGAAGCGCACCAGAACGCTTCCATGGTTCGAATTCCACGTTAAGCTGTAGGTCCCCTACACCCGGTTACCGTGTCAGGTAAAGGCGGTTACGTTAGGGGCGGAATGCGCAGCCAATTAAAATCCTGTCACGAGGTCATTACGATCACACAAGCCTTAGCCATCATTCTGGGCTTTCATCTTAGAACAAAGACCGCGGAAATTTACGCAATCATTCGGGGAGAAAATATTCAGTTCACCTGGGATTTCGGATCACTCAAAAATAAGATGAATATGTTGACAACGACTGGGAAGTATCCACAATCATTACCCTTTTGTGTTGCTAGGTACAGATTCTCAGATGGGTCCATCCATTGTTGAATATTTTGGCCGCTACCGCTCGTTTGGTTCTACGAATTCTATGTATATGTGAGATGGTATTTCTCCTGTCTAGTATGTTTGTGCAGGGTTGGTATGTCGCAAAGAACTGATGCATTCATTTATTTGCAGATATTTGCCTCTCTCGGATAACCAGCAATAAATCTGCAAGTTTCATTCGATTTAATATTAGCCCTGAGCTGACTTAAACCAGTCTGTGCGTTATTATAATTCTAGTGCACAACTTGATTGATACTGTGTGTTTTTTGCAATTTGTGCGTTGTAGTACAAGCTATTTGGCATCGGATTTTATTCCTTCGATTCACTTTAATTTAGTACTGGTCACATGTTTCTTCTCTGCCTATAATACAGTATTAGAATTTGGGCTGTGGATACTATTCAAATATCATAGCTGTTCAAGACACAAACCTTTAAAAATCATATGTATGTACGGAATAACTTCCGCACAAACATCAGCAGGATTATCCCGAAAGCATGCGCGACAGAAAAGAGAATAGAAAGTTTTTGTGTGAGTGGCTAACCGCGGACTCATTTTGCCTTCGCGAGAAATGATAACACGCCGGGAAAGAACTCTAGTGTATGGAGGGCTTTTCAGTTCAGAAACGTCGAGCAGACAAGAGTTGACTCGAATGAAGCAATGTGAATGGTTAGCTCATTTTGGCTCCGAAGTGGTGAAGTATATAGATCAAAGGACGCGAGCGGACAAAAAATACGTGTCCGATGTGAACTTTTTCTTGCAGAAATTTGTGAATCTGGCATAAGAACGTTCTGTTCCATGTATTTAATACTTTATTTAAAATAAAGTATTTCGGGATACTTTATTGGCAGTAAAAAGTATAAAGTATAACTAACAAACGTAAAGTATGATACTTTCTTCTTCTTTCCTGCAAGGCCTGCTGGGATCACATGCCAATTTCAATTCTTCATCCTTTGTTGTTGTTGTTTTTTCCGTTCAATCCAATATTCCTTCATCATTTCATTGTTTCTTCCTTCTCTCCTCAGATCACTTCGGGGCAGATTTCTTTCCTCTTCTGACTTGGATCTTTCCATACTTTATTATAGAGTAAGGTTGGTAACCCTACATGTGGCCCATCTTTCCTATACTCTATCCCAGCAATTTCCATGGAGGAAGGAATTATTCCTTCCTCCATGGCAATTTCTTCATTTAGGTATTAATGGTGAACGGTTACGGTAGAATTGATTTTTCGTCTTGTTCTAAAGTGATTGGCTTGATAGGTTTCAGATTTTAGATATTTCTGAAATTTTTCGATTTTCAAACGTTTGGTAATTACTTAATGTTCTGTCAGACTGTCATGGAGAGAGTTTTGAGTTATAAATTAAGCGCTTTAAAAATTTTCACGGCTTCTGGTTATTTCTTGCAAACGCCAGTTCTTTAATTTTGTAACAGTCGTTTGATTTCAATCGTAGACATAATTCGATGAGACTTTAGCCAGCATACATCGTTTCCTGTGATAGTGGGGTTGTCTCAGCGGGTGAAAGGTTTTTTTTGAATTTTGTATAGCCGTATTTTTTAAACCCACGGGAAAGACGTCATTAAGCATCGTATTTACTGCTTCTTTAAACCTGTGGTAAAATTTTGGACTCGGGCCTTACCTCGCTAATATTCCTGCGTCAATAGAAACCAAACTTTATAACAACTAGATTTTCTGCAATAATATCAACATCGATATCGAAAATCCAGAACCTGAAAGGCTGAGATTACGTTAAGTGTTTGGTATGAGCGGCAATATTCCTTTGATAGGTGTTAAGATGTTCGTTGATCAACGAAAATAAAGTCAGCTTTCAATGTCGTTGTTATGTTTTACTGTTGGAGAACAGAAGATTACGATGAATCACTCCAGATTGTTGTGTCAGCACAGGCTCACAGACTTTTAGGGCCTGCCAGTAGTCTACAATTGCGAAGTTAACACTTTAGTTGCAACTATTGACACTGACTAATTCGTGAGGTGTGGCAGCTCTGCTCTACTCTCAGCACTTCGGTAATGCCTGAGTTCCACATCAGCTGAACCTCTCTTCAGCTTATCATTTTATCAAAATTACAGCAAGTATTGTCGATGTGGTGGTTTGCTACTTCTCACTATCGTCGTTTTATTGTCTATTTTTTTTGCAATATTCTTATCGGTTTCTTGAATGCCGGAAATATCACATGTATGACGTCGCATAGGAATATAAAAAGTCCTCTGAACGTGGAACTTGGTATTAACAGATATAATAATCAGTGTATTATATTAGAACCTTGTTGCGCTTCAATGTTTCTGGAGTGAAAGCATTAGCCCGAATTATCCGTTGGCCACTGTAGCTTATCTATGCTCAGGTTCCTTTTGTGTCCTCCTATGAAAATAATAAATACATTTGAAGCGAGAAAATTGTGAAGGATGACATGCGTGGAGGGTAAACGATATATCTCGTATACGAAGTGCGGGAAATTCTTTTCCAGCCATCCAGATATAATTAATTGTGGTCGAATGCATGATACATAATTTCTTAACTCACGCTTAGGCGTAGGCCCTACTTCCTCCCGCTCTTAGACTGAAGTCGTCCCCACAGGGGAAATGAAGATTTTAGGAATAGAACAAACCAGAAAAAAACTAAACGAGGTAATTGTTAAAAAGATTGCCGAATATAATAGTAAACTTTTTAAAAAAGAAGGTAGTAGTCGGAAGGGAAGAATCCATTGTAAAAAAAAGTATGAAGGCTAAATCGTGATAAGAGGATTATTAGGCAAAGTTATTAAAAGTACGTCGATGTAGAGTAGAGATCAGAACGCTATATAGAAAGTAGTGAGTGACTAAGGCTTCAGAGAAGTTAACTATATTAAAATATAAATATAATATCCGTGATTGCTTCAAGTGCAATGCGTATACTAAACTGTGTAAACCGCGTGCATTCATAATTTTAAATTAAAGATGGCTCTAAACATGTAGTTAGTAAGGAGCGGTTGCGTTGTCGCCATGTTGGCAGCATTGTCTTGCCGGCCGGCGAGCGTTCGCTGTGGAGTCAGTCTTGGCGGGATGTCCAGACGAGGTGGTTGGGGTGGTGGGCTTTTGCTCCTGCTGACTTGGGCAGCGGCGGTGGTGTCTGCACAGGGGCCATCCCAGCGCGGCACCCTCTTGACACCACCCTACTTCAACCTTGCCGAGGGTCGCAGGGTGACAGCTACTGCCACCTGCGGAGAGGACATTGCGGGCCCCGAACTCTACTGCAAGCTGGTCGGAGCGAATGCAGACAAGGATGTCAACGTGAACCTCATCCAGGGGCAGGTCAGTCCTATAAAAATGGTTGTTAACGGTTACTTTAACGCCGTATATCATTTTTAGTAAAAAAAAATACTAACGTAGTAAGCTGACATTGTGGTACTATTATACTTATGCTAAAATTCCTTTGTAACAAGGCATTTCTGTATATAGAAATACAGTAATAGAAAAAAAATATTTCACCCCAACTACAGCGGTTCTATTTTCCCGCCATTATAGTAACATTACAAGATTTTGGAAATTTGAAAACCAACGGAATTATAGTTGTTGTTGGCATTAAAAAGCGCGCCATGAATATATTTTTAAGCTATAAATAGCTTAAGTTTCTCGGATAAATGAGAAGCGTTGACTCAATCTTCAGTTTACTTCCATTTTGTTCTTCGAAATTGACTGCAAGTCGGATGAAAAGCTCAGTTCAATGGATTTTTTCAACACAAGGTTATTCTGTTCAACAATTAACTTGATCAACGAGAAAACATATGAAGAAAGAAACAGGCCTCCGAAAGCCAGGTACTGTTTGGATCTACCATGCAGAAATTATGGTTTTGCTTACTTCCAAATAGCTGTGTTATAATTTTCGCTAGTTTGGGTTCAAGTCACGAAACTAGAACTGATAAAATAAGCTCTGAAGAATTGCATGACATGCTGAAGACACGTTTAAGTTTTATCAATGCATTCACAAAAAAAAAAAAAAAAAAAAAAAAAAAAAATCGATATGTTAATCTGAACGGACGTCTTGCACTGAGCTTGATACGACATCACATCAAATTGACGCGCTCTCTCGGTGGGAGACACAAGAATTTTTTATACTTTTGAGGATTGCTTACGGGATATTTCTGTATATGAAGGTTTTCATAAACAATGTACCCTGAGAACTAGCGAGCAGAAGCGAATTAAATTTCATACTTACGTTCACAGTTTCAGCAAACTGGACTTTGGTACATGAGATTTTACGACCATTTATGTATTGCCATCTATTATTAACTGTAAGAAAAAAGCATGAAATTTGACACTAAATGGCCGTGATAAGGCATAAGGTCTGGAAATGTGGTTTTATGATCTGCTTTGAGTTTTAATGAGTGTTTTTGCTGAATACCATAATCGCAGTAATAGTTTTATTTTTACTTATTTGTAAAGATTTTTCACTGTTCAAAGGGCTGCTCCGTGTTTTTGATCGAATTCGTCTTAAAACTATACTACTTTATTACTGTATTCCAGCAATAAGTTTTACGACTACCATGGAAATTGTTAACGGTATATATGAAAAGTAGTAGGTACTGTACTCAGTATCAGACACACATCAAACACAGTTCTATAAACCTTTTTAAAACAAAACCACAGCACGATCTAAGTGGCAGGGATATTGTATCTTCAAGATAGATCTGCGTTGTATCGTTTTCTATATTAAATGGGTGATGAAATTTTGCAAGTTCCATGTTGGTCAATTGGTGTGTGTAGTCGTGGGTTAAATCTCCAGCCACTCTGCGCTTGCCTGCTCTTCCCGATGGTGGCTTCCAACATTAAGCAAGATGAAAAGCTTAAGCCTAATGGTCTCCTGTGGCAGTCTTCAGCTAGACCCGATGCGGTATTCTTTCACTTTTCTTCATCACCGTTCAGGGTGTACGCACAAACAGATAAATTCATCTCTCATATATAACTAGCCTTCGGTTAGAATACTACAGCTGCGGTATTCACATTCAATATCAACGCGCTCTACATCAGAGAACGCATACTTCCGAACGGACCTGAACATTCAATTTTTATATCCCCCCCCCCCCCCCCCCCTTCCCCCTTGCGAGACAATTCCCTATTTCGAGATGTTTACTTCTTTCAACTATTAGCAAGAGATGCGATCAAACCTGTATAATAAAAGACGAATGGTCTTAAAATATCCCTGATTCTTGTACGAACAATAATTATATCTATAAACGATAGCTCCGCGATCTGTTTCTAATTTTACGACTTAAAGAATTGAATGGATGCTTCACAGGTGACACTTTTGCAGGCGATAGTATTCTTGGCGATACCCTTTACAGCCACGGAAGGTATATCATTAATGTATGTGTAGTCATATATCTACTAAACCTGATCGGCGGTCATGCACCACTGCACTAATTTGTAATGTATATTAAAAGAATTATCCATCCATATCGGTAATTCCGAAGAGTATTAAAAGCATTTTCCATCCACATCGGTAATAACGAAAAGTTTCTCGGTTCTTGCGTGTAGTTTTAGTTTAGCGAGAACTATTCTGAGTTCCGCGAATTTTATTTTATTCCCTGGCGAATTCGGGTAATGTGTGATTTTAAAGATTCCTTTCTCATCACATACACTTGGAAATGGTGACTAAACTTGCTTTTAATGGAATTATTTGACCTATTACTTAAAGATTAATGAGTACATTTAATATGCAGATAAGAAACATTAAAAATTCAAACATATACCAGGAATTGTTAATGCAAGCCTTTAAATTACTGTGTTTACTGTGTGTGTTCTCCGAGCCGGAAATAAAATCGAAAATTAATCGGTCTCGAAAACCACAAGTTTTGAATCTCTTCGGATTTCTGTCACTCAGAGGTGTGTTTGGATAGGAGAAGAGTCCAACCCATATCTCAGCTTGTCTTCGTCATTCCTTTCTAGCGGACGGCCCCGGTTTTGGGATTTGTTTACTGAGTGATAAGAACTGGTGTAATAATTTACATAGCATAAACACGGGACGTTTGAAAGCATTTTATCAAAGAAAGCAGTCGGCAGAGGATGAGCTAGCGCCGAGCAAAGTACTTCCTTACAGCACATCCTTATTCTGGCGGCGAAGCTTAATTGGCGCTCAACGAACACTGACAACATTAACGATGGAATTAGTTGTTCAAATAACTGAGCTTTTGTATCAGCTATCTGCATTCTGTTTGATATACTTCGTTCGTTTACCCTACAAAGAAAGGTTCGGAAGAAACGCATTAATCACTTGCTGCAAGGCGAAGTTAAGAACTTTCCTTAGTTAATCTTTTTTATATTTCGATAGCGTAATGTCTTAGGTATCTCGATTTTTCATCACTCTCCCTATTATCGTGCTAGAATCCAGACGGTTTTTGGAAAACACAGATTTCGTTTGTATTAGGATAAGTAAGAATAAAACTTAACTTAGTCCACAACCCGAAGGTTGGTTGGATCCTCCCGAAGGAGGCATACTAAGCCATTGTGTCAGAGGTAGGACGGCCAGTTCCTTTCCTCTGGGACCTACAGTTTAACGTGGAATCCGAACCACGGAGCGTCCTGGCATAGCTCATATGATTAAACACAACTCTCAAAATTCCTGCACCTGCCGGGATTCGTGCCCGGGGCAGGAGCAGCGAAAGTTTTTGAAATCAAGCGCCTTAGCCACTGAGCTACCAGAACGCTCATAAGTAAGAATAGTACTTTAAAATTCTTTAAACGTCTAAATCCATAGTTAAACGGTCACTCGATTGACCAGAAATACCTTGCTCATTTGGCACAACCCTAATAGCTCTTGCTACTGAGATTATGATGTCTTTTTTTGTTGCAACTGTAGGTTGATGGTCAGTGGTTTTACACGTCTCAGTATTAACTTCGGTATTTTACCATAATTTTAGTGGAGGAAAATCCTTATTAGACGGATGTTCCAATGCCGAAAAAGAACACTATTTCCGAAGAAAAGCTTAAACATTTATTATTCTTAAGAAAACTAAAAAAAGTTAGACTCACTAAACCATTTTAATTTTTGCATTACCTTCAAAACCAATGCTAAAAATGGTATTGATATTTCAGTTATTTAATTGGCTTCGAAAATCGTTTCCTCTCTGAATAAAAAAAGAATGCTAACATTTTTGGTCAGGGGAACTACTGTTTTCAAAATAGCCGAAATAAGAAAGGGGTGTTTCATATTATCTTCGGAATTTTCAATATCGTAATCCTTTAAATTAAACCAGAAACCGATGTTTTGGGCTTTATTTCTCTGTTGTAACCAAGAACACAATGCGTAAAATTTATTTCTACATTTTTTATGTTCCATCCTCAATAAATTTTACGTTAACTTATTCCAGTCCCCGTCTCATGTATCTACAAATAAAAAATGTCCACTCTTTAACTCCTGAAAGTGCTAATTTATGGTCATGATTCTATCTTCTATTCCGCATATTTCTCCTGGTTCTTCGCCGAATATCACTTTAGTAAACATTATAGCCTTTTTCCTTGTATGTGTCATACACAACCACTACTCTAATTAGCTTCCTTCTGACCTCCATTGATACCTTTTTGTATTTAGCTGCTAACTTTTTAGAATCGAGTAGATGCCTTGCTTGCTTGCAGTTGATTGTTTCTTGAAATATTAATGGTCCAAGTTTTTAAAATTTAGACAATATCAAATACTTTTCATTGTTTTGTCTTTTAATAAATACACTTACTATAGTATTTACTGGATTTTCTGAGAGTTCTACTCGTCATTTTAAAAACATAATTGTATGTTTACCTTATTTAATTCAAACAACTGGATTCATATTTAGATAAATAATAGAAGCGTCAGTTAATACGGAAATATTCTCAGATGCGCTATTCAGCAAATACAGAAAGCGAAGTTCCGTGTAGCACGCTCCGTTGGCTCAGTTGGTTGCGGAACCATAATGCTGCTCCGCGCTTGACGCGGGGTTAATTGGTTCATATCCCTCTAGGGGAAAAAACATTTTCACAATCGGGATTTGGCGGCCAGGGTCGGAGAGGTGGTGGTGCACAATTCCTAATCACCACATTGTGCGCCAAAGTCCTGGATTAAATCCCAAACGTCTCCGCAGTCAGTTTGGAGTGAGGGCATTCGACACTGTTGATGCTGATTCGTCCGTCGGATGGGGATGTAAAACCTGGCAGCCATCGGTGTCTTTTGGAAGAGTAGGCCTGAATGTGCAACGGGCTTCATCCTCTCTCTTTTTTCATCTCTCATCCACAACACTCTACACTGATATACACACAATCAGTCATCCACACTTAACAACAAGTACGAATACTACAGGTATCACATTGGGAAGGTTTAAAATGTTTTCTTGAGAAAGTTGTTTGATGATTGCAATCTTTTTTCCTATATGGCTTTTCGCGTCGTCGACATCATTAGAGAAGATTTGGGGAAAATGAAGCATGACCTTTTGGTGGAACCATCCCGACATTTGCCTCGAGTGATTTCGGGAAACCATGGATGGCCGGACGAGAATTTGAATCCACGTTGTTCCCGAATGCGAGGCACGCAGTCATTTTTTATTCTTAACTTCACTTTATTCTCTGGGTATTGAATGTTCCGAGAAATGCAGCTTCATTAAGAACGCACACGCATAGCTTCTTGTTTGCCTTTGATAAGGCGGGCTACACGCGGTCCTTTATAAAAAGGCGAGCAGACGTTATCGCATGCTAGTGTGTGTGGTTTTTCTGTGGCCTCATTTTTCCCGTCGCTTCGCTCACAGATTAACGTACATTTTGCTGGGGTTCAAAGATGCTCTTTCCATTCTCATGCATATCCATTATTTCATGTTTGTGACCGATTTCTGGATTGTCTGCTCCTCGCAACGTGTAACAGATCTTCAGTGGTAAACTCGTTTTGCGATCCTCATGATGTGCCCCAAGTGTGCACCCTTTCTTCTTTTTATAGCGATTAGTAATTCCATATGTGTTTTTAACCCCATCATGACTTCTTCATTTGTAATCTTTGCTGTTCGCGCTAGGAATAGGTTCCAAAATCCTTAATTTATTAGTGAGATAGGGACTTGGGTTACAATACCTTGGACAGACTATGGGATCCACGTTATGGATATAAAATTCAGGAGTTGGATGTAATGTAAAGGAGAGCAAATTTTGTATTTTTATTGTATTGTAAGACCTACAATCCTTGCTTTCCCCGCGATCCCCCGGGGTCGCGACCGACAGGTTGATAAAGACTGCTGTAGAATACTAGGTTTCCGAAATGGATAGGCGCCCCCTCTAGAGTGGCGCGAAGACATGTTGAGAATTGGATTTTTTTTTTTTTTTTTTTTTTTTTTTATTTCTCCCAGATAAAGCCTGGGAGGCGGGCTGTTGGAGAGTCGGGTGGACTCTTTTCAGCCTATTTAAATCTAAAGGGGATGGCTGGGGGGGGGGGGGGGGAGGGAAGGTCGGCCGTTGCCTTGTTGGGAACCATCCCAGCATTCGCATTGTGTGACTGGGGAAACCACGGAAAACCCCAGTCAAGATGGCCGAACCGGGTTTGACCCCGGTCCTCCCGAATGATATGTAAGACGGCGATTAATTATTATTTCCCCTTTACCGCCTAAATTCACATGTACTGGTAGTTTCCTCTGAGATATCATTATTAGTACTAAGAAGTAAGCATTTACCTCTTTAATAATACATTTTTTTTGATGGTGGTGGTAGGGGGAACTTTCCTTTTGAGGGTGGGGGGAGGGAGCGTGGAAACTTTTCTTTTGCTTGAAGGAAACGTGGTAAGAAAAAATTTGCGACTCTTACTGTAGAACTATGTTAGACTAACTTTAAAGTGATAGCTATGAGCGAACAAGCGAGTATACGGTAAAGAACGACAACATATTGTAGACAACATTGAATAGTTTTATCACTATTCAAGCGGTGATGTATTAACGCAGTTGTGCAAAGATACGAGGACTCAGTAATATCCTCTCAAGAAGATACACCTGTCAACAGTTCATCCGGTAAAATGCTAAGTATATCCCACACAGTGCAGTCACTCCAAGAGAAGCATTCTGTCCTTTCATGCTCACTGGAAAGACTCACTGAGCGGCTTGTGTCATGGCGATAATTTATTGACGTAAACGACTTTAACAGATCATGATGGTTTGAAAGGTTAATCGGTGCCAGCTTCAAGCCAAATGATAACAAACTAAAAATGATTGCTTCCATATGGTTGGTAAATAATGTTTTGTGTAAGTTATCACATTTCCTTCGGTCCGTTTTGCGGCAGTCGGATGGTTGCTCAAGAGAGTACTTACTTTAGAACCGATGTTATAGGCAACAATGAGATTAAACTGTGTACCTTTTCGTTATTATTCCGTATTATTATAAGCGCAAATTACGAGAAACCATTACTGTTGCAGATTAAAATTATATAACTTCAGATTCAATCCAGCGAATGTTTGCAGGGCAAAGGCAGATGTCAAAAGGTTTTTCTTAAATTTGTTTTTACTATTTTCATATTCCAGGGTCTTATTTTTCATCACCGTCCTATTAGTGAATGAAATTTATCAGTTCGCTCGTGCTACATTGAATTCCGGTTAAAAGCAAAGACTCATTTCAGTAGAAAGATTTCGTAGATTGAGCTTATGCGCAGGATAACTCTGAAGAAATTTTATTAAAACGAGGCACTCCGACTAGCTATCAGATAGCGTAGATCAATGACAAACTTATTTAAACTATAAAGTTGTTAGTTCTTAACTATTAAATAATAATACTAATACTAATAATTCGGCAACTCTTCCATCACTGTCTTCATAGTTACATGCGATGTGTTTCGTTTTTTTTTTTTTGCTCTTCAGTAACCGGCAATAGAACACTACCGTTTACGCAACGTTGATGGTGTTTTTAGAATTAATTCCAAATGCTTTGCTTGGTGTGTAATATGAAAGAAGTTGCGCTGAATGTTGTGACATTAAATCTAAAGGATTCGAGTTCAATTCACGTTCTTAATACGGTTTATCATTTTAGTTGATTTCAGTTAAGAAGAATCCTTAATTCGGTCTCATAAGTAACCAATGGCCGATTTGATCTCAATTAAGTTGACATAAGGACCCAGAATCTTCACCTCCTTCTGTTTTGAGCGACTTTGTTGGTGCATCTAGCAAATTACCGTTTCAGACAAAATGTATCCCTTTGCAGCAGTCTGAATGTAGAAGCTCTGTTTGAGACTGACGCGTTCCGGCAAGTGGTACAATGAGTTGAGTGGCGCGCTTGTCCAGCCACGCACTTTGTCCCTGTCAGTCTAATGGCTCTCTCACACAGTAAGACGCTACCACTTGGCTTTCTCCGTATAATCAACACTCAATGATTTTTCATTCTTAGCTCAGGACATGTCTTATGTCTCCGCTGACAGATTATACCTTGAATGCCCTAAATTGGAATACAAATAACGCTTTTGTATTCAAACTGTTCCCAAATGAGCATTTTTGAGTAACAACTCGGCTTTCATGTTGACAAGCAAGTATTATTAATGCCGAAATTGCGTTTTACTATTTAACAATCAGTCATCGGCAACAGAAGTCACAACTTCTGGTTCGCCGAACATAACCTAATTAAAATAAACCCCGACCACCATGAAGGAATACAAAATTTGACATAGTCTGGGGCGCTAGTACTTCCTGTTCACGAAGCGGTCATGCTGCCGGACTTGGTACTTTAGGAGAAGAGCGTTGGTGAAAGTACCGGGGTTAGCTGGTTCGAGTGCAGCATAAGGATTCATTGTGATTTTGCATCATGTTTATTGTAATTTATAATGAACTGTTACAGACGTTAAAAAACTATAACAGACATTTAGCGTCTTCTAATAACAAACCACGACAGTAATTTGTCACCTGTGCCCGTAGCGAATAACAATCTAGGCGTTCATATAAGTGCATACCTCATGCCAATTCACCGTTTTAATTCGTCGTCTTCTACAGTACATCGATTACAAATACAGGGCGTTCGCCGGAAAACGCTACCCTCCCAGTCTGTTGCCGCCGGCAACTTGCTCGGTCAGTAGGGCCAGCAGTTTCCGCCACACGGCACCGTGAATCACCGCACTGTTTAACACCTCCGCTGCCCCAACAGTGCAGTGCAGTGACCCTTACATTGTTAAGAACGGTTTCTTTGCATTGTAGATAGTTTGTGACTTCAGTCTCTTATTAATCAGTGTTGTGAATAAACGTTTCTTGGCGTTTGGCTGGTTTGGGGCTTCATACTCTTAGTAATCTGTACCGTGTTTGAGTGTGAGTAAAATTATGGTACGTTACAGTTTGCAACAAAGAATATTTCTCTACGATACATATGTGAAGAAGAAGTCGTTTAAAAAGTGTCCGCAGTAAATTTCGTCGCGAATTTCCTGGCGCTTTACTGCCAGCTAAATCAACAATTCTGCGTCTGGTTAAAAAAGTAAGAGAAACGGGTTCATTTTTTAACAAAAAGAGACTGTCGGTCAACCGTATTCTCACAGAGGAGAAAATTGACGATATCGCTTTTCGACTAGAACAGTCACCCAAAAAATCATTAAGTCAGTTAGGGCAGCGTGTGTCTCGAAATATGTTCAGAAGATGTGAAATGTGCATTACACAAGAGGGTCAACACTTCCAGCATCTTTTATAAGGTAAGCTAATGAATTACGTCACATTTAAATGCTTAGCACATACAAGTTTATGAAGCGTAATTATTATGAAATAGTCCGCGGCCGACGGTCGAACAATGCCGGAAGCTGACCGCTCGCTCGCCGGGAGCAGTTTCTTCCTTGTAGCGCTAACAGTGGGTTGCGTTTCCCGGCGAACGCCCTGTATATCAATCACACATTTATCCAGGTTTTTGAACTGGAGTGTTATAGGTTTGGTCTTGATATACTGAAGAACTCGCCAATATTTCGTTTAAGTACATGCCATTAGAGATCGGTACAGTTTGTATCAAGGGAATCGTATGATAATTCGTGTTTGTGCATGTATTGAAATTCAAGCAAAGGAAAGTCGATTGTAATATTCCCGTGTACAGTTAGTTGTACGTATTGTTGTAGAATGATATGTTGGTATACTTGAGTGGATAGTTTTTTTCCTTCCGAGCCTGGTTGCTTCTCGGTCCCTCATGCTTTGCCATCTCTAATGACCTCGTCGTCGACAAGCGGTAAAGCAGAAAAAAAAGATACAGAAAGGCGCAGTTCGGGTCCGCTCCGTAGATTTTTCGGTTTGTATTAATATGTAATTTAATTACCAATCTCTTTAACACAGTGGTTACCTAGAGTAGCATAACGTTACAGAATTGATAAATTACAAGTTTATCGCATGGGAGCGTCCATAAACTACGTGGCTTGTTATAAGGGAGAGGGATGGAGGGGTTGGGTAGATAAGAACGCTGCGCTACTTGAGGGGGGAGGGAGACCGCGTTACGAGAAAAGCCACGTAGCTTTTCATTCGTATTATTTGTCACAGTTAAAATAAGATACAGAATACACAACAGCGTGTGAATATTTATTTCCGTCATTTAATTATCTCCGTATGCAATTTACAATAGTCTGACACGAGAATACAGTACAAAATTTCTTCTGGAATCAATAGGGAAAAAAAGCTACATGACACGCGGGGAGGGGGGAGGTGTAGAGGCAAAAGCCACGTCAAGCTACGTAGTTTATGGACGATCCTCATGTATCAAAGGTCTGTCATACCTGAAGTAATACTCGTAAACTTTATTCCCCATAGGGTTATTCCGGCCATACTAAAAGTACTGCTGAATAACACGTGGATTTCGTAAACCACGACTATTTACTGCCCAATTAGGCAGTGCTTTGGTCTTATTAGGGGGGGGGGGGGGGGTAGAAAGCTGCGCTGGGCTACATGAGTGCTGTGGGAGGGTTTGTAGCCAAACCACGTAGCTTTTCATTCATATTAATTTGTCACAGTTAAATTAAGGTACAGAACTATCAACCGCCTGTGGATATTTATTTCTTCACTTAATTATCTCCTTATTTTTTCTCCCCTCTGGTGAGATCTGGTCCGAACCCCTCCCCCTAAGATGACGTATGATTTTGACGGGACCCTCCTCTGCTAATCGACTTAGTAGATTTTTTAGCTCTTCTCCCATCCGAGGGCCATTATATCTCCCCTGAAGTCGATATCAGCGTCGTATGTAGACCTCTTCTCTCTCTCATTTTTTTAGGTCTGTTGTCCTTAAAGAATTCCAAAACCTCACTTGAGATTTCCGTTACCCTCCCCCCCTCCCCACCCTTGGTGTGATGTGGTGAGATTTCGCCGGACTCTCTCCCCCCATCCATTTCACCTCACGTAATTAGTGGACACCCCCTTATATAATTTACGATAGTCTGCCAAGAGAAAATTATACAAAATATCTTCTGGAATCAATAGGGAAAAAAGCTACGTACCACGTGTATGTGTGTGTGGGGCGGGGGAGGGGGGGAGAGGGGACGAGAGTGGGGCAAAAGCCACGCCAGGCTACGCGAGGGGGAGGGAGGTTCAGATGAGGCCAAAATGAGGCTACGTAGTTTATGGACGCTCCCTTACGCTGTAGTTGAAGCTAACTATTATTGGAACACTGAACACTGCGCGGGAAGTAATTTTGAATGATTTGCACAGTTAGGGGGCGTCCATAAATTACGTGAGGTGAAATAGGGAAGGAGGGTGGGTCCGGCGAAATCTCACCAAGGGGGAGGAGGTTTGTCAACCGAAATCTCACGTGAGGTTTTTGAAATTTTTGTTGGATTGCTAAAAAAAGTCTACAAATGACGCGGATGTCGATTTTAGGGGGGTATTTCGTCGAAAAGTGTGGGTGCAACCGGCTTCGGAAATCTAAAAAAATAGTCTCAAAAAGTTGCGAGGACAATTTCTAGAGGGGGTTGGGGGTCTCTCACGGACCAGATCTCACGAGAGGGGGGGGGGGGTCGGGCCAGATCTCACGAAATCTGACCAGAAAGGGGGGCGAGTTCGGAAATCCGAAAAAACACTTCACGTAATTTATGGATGCCCCTTAATTGTATTCTGATACTTATGTTTGGAGAGAAATTATATGTTCTTATATTAGATTTTATTGTGCCATGTTAACATGGACTTATTCTTCAAATTTAAGATTAATATGTCGGATAGGAGACCTTGATGCACAGTGTATGTTTGTTGTGTAGGTGTGTGACTACTGCGACCCTACCCGCCTCGAGAAGTCGCATCCTGCATCTTACGCAGTGGACGGCGCAGAGACCTGGTGGCAAAGCCCGCCTCTATCCAGAGGGGTCAAGTACAACGAGGTCAACCTCACCATCGACCTAGGCCAGGTCAGTAAATATGTTCACAGTATACAGCGCGTGCTTCCCAGCCTGTGCGACTCTGCGCTGGGGAGGTTTAATGGGGCCGGCAGGAGCACAGGCTCCCCGGCATACTCGTCGTCGTGACAGCGGTTTTCCGCAGCCGCCAAGGCAAATGCGAAGACAGTCCTCAATCTTCGCCACATAAACTACACATTTCTCAAACAAAAAATACAATTTTCACACACACAACATACTCACACATTTCACAGTAAGACCTGGTAGTTGGTAATAGTGGTTGGCGTCAGCGGCTGTAAACTTAAAGTTCCACACTCGTCAAATGCAGCCGATCTCTAATGTTGCGAGAATGTGGTGAAGAAGAAGCTATGTCTTGCGTCCTTCTGTTGCTAAATTTTTAACGATATAAATGACAGTTGGGATTGTTCAAGAGTATAAAAAACAAACTGTGACGTTTCAAATACCAGTTTTAAGATGTCATTTAATAAGACGTGCCCCTGGTAATTGTAAATGACTCCTGTTTTTAAAAATTGAGGACATAAATTCTAGTTGTTATATACATGAATTATCTACTGGTGGCAGAATAATTTAATATTTAATTTTGAACTAATATCTTGCCATTCCTTTAAAATAACGACGTTTATACACAAAATAAACAAGGGCGCAGGAAAAGTAGCTGTAGAGGAAACGACTGATGCTGTCATCCTTCAATTTTCATATTCTGTGATACCACAGTTATTGTTTTTTTTTCTGGATCAACGATATCTTATCAGAGCATTCTCAATACGTTGTAACAATTTCATCAATATGAGGATGGCGTTTGCGATTATAAAGTAAGAATGGGAAGCTATTAATGTTTCCCAATGTCCAGAAATTAGTGCAATTACAAGGTATTATTAAATTAGTGATAAAGTTGAAGAAAATCGAATTATAACTCAACAATAATAAGAATCTTTACAAAAAAAATCTGTTGCAGGGTGAACTATAAATTTTACATTAGAAATAACTGAAATTGTTTAATTAGGAACTCTTGCACTAGAGTTTTTACCATTATGCTCTGTACACACTGACTGGCAAAATACTGCACGTGAAATTTGGTTGAAAATTGTGGAGAAATTTTTGAAATATGCGTGCAACGTAAGAGGGGAAAAGATCACACATTTAAAGATTTAGCTCATTTAATTTTGAAGTGGTAAAACAAAGCTTTTAAGATTTTAGGAATGTTAATTACATCGTTCTGTAAAATATGTAGGCTGCATGTGGTATCAGTTTAAAAAAGAAAATTTGTATTCGATTCTGTTATGGTAATATGGTATGTTTCTTTTGATAGTTATCAACAAACCAGAAGATAAAACTTTTCTCAGCGTATTGTCTTAGCTAAACAATTCCATTTTTTCTCGATGCCTACAGCTATTAAAAAAGTCTGTATTCAAAAGATTTTTCTTTTTGCTGGAACAGTCATTCGTTAAAGCAGATGGTCAATGAAATTTATAGTCCGCTTTGTATTGCATATTTCCGTTAGTTCTAACTTCAACCTCAACTGTCTATGAAGTCAAAAACAATAAGAACACTGTGAGGTTGGGTAGAAATTAAACCTGTAAATTATCAATGTTTTGCTATACCTTGAACTTCATTGACCAAAGAGAGATTTTCATGTATTCGTATACTTCAAGCGGTCATAACGAACTGACGTTGAATGAAGGGAATAGAAAACCGCCGAAGACTTCTCTTTCTTCAGAAGACGATTGTAAAGTTTAGCCCACTGTTGCGTTGATACATGGCGTAAAAGAGATGCTGGCGAGGGTCTCTTAAGCCGGATGCTGACTGGGCTGTGCTGCTCACATGTCGCCCACTCGGAGCAGCATTCAAGATAGCTGAGAAGCACCAGCAGTCACGTTGAACAATCCGAGTTTGTAAAACCAGACAGACTAACATTATTAATGTTTGTATGAATATAAGCCGAGATCTTCATACTGCTTGTGATTCAGTTTTTCGCTGGCTACCTTAAACAGTAAAATTGTGAAACAAAAGACCGTTTTTTCGCGACATTAGACGGTATCTGAGATGAAATTTTAGACCTGTTCTTTTCAGTCAGTGCTAGTATTCGAATATTCCTACAATTCTGCCGTAAACAAACTTGTTAGTGATATATGGTAATAAAATCGGCTGTTTAGTGGTGAGTCAAATTAATTTGCTTATAACAAGACATTTTCTATCAATTACTTTAGAAAAAGTTAGTATGGATTTACGTAGCACAGAATATAATTTTCTTCTTATGGCTTTACGCCTCGCCGTCGTCATTAGGGACCGTGCACAAACTACGTGGCTCGGTCCAGGGGAGGGGGGGGGGGGGGGAGGTTGGCTGAAAGGCTATGCTGGGCTACGTGGGTGGAGGGGGGGTTCCGAGCCAGACCACGTAGCTTTCCTTTCATAACATTTTTCACAGTTAAAATGAGGAACAGAACTCACAACGGCATGTGAATATTTATTTCCATCAGTTAATTAGCTCCGTATGTAATTTACAATACTCTGACAAGAGAAAACAGTACAAAATGTCTTCTGAAATCAAAAGGAAAAAAAAGCTACGTGCTACGTGGGGGGGGGGGGGGGGAGAGGCAAAAGCCACGTAGGGCTACGTGGGGGGCTTCACAGGAGCCCAAATTGGTGGCTACGTGGTTTGTGCACGCTCCCTCAGTGGCGTGAAGATACTGGGACAGGGAACTAGAAGGAATTCGGCCGTGGCCTTTTGAAGTGATTCTGGGATATTCCTACAGCTCTACTGTATAAGAATTTGGTAGTAACATACGATACTAACATCTGCTTAGTGGGAAGACTTTTTTTTATTTGCTGTTTTCAGCCCCGACTGGTTTGATACATTTCTCCAACCTTTTCTATTTTGCGCTAAACTCCTCATCTCAATAACTGTTAATTACTTTTTGGATTTATGCTCCACAGAATATTATGTTTTCCTTATGATTTTACACCTTACCGACATCTTGGTCACTAGAGTCGGGAAAGGACTGGGGGCAAGGAAGGAACTATCCCGACATTCGTCTGGTGTGATTTCGGGAAACCATGGAAAACCAGGAACTGTATGGCCGAATAGGTATTCAAACCCACATCCTCCCGAATACGAGGCCACAGCGCTACAGCTCAACCACTGCGCTCGGTTTGCACAGAATAATGCTGCCAAGAATAACATAGACGAACCTAGTTGATTATGCACAAATGAAAAGAACGAAAACAGCGACATGAACATCGCAGTTAGATGTCATAACTCTCTTGCTACCAAGCAGCACCAGGTATCACCTTCTAAATTTTTCCTTGCAACTTTCTGTTCGTCGACGCCGTGGTAATTAGAGTTGGAAATGATGGGGTCAAGGAACAGCTAGGAATTCGGCCACGGCTTTTTGAAGGCATTCGCCCGGGATGATTTTGGGAAACGATGTAAAACGTAGAACTGGATGACTGGACGGGGATTTGATCCCGCGTCCTCCAGAATGTGGCTCGGTTTCTCAAAATCAGTTATTGAAGCCAACATTATCTATATTTCTCCCCTAAAAGGTGTTTTAATTAACGAAATTAAACCTTTTTTATATTTATTGTTTCTGAGTAATTAGTAATTCAAGGATGCAGTCAGTACTTTATTGAAATTAAAATAGTTTTTAAGATATTACAAATTGATAAGCGATTTACGCCGCGTTTAAACACTCCTTCGTTTCGACAAAAGCCAATGAATGGTTTTCTTCAGGGGACAAGTCTGCTGCTGAGTCTCTTGTCTCCTGCAGTAAGACCATGGGTTGATTAGGAAAGTTTCCGCAGTCACTGTATGTATTTTCTTGGTTCTCTGGGTGGAGCCGCGTCGATTTATTAAAACCTAACGTTTTTGTCATCGTGCTGTGGCTTTCATCAGAGAACTGAAACCTAACGTTTCTGCCATCGTGCTGTGGCTTTCATCAGAGAACTGAAACCTAACGTTTCTACCATCGTGCTGTGGCTTTCATCAGAGAACTTCATAATAAGACCATAGGTTTTTGTCGAAACGTCGGGAAAAGGAGGATTGTTTGGACGCAACGTAAATCGCACGAAATTATTTACAACATCATGACTGGTGCGAAAACCGCAAAAGTTTTTAAAGCAAACTGAAATAATGGGCGTTGAAAATATGTGAGGTTTTGCGGGACGGCCGAGTCTAGGCTGTGGTGTCCGTCTCATTCTTCGCGTCTCGGAGCGGCTTGCCTTTGTGAGGCAACTTCCTGTTGTCCGCAAGTGTTCGCCAGATGCCTCCTCCGTACCCCCCCCAACAAGACAGCCGCTCCCTTTTTTTCCCCACCGCCTGTTAGCTGTCAGCGACGTCCCTACACAGATAATGCACAGGGGCACTCTAGTCCAGTTATAAGTGTCGTTGGACTACAATCTTATCATTTATTGAATACTGTAAACTTCGTTTACTACTTCGGGCAATGCTTACGATTGCAACTTCACAACTCCCGCGGAGTGACATAAGCATCTTTGAAGAATTGTAAGTAAAAGTAGTTGGCATACAATTTCTGCCATGACAAATTACGTATTTGATTTGAACGAGTACGACGAATTTCGTTTCACTGAACGGGACAGCACAAACAAGAAGTAGAAAAACTTTTTACATCTGAAAATGTGACGGAGCGTGATCCGTGAGCGATAATGCTCTGGCCTCGTATTTAGGAGGACGCGGGTTCGAATCCTCGTATGAACATCGAGATTTCTGTTTTCAAAGGTTTCCCGAAATCACTCCAGGTGAGTGCCGGAATGGTTCCTTCAAAAGGCCATGGCCGAATACCTTCTCGTTCCTTGTCCCCAATGCTTTCCCACGTCTAATGAACTCGACGTCGACGAGGCGTAAAACCATTAACGAAAATGTGTTCTCACCTCAGTGGCTTCAGACGTTATTGTTAGCGGACTCTACTGTAGACTTGCGCATAATAGTTCGCGAAGGGGAGCGCTCAGTTTAGTTCGCAGCTCCCTCGCGAACTAGTTCGCTCTTTTAGTTCGTTAGTTTGCGTCTCGAATTCAGAGAAACAGATCGTTCGCTCGCCTTGCTACCGCTACTGCACCCGCTATTTTGTTTGTTAAGTCAGTTTTATTAGGACATAATCATTTTTTTTGTAGTTTCTAAATGGAATTTAATATGACCTTCTTAACAAAAGTTATTGCTTAATAATAGCCCTTTCAAATTACATTAGCATGAACAGTTGGCGCCGATAAACCAAAGTGCTCATTGTCCTTTACACAAATGGGTAAATTGAATAATTGTGCTGTTTTTACTATTTACTTTACATGCATTCGTAGAATATTAATTTTTTAAATGGATTTGTTCATTAGTTCATGAAAAAAACATTACTTATAAAAGGCGCTAATGATCCTGCCGTCGACGCGCCCTTAAACCCCAACAACAACAACAACAACACAACATTACTTATAAAATATTACAAACGCGTTTATTTTGATGAATTAAAATACCCGTTTATAAGTAATCGGCTTTTTTATATAAATAAAGTTTTGGAAATCATGGACAAAATATAATTCTACTATTGGCTACAACTTAAGTACTATATGACAGAAATAGTATTACCTACATTATTAAGAAAAATAACATTAATACTTCCAATGTGATATCTAATAATTAGACATATAAAAATAACTAACTGACCCGATCACGCTTTGCTGTGACTTACTAATTATAGTACGTTGGATTAATGTTATTCGAAAATTCCTCAAGTAGTCAAATTAATATTCACAAATAAAGACAAAAACATTGTAGTCGATTTGGAAATTCAAATTTAATTGGTAAAGAGTTACGGAGAGTTTAAATTAAGGACAAATGATCATAAAAAAATTTAATTTACATTTCATTACAAATTACTTAATTGAAATTATATAAAAATTGATATTTATAAAATAAATAAATAAATTATTTTTTATTTATTTATATAAGCCGAAATTTCAGTTATATCTTCAGTCATACAGTTTTTATATTTTTCACACAAACTCGAAGATTGTGCTGGATAACATGTTGTCAAAATAATTGCAAACAGTTTGACGAATACTATTCGGCGTGGCTGTCAACGCTGCATCAGCAAGTGTCAGGTCCCAATAATTGTCGTCTACCAGCAGCTGCATCTCGCGACATGCATCTTGACATGTATTGAACACTCGACATGTATTGAACACTCGACCATTAACTGTTCGTAAACATTCCAAAAAAGCCAGTCCGGGAACATTCACCAATAACAAACGCTGAAAGAAACATTCACGTTGTTTTGGATGCACTGTGTAAAGTCTTTGCTTTGAATATGCCTGCGATCGAAGGATGTGGTTCTCCTTGTTTACGTGGCTACCATTTTTTACCTAATTTGTTCCATGAAAAATAGCTTGGAACATCGGTATACGTATAATAATGTTTTTGCGAATTGGCGGAACACATCAGATTTTTAACACAATGTGAAAAATTCAGTTTGTGGTTTGTCGTTTCTGCTGGCTCAAGTATTCTTTGGAAAATATTTTCTTCGGTGAAATATACACGTTGACAGTTTTCAAGATGTATTGCAAGATGCTGGATGGAAGGGTCTCTTTCATGGATGCGAAAACTAAAAATATGCCAGATAGTTTCGTTGCTGCTGATGTATCTACCTATTTGGTATCGTGTTATTTCGTCATTTTTATTTACATTTTGAACTTCAAATACGGCCAAATTACTGCCTTTATTAACATATTTGCAAACGTACTTAATGGATTTTACAGAACTGCAAAACTCGACATTAATATGAGCCTTATACGTTTTTGAAACCAATGGTGAGTATGGTACGACCCACTGATTGTCAATTTCAACTTGGTTTCTAGAATTTGACATTCGCATTGTAAATGTTTGGCCACCATTCTCAGTGTTTCTGCGGCGATACAACGGATAACCATCAATATCCGTAATAGTATCATTCGTATATTCCTTTGGAAAACGCTTCTTACATTTTCCACCTTCCATGCATGGCGATGTCATGTTAAAAGCACCGCACGGTCCGTGGATCGAGTGACTGGTAACAATATCAAACAATTCTTGATCAATTAATTAGTCCGGAATTTCGGCTGAAATTATTTGATCAATTACTTCTGGACAGATTTTAAATTCAAGCCAAATCAAAAGGTGAGAATGAGGCAAACCTCGCTTTTGCCACTCAATCAAATACAGATAGCAACGTGTGTTACCGAAAACTGAATGTTTTACGATTAAATCAATCAATGATTTTAATTTTTGTTTGAACACACGTGCCGTGACATCATGACGATGCATTGATTGATGGCCTGGTAATAGCAATGTTTGTATTTCCTCCCAATTCGGATTACATGTAAATGTAATAAACAAATCTGGACGACCATAATGACGTACGTAAGTCATCGCATCTTGTATATATTCCTACATGTTCCGTGAACTGCCGATGTAGCTTGAAGGTAAAATAAATGCATTACCGATATCATTGTCGTTTAAATTTTCATAAATATTGCCGATAACAGTATCTCGTAAGAGGATGTATTCCTCCGATCGTAATTCAACCTGGTTGTATCGAATAAATCGCAAATGCTTTTTTTCAACCTTGGCGTACATATCCACGGCGTATTGAAGGCACAGTCGTGCGTCTTGCCTCTCTGCTACACGCATTGTGGAGGTTAGATTCTTTGGCGACATTTCACTGAAAAATATTTGAATTACAACAAAAAGTGCCTTTCTGAAAGCCTTAAAATAAGACACTATAATACAGTGGTGAAACCGGAATTTTTGGGTCCATTGAAAAATACAGTAAAATGGAAGTTAAGAACTAATGAGGAAATATAAAATAACATTGAAAAAAAAAACAGAAAAAGAAGAATGATATTTTTTTGATACATTTATAGCATGGATGACACCAAGCTTTCAAGAGGTTTAGAAAGATCTGAAACGAAATAATACCAGTGAACCGTATGGAAAGAAAAAATTTTCGATAGCAGACTTTGAATATGGCAGGATTCAAAGGTAGACAGGTGAGCAATAATGAAGGAGTACTGGGGAGGAAGAAAGAAAAAACAACAGGAGAGGAATTGAAATTGACACGTGGAGTCTAGCTGACCATAACAAAAAGAAGAAGAAAAATGATAAGTTAGCGAGAAATGCTTACACGATTCGAATTTATCTTAACGTTTTCTTCAATGTTATATTCATGTGTGCAATTACTTTGTCGTTAGGTATAAAGACACACAAACGATGAACAACAATATAGTATAATTATAACACAATACACAGCACAATTAAAATTGAAGAAACTCACACATATGGCGTGGAATAGACCGTAGCATAAATAAATCGAAATACAACGCCATCTACTGAATGGTTCGATAAATTAACACACCGCCATCTGTTAGGAATAAACTGTAGCATAAATAAATTGAAACAGAACGTGTTCAACTGGATGATTACCCAACCTAGCTAACCAAGTGTTGTATAGATAAGTTAACACATCGCCATCTGTTAGAAACTTATGGAACTATAATAATAATTACGTTTGGTCTTAATTACCAGGTGACATTGTTTCTACTGGCACGGCATTCTGCCCCTGTCTTAGCCGCCTTTACCTAGCACGCCCATCCTGCCTGGTACAGGGGACCTACATTTTAACATCGAATTCGAACCACAGTACGGTCCTGGCGTATTTCACCTCATACAGCATGCTGCGCCGGGGGTTAATGCCGGGTTAAATGTCTATAAAAATCCTCGCAGAGACAGGGACTCGAACCGGGGACCTTTCCATCTCCAGTCAGACGCCCTAACCACTTAGCCAGCAGACCGCTTAGCCTTGGTGGCTTACAAATAATTACAAACCATTGTCCTATGACAAACATTTAATGAACATTTATTTCGCAAATAATAAACACTGAGGTCTATAATCCAGATAAAAACTATCCTATCTTTTAAGTTGGACTAAATCACACACATTAAGCCAAATTTCATCTAAATCGGTTACGTAGTTTCGGAGTTCATCCCGGACGAACATCGTGACACGAGATTTTTATATATATAAAGACAGTGACCCTTGAATGAGAAAGTGGTAGCAATAACGAAAGTGCGTAAATTTCCAGTGAATTGGAAGTCATTGAGCTATTATTTTATTAGTGAAGGGGTGAATAATCCAACACACATTCACAATTTTTTGGCGACGAATGAAACTGATGAAGACACAAAAGTTAAAATCTTTTTGAATTTCGCAAGTCATTTCTTTCATCACTTTCACGAAGCTGTTAACCAACAGACTGAGATAAGTATTATATTATGTCAGCTTTAAAATCAGCGCTAGAAAAATGTAAAAGATACTGTTTCTTTGGTTAAGAAAACAAGAAAAAGCCTTTAGAAAGCAAATTCTCCACAGAAAGTGATAATATAAAGAATAATCCTCCAGTATTCGTTGATAAATGTCTGGAGTATCTTAGTAAATAGTTAGATTTTAATGAAAGCAATTGGCTATACAAAATCCAAAAATTAAATTCAAATCACAGGGTTTCATTTGATGACTGTGAGACTAAGAGGTTATAAATTTGCAAGAAAAAATGAATATAAAAGTGAACAAACTTTACTCTGAAATAACAATATTATACGAAATCCAGGTAAAAGTAAGAGAAGTATTGCATGAATAAAAAATGAGCTTTTTCTCGAAATTAATTTGACAACTGAAAGCGACAAAGCATATGACAATTTTACTGTAGACAAAAAAGAATTAAAGATGAAAGAAGTGCAAAAAATATAGCTTAAAAAATGAAATAGTAAAAACATACCTTTTATCATTTTCTACTCTTTCGTAAAATATTATATTTTTGAAGTGTAGTATATTTTTATAGGTTATTCTTTTTAAAAAATTCCTACCATCAACCGAAAAAATATTGTAAACCCTAGCGGCGAATGGTGCTAGTTCGCGAACGGTAGCGTTCAATTTAGTTCGCGAACGGTACCGCTCAGTTTAGTTCGCGAACGGTACCGCTCTCTATAGTTCGCGACCGGGAGCGCTCTGTTTAGTTCGCGAACTAGGTCCTCCAAGACAGCTCGCTCGCTCGCTTTGCTAGCGCTGCTGCACGCGCTCTCTTGTTTGTTATGGTAGTTGTGGTTATCGATGGTTGTCTTTTGATTGTTACTGGGATCAAAGTGTATTTTATTTTCACATTCCACGTTAAATTTCCGTTTGTGACTTCTGCAATAATTATTAATGTTGAAAAATTTATTTTTATTTTATTTTTATATCTGTGTCTTCAGTGAAATGTGTCCACAAGGAACTGTGTTTCCTTTTAGATAATAAACTAAAACAAAAGTTGGTCTTCGGGAAAGGATCGAACGAACTAATGAACTAAGGAGCGAGAGATCTGGGAACTAGTTCGCGTAGTTCGCCTGTGGGAGCGCTCTTCCGAACTAGTTCGTTCGCGAACTACACAAGACTAGCTGACACCTTCTGGAAAGTTGGGAGATACAGGTATCGTTTAAACTTCAATAATACTATCAGAATAAGAAAAACGAAGGCTTTCAGACAAGAAAAGCAGATATCGCATGGTCTGTCGATATGGTGACAGTTTTAAATTGCCGCATTTTCCTTCTCTGACGTGGGACGAATTACTGTTTAACGTAAAAGCCGAACATAGCGTTCGTAGCTTACTTTAAGGGTGTTACAAAAAGGTACGGCCAAACTTTCAGGAAACATTCCTCACACACAAACAAAGAAAATATGTTATGTGGACATGTGTCCGGAAACGCTTACTTTCCATGTTAGAGCTGATATTGTGGACGTCTGTGATACAATACGCCATTCTCCAGGGCTGCATCAGCGCATCAGGGTTTCCATGCGACGGAGGGTGGATGCATGTATCCTCGCTAACGGAGGACATTTTGAACATTTCCTGTAACAGTGTTTGAAGTCACGCTGTACGTTCTGTTGCTATGTGTTTCCATTCCATGTTTAATGTGATTTGAAGAGAAGTAATAAAATGAGCTCTAACATGGAAAGTAAGCGTTTCCGGACACATGTCCACATAACATATTTTCTTTGTTTGTGTGTGAGGAATGTTTCCTGAAAGTTTGGCCGTACATTTTTGTAACACCCTGTATATGCTCGAAGCAAGCTGTGAGGGCCGTATAAGTCATGTCAGGGGCCTGAAAAATTGTTAGACGGACTAGAGACCTTCAAATTTCAAGGTTTTCTCCTTAACAAGGTTCTCTCATATGAGAAATGAGATTTTCTAATATCTGATCGTGTGATTAGAACTGATGATTGCTGAAGTACTAATCCAACACGTAGCAACATCAAATTTATGAAAAGCAGCGTAGGTGAAACCGAAAAATCCAGAAAATCTAGTAGATTCGTAATAGGTGTTTTGAACTGCAACCAGCACTGACTAAACTTTCAAAAAAAAAAAAAAAAAAAAAAAAAAAAAAAAAAACTGTTATTGTTCCTATGTACTCCGACGCTCTAGAGTAGGGTTACTAGACGTCCCCGTTTGCCGGGGACAGTCCCCGTATTTAGTTCTCTGTCCCCGGACAGATTTCGTCCCCGCAATGTCCCCGGATTTTTACTGTTGCCCTCATAATTCTTTTAATCAAGCGAGAGTTTTTTAAAAGCCCTGATTTGCTAATGCATACGTTTAAAGCAAGAGATATGAAGCGTACTTCTTTCCTTGTACGTGCCTAGGAATAAATTACAAGGATACTGCGTCTTGAACACAACAGCTTTGGAAAATCAAGTTCCTTGATGTGTGCAACATGACTGTCTGTGATCCTCATTTAAAATACAAAATATAAGCAATATGTTGCTTTTACGTCAACCCAACCTTTAATCATGTAACTTATAAAAGTACAACGCGTAATGCCGAAAGCGTCCCCGGATTTTGGTGAAAAAGTTGTGAAGCGTCCCCGGATTTGGAGAAAAAATTCTGGTAACCCTACTCTAGAGTATTATTTTTCTGAATTAAAATACTGTTTAATTGGGCCAATTTTATCAGCCTAGAATTTGACAGGAAATACCTAAAATATTTAATCTTTTGCAAGTCATGCACGACTAAACGACGTGTTAATCGCATAAAATTTTAACGTCAGTTACTTCGGAGCTTCACTTCTTAGCAGGAAGACTGACTCAACGTCAAAGCGCACTTTATCGCTGTGCGTGAGACGAGTTGCCATAATAGTTCCCAGGCACGCCTCAGTGACGTCACCGACTGAACTGCCGCATAACGGTTCCCATCCGCCAGTACTATTTCATTTATTTATTTGTTAATCTTATGCGACGAAATTCCGAAATCCTGGAATTTAAAATTTGAAAGTTTTAACATTATATAAAACAGGAAACCATTAAAAAAAATTGCCACGCCTCAAACAATATCGGTACTAAATTTACATTTTTATTTTAACCTGTTCTTAATTATGAGACAACTGTATTAATGTACGAGACAACAGGCAACCATCGAAAAATAATAGACATTCATTAATAAAAATTGCAAATCGACTTTAATGACCTACATAGGATACATAGACAAATTTATTAACCTATGCACAATGCGCATGCGTGAAAAGTGGGAAAAGGAACGGAGATTTATATAATTTATTTATATGTTTAATTTATATATATAATCCTAGGCATGCGTAAATCGCATCATCACGGTCAAACCACTGGACCAATTCAAGCCATATTACAAGAAATGTTATTGAGGTGGCGCGAAAGGTTCTTTTTTTTTTTTTTTTTTTTAAATGATTATTGATTCCGATGCGAGGCGCTGGAGTCGTGTAGGCATTTCGACAGCGAGAAGACGTTGCGGACTATTCACGCACGATGGATGTAGTACAGTGTTAGCTGCATGCTGCTTCGCGCGCGTAGAAATGGTTTATCCTTTTTATTGATTTTCTAACTACATATAATGTGTTACATTATGCACTTGAGAAATTCATACTTAGATATTTTCTTCTTTTAAGGTAGTTACTAACGTTCTTTAGATATTTTAAACTTTAGATGACACCGAAAAATGTAGCATTTGTAGGAAAAATGGGCATATAATTTTAAGTCTGTATTCTTTTGCGGGAGAAATTGTTGCATGCCGTTAGATAAGAGTAGTCTTTTTGTAATCTTTCTCGGTTTCTGTTTGGTGTAAAGCTGTGAAAATTTCTGTGGTGGGATCTTCTTCCAAAGAACGCATATTAATATTTCATCTGTTATAATACTAAGGCTTTGGCGGGACAGATAGCTGGTCGAGATCCCTGTGAAAGCTTTATACATATTTTCCTCCGGCCTTTAAACCAGTAGTAGTCAGCCTAGTCCCTACTGTCCACTAGTGGGCGTTACAGTTTTCATGGTGGGTGATATGGGTTTTGTCTAATACTGAAGTATTTTCGTTGATAAAAAAAAAGTAAATAAAATAAAATAAATAAATAAATAAAATTGACCGGCTTTTATGAATTTCAAGAGATTTAATGATGTCAGTTTGCAACTTCAAGGAGCTAATAGAACTCTTATAGGCTGCCAAAGTATTGTGACATTATTTATTGCCATCAGTTTCCTGAATTATCATCTATAAAAGATAATATAACTTCAGTTGATATTGACAGTTTCAGTACCCATCATAATGAAATTAAATTGGACATGGAAAAACGATTTGTAGATCTTTTGAAATTGAAGTTGTATTGGTGGATAAAAAAATACTTTTACTGCAAGTCCCTAAGAGACTGATACAACTCGCGAAGAATAAATCTTATAAATTAAATTTGATGAAGAAATTAAATATAAATTTGTTAGTGGTGGATACGAAAACCTGCGGAAAAATAAAAAATTGCCTATCTTATAACAAAATATGTGGAAAATGATATTCAGTTTACTTTTCACCATCTCATATCTCGTGTAAACAAGCATTGGCGGTGATTTTCGAAAGGTGGAACTTCGTTTGTTCATTACAAAATTAATTGATTGATCTTTTTTTTGTCCATGACTTTACGTCTCGTTGACGCCGAGGTCATTAGAGGCGGCAAAGTGCTGGGGGACAACGAACGGGATGGAATTTGGCCATGTCGTTTTTGAAGGAAGCATTCTGGAATTCGCCTAAAGTAATTTGGGAAAACCATGGAAAACCCAAATCTGGATGCCCGGATGGGGATTCGAACCCACGTCCTCTCGAGTGCGAGGTCACAACGTTACCGCTCACCCACCACGCTCGGTTACCGTATTGAGCCAGCATCGCTATCCAGCATCCGCCTCAGGCATCTCAATCATAAATTAAATTATTAAATGTAATTTCACCAGACTTCGTGCTTCTATGTACGCAAAGTATAAATAAAAAGTCGTTCTTATAAAGAATGATTATGTCAAACATAGTGAAAGCCCGACAAAAAGTATTTGCTAAGTAATTATTATTATTTGCTTTAACTTGCTGCAGCTATGCTTTGTAAATTTTATACAGTAAAGTCTTTCCTACTTTGTAAATCAGTATTATACTGTGGAACGGGTTGGTGATTAGAAGAATTTACTATTAACAAAGATACAATAATGGTGGTAAGTAAAAAAGGTTGACTACCCTTGCTTTGCAGTTTTACACTATCAACTTTTGGAACTTCAGCATAACATTTGACAACAAACTCAACTGGGCTGGAAACATTGGACAGGCATTGGGAAAAGGTTTCAAAATCCTCCACTTGTTGAATAGCATGATGAGGGGATGTACAAGAGAAGTAAGGGAATTAGTTTGCAAAACTTTGGTCAGACCATTGCTTGAATAAGGTGATGTAGTTTGCGACCATTTTGGACATCAAATACAGGAGTTAGGAGGAAGTTCAAAGAAGCGCCGTTAGATTTGTTTCTGGAAATTACCGCAGAACACAATCAGTAACCGATATGATAATATAGATAGTGTGGGAAAATATTGGTGTAAGAATTAAAAGAAATAAATTGAACGGAAAGATGACGAAGACCACAAGGGCGTGAAAAGCCTTTCTTTTGTAGGTAAGAGGCCCAGGGACTGGATTGTATTGTAATTGTGGGGGGACCAGGAAATAGTTTTGATAAGGACCTCAATTATTCAATGTTAGTGACAAGACGTGTATCGTGATGTAAACTACTTCCAGCTATTCCCAATTAAGCTTACGATGTATTGTAACAAGATAAGTTTTTTTATTCTGGTATAGGCCGCATTTCAACCTAACCACAAGTGGTAGTAATAAAACTAAAATATCCATTCTGCATGTTCACCATGTAATTCATTGTGGCTTTGGCAGAATTAATTTTTGGTCCAGGCCGCATCCCAACCCAATCCCCTCAATTTGGAGACAGTATATCCCGAAAACTAAACAAGATATCGACAAATTTTATTCTTTATTTTAGATTTGTCTCGTCGTGTTTATATAAGAATCCATTATCAAATTTGACTTTTGCGAAATATTTCTTCTGCATTTCAACTCAAGACACCTCACTTTTGAGACAGAATACCTCGAATAATAAGCAGGATATCAAAAAAATTTTTTATTTGTCTTATCGAGTTACATAATAATCCATCAACAGATTGCGGCGTCACGTTTATCCTAGAGTCCCCTTGAGGTTTTTGTACATATTCCCCGTGTCTATATGGATAGGTAATATGGAGGCCACGCCTCCCCACTACTCTGCCCGGCGTCACTTCAATGTGTGGTGAAGGTCCCTTGCGTCGTCTCCATATATTTCTTTCCTCAATGGTTCGAACTAGCTAACCCCTTGTAAAACACCAGGCACAGTAAAATTGCCTTAGTACCATGTCATCCGTGGCCCTTATATGTTTCAGTGTTCTTTCCCTCTCGCCGAAAAATTCTCCACGTAGATTGATAAAACAGTTCTTGAGCTTGCAGACAAATCAATACGTCTCGATCCTAGGATGTTTCTAGGGTAGAGCAATTGCAAACCGTATGTATTCCTTACTGGATAACGAGTACTCGGAAGTACCGAAACGTTTCAAATTTATTTCGTTACTCGCATTTGTCCTATAGAAGTCAGTTTGATTCGTTAAACGAATGATTACTGGAACGGTTCGGCCGGACGTGTGATAATCGTCGTCGATATAGGGATTCGAAGTGGGGACCTTTCTAACCCCAGTCAGACGTCTAAACCACTGAGCCATCAGACCGCTCTCTAAATTAATGAACATTTCATCTACTTTCCTGTTTTTCTCTCTGTATCTCTCTACAGTCATTCCCAGAAATTTTATTGCACTCTTCGTTCCAACACTTCTCATGATCACACACTTCTCCTGTTCGATGGTGTTATACAGTTACGCATAAAGCCATCGGTTATTGATCGTAATTATATTCAGACCTATTCTTCCTTCAGTACCAAACTTCGTTCCTTTATAATATCAAGAATTAAATGTGTTCTACGGTAAATTACACCAAAAATGTAGCAGCCCACCTTTTCTTCCGTCCAATTCCTGTATTTGAGAGCTATAATGTGGGTCTAATTCAATAATCGCATTACATTTTATGTCTCAAGAAGCTTTAAAACTTGTAAAGATAATCGGACTCACTGAAGCCATTTCATAAATTTTTCACTAACTTAGGAGGCTGGAATACAATGTAAAGTTTTTTTTTTTTTTTTTTTTTTTTTTTTACTTATTGCTTTACGCCTCGTCGACAGCTAAGGTCATTAGAGGCGGGATGGGACAGGGGACAAGGAACGGGAAGGAATTCGGCCATGGCCTTTTTGTAGGAAGCAATCCGGCATTCACCTGGAATAATTTTGGGAAACCATGGAAAACCCAAATCTGGATGCCGGACGGGGATTCGAACCCGCGTCCTTCCGAATGCGAGGACAATTAAAAGAGACGTTGCGACAAATAGACCTATCATGACAAGACATTGGTTATTAATAATACCAAATGATCTTCATTAATGGAAGATGTCAGTAGAAACAATGACGTCATTTCCCAGCTGTAATGCATATGGTTTTTATAAACAGCAGAAGATACCGAATGATGTCATGCGTCTTGTTTTTATCCGAGTAAAACTTTGCTACGCTGTCGGATCCTTTCTTAGATGTTGATGACAGCACACTTGAATCTATTATTGTTCTCCCAGATCAATTCAGTTTTGTTTCTGTCATACACTTCGAGCAGAATCTGTTTGCTCTGAAGAGTAGTGGTGATTTGAAGGATAGACAGAATTAAAAGGATCTCTATACAAGAGAAATGATTTATTTTTAGCAAGTAATTGGAATAAAGTAGATCATGCTATAAACTGAGAATTTTCTGTAATAAAATTAATGAAAGAACAAACAATTGAAAACTGCATTGCCGATAATTATTTTAATCGAACTTCTCATGTATCTTTACTAAAACTAAAAGGAATTAAATCTTCGCCTGCAAAATTCAAGGTGCTGGATTCGATATTCTGTGCGGCTAGGAATTTTTATGGGCTTTGGTTTGTTTTCAGGGGTATACCAGTTGGGATTCCACGTTAAACTGTAGATCCAGCCACTGAATACACTTCAAATTGAATATCTGTCATCATGTCATAAGATCGTACGAATTTATTTTTTTCTTTATAGGTATTCGGTCTCTCAACTTTTGCGTCCCTTTGCCCCCTCCCGAGTGTTATGGTTAGTTTATTTCTAATTGAAATAGGAAACAGACGTAATTCGTGGGTCCAGTATGGTTGTACTGAAAAAAAAAAAGGAAATTAACTATGTGTGAATCACATTCAGTGCTTACAGGTTCAGCAATATGAATGATAATCATTACTTGTAACTCTCACATTCATCAGCTTCGTCACTAAGCGTACCTGGTGGCAACTTAAAAAAGGACTTAAATTGTTGCTGGATATAAAATATAACAACGATTTATTTACCCCCGTGTTGTGATATCAACGGACTTTATAGCTGCCATAGAGGTTCATTTTTCTCGGTTATTAAATAGATTAATCATCCAATAAATCTTCTCATGCTGTGCACTCCATATTAAGTTCAAAACAAAAATCGTAAATGTAGTTACTTTAAGTAGAAAGCCACTGAATTTAGACACATTTTTTCCTCTAAATATGGAATTTAATTTAATTGCAATGGAGCACAGGCTCCGGTGGCAATTTCCCTACACCCCCATCTTCTCCCTATCCTGCACTCTACAAATTTTATCTTTAAATTCTTTCATCATTTCTCATGGTAATTCATTCCAATCCCTGATCTTCCCACACCCTTGTGCCTGAAATCGAGTGCCAGCTTGTGGTCGTGGTCATCTTTTCCCTTCCATGCACTACATTTCATACCTACTCCAATATCTTTCCATGCCTCATCGCCAGTATACGCCCTGTACACTCCCATGACCCTCCTCATCCTGTCTTGCAGTGAATCCCATTCCAGCTCCTTTATCATATCTGTCACTGATTGCATTCTGCGATAATTTCCAGAAAAATATCTAGCAGCCCTTTTTTGCACCCTCTCCAACTCCTGTTTTTGATACGTAAAATGAGGGTTCCATACTACACTACCATATTCGAGCAATGGTCTGACCAAAGTTTTGTAACCCAACTCCCTCACTTCTCCGTACATCCCCTCATCACTCTCTCCAACAAGTGCAGAATTTTGAAACCTTTTCCTGTCATCTGTTCAATGTGTCCTGCCCAGTTAAGCTTGTTATCAAATGTAATGCCAAGATATTTACATTTCAAGTCTTCAGCAAAGCAATTCTTTCCCTACCTTATATTCATAATTAACCTTTTGTTTTTTATTTGTGTAGTCTGCTGGGTGATTTCGTAACTTTTGGTTCCGGTATTCAAGAGAACATGGGAACGATACCCGGCCCTACGACTCAGATTTCGCAGTTCCTTGGCACTCCCAGTTCACTACAGTTAAATGCCAGAATGGTTCTATCATATGGCCGAATATCTTTCCTCTTTAGGCCCTACTAAACTCAACGTCGACGAGATGTAAAACACTAACAAGAAAAAAGGGCTTTCCACGTGTTAGAGGTACTTTCCCAGCTGGGATATATGGAAAAAGAGTAATAAATAAAGTAATATAAAAAATAAAAGCTTTCTGTATTCCATCATTTTTGAGAAGGTAAAATTTGGAACCAGTAAGTAGCTGTAGCGTGGGTGGCGGAAGCCCATCCGGCAGGAAGCGCTACTGAGATATTGCGGGGGTGCCTGCTTAGATGTCTCTATCGCTCTACTCTATCCGGTCTCTTACCCGCTATCTCAGCAAATGGCTAGCTTTTTTTTATTTTTGTCAGTCTTTCGACTGGTTTGATGCAGCAATCCTCCATCCCTTCCTATTTTGCGCCAACCTCTTCATCTCTACATTCTCCTTACAACCCACGTCCTCAATTATCTGCTTCATATATTCTAATCTCTGTCTTCCTCTACAGTTCTTACCTTCGACTGTTCCCTCTACAAGCAAATTAACCAATCCCGCATGTCTCAAAATATGACCTACCATTCTGTCTCTTCTTTCTGTAAGCTTCTTCCACAAACTTCTTTCCTCACCATCATTTCCAAAACAGGTTCATTTCGTACTTTGTCTGTCCATTTAATTTTCAGCATTCTTCTGTAGCTCCACATTTCAAATGCTTCAATTTTCTTTCTTTCTGGTGTTCCTGAAGTCCATGTTTCGCTACCATAAAGTGCTGTGCTCCAAACATAGTTTTAAAAATTTCTTTCTAATTCCTACATCAATATTTGAAACTTAAAGATTTCTCTTTTCATGAAGGCTCTTTTTGCTAGTACTATTCTGCTTTTAACATCATTCCTGCTTCGGCCATCGCGATGCATCGGTTGTAATTTTGCTTCCTAAGTAACAGAATTCACTTACTTCTCCTATTGTATCCGATCCTATTTTTATATTTAATCTACTGTGATTGGTATCATTTTTGCAATATTTCATCACTTTGGTCTTGCTTTGATTTACATTCAGTCCAAAATCTTCCTTCAGTATTTTGTTCATGCCATTCAGTAACTTCTCAATATCCTCAGCCCTTTCTGCTAACAAGACAGTGTCATCAGCAAATCGTAGCATACTGATTTTTTCTCCCTGAACACTTATGCCACATGGGAATTTTTCATTGACTTCCTTTATTGCTTCTTCTATATACAAGTTGAATATTAATGGGGATAGACTACAATCGTGTCTGACATCCTTTTTAACTGATGCATGTCTCTCATGATTATCTATTTTTATAATAGCGAATTGACTCTTATATAGTTTATGAAGTATTCTTCGATCACGATATTTCAGACCTGACTTCTTTAAAATTTTCTTAGGGGCGTTCATTAATTCCGTCTGGTGAAATAGGAGGGGGGGAGGGGGGGGAGCGGGGTTCGGCGAAATTTCGCTAAAGGAGGAGGATAGACGGAAACCTCACATCTTTTTGATTTCTTGAGGGGGGGGGGGAGGGGGCGCCCCGACCAGATCTCACCCGCCGCCAGAAAGAAAAGAACGAACCAACGAACTAGTTCTTCTGGATCTGTAGAGCGGACAGGGGCGTAGCTACCGTAGGGCAAATGGGCGACCTTTTATTTTTTTTTAGCTCTCAGGGCCTTCGCCACTGAGCGGATTAACAATGACCAGTGTGGTGGTGTAGAACATGGATGGAGGGCGACGCGTGGCGGACATTCGCAAAGTCGAAATTTATTGTTGGCGTCAATGCTGCCAGCGTCTTGGCTTTGAATATCCCAAGATGGCCGCTAAATTTTCCGGAGATTCGCTAACTGAAAGAATAATTATTGAAGACAGAGCCAAAATTAAGAATACTTTATTCCCAAGTCTTTAAAATTCCAAATACAAGCTAATATTCTACATTGAAAGTAAGAAATATTTCTGAACATGTTTCATATAGCGTCCCTTTCATCACTGCTGCTGTTATGCGTATTCGTTTTTTTCCCCACCCCTCCCTAGGGATCATACATTTTCTTTGTTGACATTAAATTTAATTTCTTTTATAACAGGAAATATTAATCTGCTGTCCCTGTGTTTCTCGGATATCGGTTACGCAGACATAGTTTGATCTCGTAATGCACTGCTTTGTAATGCCGTGAAAAGGAGCGAGTCACCGTGCATAAAGACCGCGCCGATAGTTCTGTATAACGGTCTTTTAAGATCTATAACCAAACAAAATATGAGTTTTATTTCATTTCAATCGTTGCGGTTGCCAGGAAACGATTCCATATTACTGACAATTCTGTAACTCAGTAACTCTATATGCTGGAAAGTTTAACAGAATACGAAAACAGGGAAATATCCGTAGATATTTTAACAAAATCCGAAGATCCTATTTAAAATAAATAAATAAATAAAAAATCCGTAGATCTATGGATAAATCCACACGGTTGAAAGCAATGGATGGCGTCCACTCGATTGAAGTTCGTTCAAACGACACCGCGTGTCGTTCGACACTCTGGTCAAACAAGCAGCGCAAGGGCTCCAAGAAGAACTACCGTTCACTTTTAGTGAGTGACAGCTCACTCGGTCTTTCAGAAGAACTGTTCACAAGAACTGGTTCACTCGCGAACGACATATCTCTACCTAGTTGCTGACTTCCTATCTATTGTCTTCTCTTCTTAACAACCTCTTCTGCCTTTTAACATCCCTGACGTAACATGTTCTGTACTTTTCTTTATTTTCTACTCTGGGTCGGGAATAAATATTTCTTTCTCCATTCTTATTATATCTTTGATAAAGGAGCTGGAATGGGATTCATTGCAAGACAGGAGGAGAATGAGGAGGGTCATGGGAGTGTACAGGGCATATACTGGCGATGAGGTATGGAAAGATATTGCAATAGGTATGAAAAGTAGTGCATGGAAGGGAAAAGATGACCATGACCACAAGCTGGCACTCGATTTCAGGCACAAGGGTGTAGGAAGATTCTCTTTTGTAGGTAAGGGTGTCAGGGATTGGAATGAGTTACCAAGAGAAATGATGAATAATTTACCGAAAACTTTGAAAGAATTTAAAGATAAAATTTGTAGAGGGCAAATGTAGGTAGGTGCAGGATAGGGGGAAGATGGGTGTGCAGGGAAATTGCCACCGGAGCCTGTGCTCCATTGCAATTAAATTAAATTAAACTCCCTCTCTATTGTACTGCTCTTCTCCTTCCAGTAACTGGACCTTTCTCTGATTTATTTCTTAATATCTAAAATATGTGCTTGTGTAATTGTTATCATTAGGGTTTGTATCTTTATGACCAAAAAACAGAGAAATATGCATGCAAACATGACCTTAAAAACTGGTAAATATGACCAAAAAATAAGAAAATATGACCAAACATTTAAATTTGCAATACATCAAAACATGCCCAATTATACACCATTTATTTTATTTAATATTGTCGCTTGCATCTATACAGAATAATTGTTTCCGTGCACAAACTGCATCACTGGGAAATTAAGTTTTAAATCGTTTTGTTGAAGTCACTTTAATTTCACATAGTATCTGTACTAAAATACTCATCTTCAAATTCCTTTACGTAACTCTTAATTTCATATTTTCAGAAAATTTTGTTTTCGGTATGGCGGTTTTCAACTGACCCACTGCAGATTTAGCGATAACTTAGGATTATTTTCAGAAGTATTTGCTACAATGAGACATTGATTTTCGCGGATGGACACAGCATGCTGCCGCCGCATTGTCGGGGTAAAGAGAGGGCGGAACATTAAGGTTTAGAACAGTGTTGCAAACTCCTAGAAATTAGAGTCCCTACTCTAGATCAAAAGTCGCCAAAATTAATTCCACCGGGAGCGAGCGGACTGTCTGGGAGAGGCTCAAGGGGCCACTGGCGGTCTGAAAGGTTGGGATACGTGACTTTTTTTTCAATTTGTTGATAAGTAATGAGATTATAATTAAATAACGTATCGTGTACAACAGCATACATTTGAAAAACACTAACTTTTGATTGAATATATTATCATCATTGTAACAATCACATAAATTGTTGTTTCAATTACAATTTGAAACAAAAAAACTAGAAACATGGAATTGCATTTGTAATAAAATGTAAATATAATTCAAATTAAATTAAGAAATATATATCAGTTATTCATCGTCGTCACTTAATCAATAATTCTTCAGTCTCATGTTCATCTGATACAGCCACAGTTGAAGGAGAGGGTTGAACGTCGCTCAAAAGCTGATGTTGCAGTTCAACGTTTTTTGTTGCAAAGGAATAACATTCATTCGTTCCAATAAGTTGCAGCACTTCCGACGGTATTTCAAAAGATGAACAATCTTTATTCTGGTTTTTTTTTCCCCCCCCAAATGATCTCTCAACAGGATCAACGCTTTAATAGTTTTTAACGACAATCTATTGCGTTGTTTTGTTTTAATAATATTCATAGAACTGAATACTATTTCGACTTCAGCATTTGAGTGCGGTAATGATAAAATAGTATTTGCCAATTGTGAAATAAAAGAAAAAGGGTTTTCTCCTGCGAAATTTTTTAATTTAATTTAATTTAATTGCAATGGAGCACAGGCTCCGGTGGCAATTTCCCTACACACCCATCTTCCCCCTATCCTGCACCTACCTACATTTGCCCTCTACAAATTTTATCTTTAAATTCTTTCAAAGTTTTCGGTAAATTATTCATCATTTCTCTTGGTAATTCATTCCAATCCCTGACACCCTTACCTAAAAAAGAGAATCTTCCTACACCCTTGTGCCTGAAATAGAGTGCCAGCTTGTGGTCATGGTCATCTTTTCCCTTCCATGCACTACTTTTCATACCTATTGCAATATCTTTCCATACCTCATCGCCAGTATATGCCCTGTACACTCCCATGACCCTCCTCATTCTTCTTCTGTCTTGCAATGAATCCCATTCCAGCTCCTTTATCATATCCGTCACTGATTGCATTCTGCGATAATTTCCAGAAACAAATCTAGCAGCCCTTTTTTGCACCCAACTCCTGTATTTGATACGTAAAATGAGGGTCCCATACTACACTACCATATTCGAGCAATGGTCTGACCAAAGTTTTGTAACCCAATTCCTTGACTTCCCTCGTACATCCCCTCATCACTCTCTCCAACAAGTGCAGAACTTTGAAACCTTGTCCTACCACCTGTCCTATGTGTCTTGCCCATTTCAAGTCTTCAGCAAGCAATTCTTTCCACACCTTATATTCATAATTAACCTTTTGTTTTTTATTTGTGTTTCTAATAAGCTGACTCTTCTTTGCATTTATCTTCATTCCATGTTTACCAACCCAATTAGATATCCTGTCCAGATCACCCTGCAACTGTTTACAATCCTCTATCGTTTTGATTCTTTTATACAGCATTACGTCATCTGCAAACAATCTAATTTCAGATACTAAACAATCAACACAATTATTCATTAGAATAATGAATAGCAATGGTCCCAATATGCTACCCTGTGGCACACCCATTTTTACTTCAACTTCTTTTGATACTACATTTCCTATCCTAACTTTCTGTTTTGTACCTTTTAAAAATTCTTCTACCCAGCAAATGACTTTCTTATCGACTCCAATGGTTTTTACCTTATTTACTACCATTTTATGGCTTACTCTGTCAAACGCCTTAGACAGATCTAGTGCTACTCTATCAATTTGGCCTCCCTTGTCCATTTCATCTGAAATATCTTGCATATATCCCACCAACTGAGATTCGCATGAATATACTTGCCTGAAACCATGTTGCCTGCTTGAAAACCACTTACGTTCCTCACATATATTTCTGATGTGGTTGCATATCAATCTTTCCATTAATTTACCTACCACTGATGTCAAACTGATTGGCCTGTAATTCTCAACTCTATTTCTCACCCCTCCCTTATGTACCGGTACTACTATTGCACTTATCCAGTCCTGTAGTAACCAGCAAGTGTCTAGACTCAGTTTAAATAATATTTCAAGATAAGGCACAACGTCACATCCGGATATCTTTAAGATATCTGTAGTAATATTTTCTTCACCAGCCCCTTTATTTTTTTTCAGCTTTCTTATTTCCTTCATGATTTCCTCAGGGTGGATATCAAATTTTTTACTATCGTCATTTCTAATTGTGTTGTAAGCTCGTTCTCCGAATTAGACACTCCTGTTTCTGATTCATTGTCCCTAACGCTTTCACTGAACCAGTTACTTAAAATCTCTGCCTTTTTCAAATCGTCAGTAACTTCTTCTCCATCCTTATCTATAAGTGTCTCTACACCCTCCCTTCCCCTCAGTTTCCTGATATAGCCATAGAAATTTCTAGATGCATCAGTCAATGGTCCTCCTGCACTGACAATACTCTTCATAAACCCATCTTTAGCCATTTTCTTTGCTGTTATTAAGTCCTTGTTTAGTTGTTTTAAATATTCCCTACTACCCTGTTGTCTCTTAACTCTGTTATGTTCTTTTCTTACCAACCTCTTTAACCTCCTCACTTCCCTATTATAGTACATAGGTTTTCTACTTCTCTTTATTTTCTGCTTTGGAATAAATTTTTCTTCCGCCTTTCTTATTATCTCCTTGAACTCTTCCCACCTTGACTCCACTGTACCTGAGCCTTCCTTCCATTTGCTGAATTGTCTCTGAAATATCTCTTCAAATTTGAAACCTGTGCCTTTTTATAATTGTACCTATTTCCCCCTTCAATTTTGGCTGCTGGTTTACTGAATCCTCTAATATCCATTAGCACTGCTTCATGATCACTTATTCCTTCAGACTTGATACCTCAAAAGGTTTTGATTGGGCTTAATTAGAAATATATCCAAAATATTTTGTCCCCTAGTGTTTTGCTCAACCACTTGTGTAAATCATCCTTCCCTTATTAAGATATTTGCAAATCTTTGTTCCCTTGTGTTATTTATCTTATTCCCCTCCCAGTTTACACCTGGTAAATTTAAATCTCCGCCGATGATGACCATTCTATTCTCACCTCTGAAATCTGAGTATGAATTTAATTTCTCCCCAAGAGCCTCATCCTCCTCTGTCATTTTTCCGCTGCGGTAAACAGAAAATGTAATCTTGGTTGTCCGGGTTGAACCGCGTCAATTTGTTGAAACCTAACGTTTCGGCCATCATTTTGTGGCCTTCTTCAGAGTACTGATACGGCTGGAACTGCTGCCGCCTACATATATAGCTCCCGAAGACGCGCTAGCCGTTTGGAGTGACGTCACTCAAACTACCGCCGCCAGCGTGGCCGGTCCGATGGGGGCCTGCGTCCCGCGTTTTCCTGATCAAGCATGACCATATTTGGTCAAGTTGTAGCCCGCCGTCGGCGTTCATATTATCTGGTCGTTTTTTAATTTCCAATGCTTCTCTGACACGCCGGGGCCACCATCTGCTTTCTTGAACCAATACACTTGTGTCATTGAATAAAATTGCGTGCCCACTGTCAGCAGAGTGTTGCGCCACAGCTAATTGCTGACGTCATTATTTTTAAGATGTCTCATATGTTCACACAGCCTTTCCTTGACTGTCCGTCCAGTTTCGCCGATATACACTTGGCCACAGCTACAGGGTATCTGGTATACGCCCGCTGTCTGCAACTTCTCCCTCTTGTCTTTGACTTTTAAAAGCACATCAGAAATCTTCCTAGGCGCTCTGTATATTGGACGGATATTTTTCTTCTTTAAAAGACGGCCGATTTTATCCGTCACCCCGTGGACATAGGGTAAGACTACCGTGGGTCCGTCTGTTCGTCTTCTGGCTTCGGCTTCCGGTGTCGGAACACAGGGTGATGCTCGAGGTGCAAGCCTTGCAGTGGCCTTATTGATGACGTCAAGGCTGTAGCCGTTGGCCAGAAACGTCTCCTTTAAAATTTTCCTTTTAGCGGCTATGCTCGCTTCGTCGCTGACTATGGAAGCACGGACGGTTAATGTTTTTAAAATTCCACGTTTCACTGCTGGATGGTGGTAAGAGGCTGCATGCAAGTAGCGATTCGTGTGCGTGGGCTTGCGGTAAACTCCGTGCCCTAGGGAGCCATCTTCCTTCCGTTTCACTATCACGTCCATAAAAGGAAGTTGTTTGTCCACCTCAACTTCCATGGTGAATTTAATTTTGTCGTGGGCACTATTTAAATGTTGGAAAAAAGCCTGGAGGGATTCTCGCCCGTGAGGCCAGATAACAAATGTGTCGTCCACGTAACGCAACCACAAAGAAGGTTTCAGAATATAATTGTTGACCACTTCAGCCTCAAACGCCTCCATATACACGTCGGCCACAATTGGAGAGTGGGCAACCCATCGCTGCTCCCTCATTCTGCTGGTAGGAGTCCCCTTGGTATTGAAAGAAGGTGGTCCTGAGACAGAATTCAGTCAGTGACGCCCATTCTTCTGGTAGACTGAGATATCCTAGTCGTTCCCTGATGATATTTATGGCTTCATCAATTGGCACGTTTGTGAACAGTGACGTGACGTCGAAGCTAACTAATAAGTCACTGTCTTCCAGGCGTCTGTCCTTGATCCTATTTATAAAATCAGAAGAATTTCGAACTGTAAAAGTAGAGCTAGTCAGATTCTTTAGCTTGTCCGCCAGATATCTTGCCAGCGGATGTGTTGGAGACTGGAATGCGCTCACAATGGGCCGTAAAGGGACCCCATCTTTGTGTATCTTGGGCAGGCAGTACAGTCGTGGTGTAAGGTGATTGGACGTAGTTAATTTTCTTTTGGCCTCCGGTTCGATTGAAGATGCTTCCCGTATTTTATTTGCAACGTTACGCCGAATTTTCTGTGTAGGATTTGTTGGCAGCTTTCCATACGTTCCATCTTGTAATAATGCCTCTACCTTTCGGTGATATTCTTCCGCATACATAACGACTGAAGAATTTCCTTTATCAGCAGGTAACACCACAATGTCATCTCTCTCTCTCATTCGACGCAAGGCGTCTCTTTCCCCTCGAGTAAGGTTCTGCGGCGGTGGAATGAGAGAGAGAGATGACATTGTGGTGTTACCTGCTGATAAAGGAAATTCTTCAGTCGTTATGTATGCGGAAGAATATCACCGAAAGGTAGAGGCGTTATTACAAGATGGAACGTATGGAAAGCTGCCAACAAATCCTACACAGAAAATTCGGCGTAACGTTGCAAATAAAATACGGGAAGCATCTTCACTCGAACCGGAGGCCAAAAGAAAATTAACTACGTCCAATCACCTTACACCACGACTGTACTGCCTGCCCAAGATACACAAAGATGGGGTCCCTTTACGGCCCATTGTGAGCGCATTCCAGTCTCCAACACATCCGCTGGCAAGATATCTGGCGGACAAGCTAAAGAATCTGACTAGCTCTACTTTTACAGTTCGAAATTCTTCTGATTTTACAAATAGGATCAAGGACAGACGCCTGGAAGACAGTGACTTATTAGTTAGCTTCGACGTCACGTCACTGTTCACAAACGTGCCAATTGATGAAGCCATAAATATCATCAGGGAACGACTAGGATATCTCAGTCTACCAGAAGAATGGGCGTCACTGACTGAATTCTGTCTCAGGACCACCTTCTTTCAATACCAAGGGGACTCCTACCAGCAGAATGAGGGAGCAGCGATGGGTTGCCCACTGTCTCCAATTGTGGCCGACGTGTATATGGAGGCGTTTGAGGCTGAAGTGGTCAACAATTATATTCTGAAACCTTCTTTGTGGTTGCGTTACGTGGACGACACATTTGTTATCTGGCCTCACGGGCGAGAATCCCTCCAGGCTTTTTTCCAACATTTAAATAGTGCCCACGACAAAATTAAATTCACCATGGAAGTTGAGGTGGACAAACAACTTCCTTTTATGGACGTGATAGTGAAACGGAAGGAAGATGGCTCCCTAGGGCACGGAGTTTACCGCAAGCCCACGCACACGAATCGCTACTTGCATGCAGCCTCTCACCACCATCCAGCAGTGAAACGTGGAATTTCAAAAACATTAACCGTCCGTGCTTCCATAGTCAGCGACGAAGCGAGCATAGCCGCTGAAAGGAAAATTTTAAAGGAGACGTTTCTGGCCAACGGCTACAGCCTTGACGTCATCAATAAGGCCACTGCAAGGCTTGCACCTCGAGCATCACCCTGTGTTCCGACACCGGAAGCCGAAGCCAGAAGACGAACAGACGGACCCACGGCAGTCTTACCCTATGTCCACGGGGTGACGGATAAAATCGGCCGTCTTTTAAAGAAGAAAAATATCCGTCCAATATACAGAGCGCCTAGGAAGATTTCTGATGTGCTTTTAAAAGTCAAAGACAAGAGGGAGAAGTTGCAGACAGCGGGCGTATACCAGATACCCTGTAGCTGTGGCCAAGTGTATATCGGCGAAACTGGACGGACAGTCAAGGAAAGGCTGTGTGAACATATGAGACATCTTAAAAATAATGACGTCAGCAAATCAGCTGTAGCGCAACACTCTGCTGACAGTGGGCACGCAATTTTATTCAATGACACAAGTGTATTGGTTCAAGAAAGCAGATGGTGGCCCCGGCGTGTCAGAGAAGCATTGGAAATTAAAAAACGACCAGATAATATGAACGCCGACGGCGGGCTACAACTTGACCAAATATGGTCATGCTTGATCAGGAAAACGCGGGACGCAGGCCCCCATCGGACCGGCCACGCTGGCGGCGGTAGTTTGAGTGACGTCACTCCAAACGGCTAGCGCGTCTTCGGGAGCTATATATAGTAGAGGTGGGCAAAAGAATCGTGAATCGATTCAAAGAGTCGACTCGTCTAAAAGAATCGTTTGCGGAATCGACTCACTTGGAAGAGTCACGGTTCACTCAAGAGTTGTTAAGAGGGAGCTCCGGAGCGGAGCCGTTGTTGCGCAATCGCTCACCGACTCGTCCAGGTTCTGAGTCGACTCCGAGTCGTTAACTCGACAATGTTTACGACTCTCGGCTCACTCGCTCTCGGCTCACTTCTGTCTTAATGACTCTTCCATGGATTCGGCTCTTTTTAACTCTTGATATCTGCGTAACTCGTGATTCCTTTCGATTCACAATCTTAGTTCCCACGGCGTGTTTCTTGGTTTGGCAACTTATTTGTAAGGAAATAAAGAATATTTATCTTTGGAACAGGAAAATTAAAAATATATTACAGAAATAAAAAGTTTTTTTTAAATTTAGGAATTTATTTCCTTAAATACACATTTTTTCTAGTGTTTTTGGAACTAGTTATAAGTTTTTGGTTTCCTTCCAGACTGTTATAGATGCTACCACAACACAGATTTAGATTTACAAATAAATTATCAATGAATTATAAGTCCTATAACTTTTATATTTTACCACAAATAAAGTATTTCCCGATTATTTGAGGACAGGGAAAAGTATACCGATTTCAGAGCCATCTGCTATTCCCATTTTGCGTGGGTTTTTCAAATTGCGAATGCATCGAGTACTGAATTTAATTGCGATGGAGCGCGTCCGGTTATCATACGAACTTCATCAGTGTTTTAGTTGTTCTTCAGTTCTTAATTTTGTGGATAATGCAAACATTTTACAATAGAAATGAACGAAGTTTATGAATTGGACCATTACAAAAATTAGCAGGTGCTGAAGCGGCATATATACTGTTCCAGCTGGTGAGGTTTCTACGAGGAAAAAGGTTAAACGAAAAGACGTTGGGTAACAGTCCCGTCGATGAATATAGGGGAGCGTCCAGAAATTACGTGAGACTTTTTAGGGGGGGGGGAAGGGGTCCGGAAAATCTCACGAAATCCCACCAAAGAGGGGGGGGGGTCGACGGATATCTCACGTGAAATTTTGAACTTGAACGAGTGTAGAACTAAAAAAACGTAAAAATTACCAGTTTACAAGGCAAAAAACCGGCTTTTGAGGGGGTATCATTCTTTCGGGGAGCACGACAGCTAAAAAAAGTCTCGAAACTTCTCCTGGTCGAACAACTGGGGGGAGGGGGTTCCGTGAAAATCTCATGAAATCTCACCAACGGGGAGGGGGGGGTCTAGATTTCCGGAAAATAGCCTCACGTAATTTCTGGACGTCCCCCAAAATACTAATACTGAAACCAAGAAAATAAATACAAAATTTAAATTATGCCACTTAAACAAACACTGATTTATTGGTTTGTGGGTAAAATGCTAGTGATACGCTGTTTAACTTAAGAAAAGCACCATCCGGCAAATTAAAAAAATTTGCCAAATTTATGGAGTAAAATTGGAGCATATGTAAGGGGCGTCCATAAACCATGTAGCTCCATTTTGGCTTCTTTTGAACCCTCCCTCCCCCCAAGTAACTCGACGTGGCTTATGTCTCTAACCCCCCTCTCCCCACGTAGTTTTTTCCATGACGGAAATAAATATTTACATGGTGTTGAGTGTTCTGTATCTCATTTTAAGTGTGACAAATAATATGAATGAAAAGCTATTTGGCCTGGCTCGGAATCCCACCTTCCAACCCCCTCCACCCACCTCTCAAGACCGATCTACGTGGTTTATGGACGCCCTCTAGCGAGACGTGTAACAAACATGCCACCTACAAAATCAACAATCTCAATCGACAATTACAATCTGCAACAAGGCTTAGAATCAGTAATGAGGTTTGACAACAATTAGCTGGAAGCCTTGAAAATTTCACAGTGTGGCAATCTCACATTTTGTTGACCCGGTTCGGAAAATTCCCAGATCCACCACTAGTTGTAGTTAGACAGGGGGCGGCGTAATCGGTATTGCGCAAGGGCGCTCAAATAGTTAGTGGAGAGCCTGCTTTTTGTGCTTCACTATATTCAAGTCACCGGTCCAGTTTCACGTTTCAGGTATTTATTATTTACATTTACACTTATAATCTTGCCTAGTCTTTATTAATAATGCATCCGCTGCCAAGAATGAGCACATCAGTCTCCATTCTTTGTGGTATTTATTTGTCACTGGGGGCAGGATTTTTTACCGAGTTGCAGATCATATTTTAATATTTTTTAAACCAGTAGCTTTATTTCATTGAATTTTAGGGTATATTTCTGATTATCTTAAGAGTATGTATCCAGGATTTTATATAACTCGCTTCACTCATCTGAGTGTATAAGCTCCATATTCAACATCAGTATCTAAGAGTTCGTGAGACAATGTCATTGCCACAGTTAATCTCAGTGACTAAATCGTTATCACAATAAAAAATACCGTATTTTCGCCTTCCGAAATTTCTTCCGCCTATATTTCTTTTATTGTATCGAAAATCTCGTAAACAAGCCAGTGGCGAATATAGAATACATTTTCGGGGGGGGAGTCGTTTAAAAGAATCGATTCTCAGCGAGGAGTGAATCGATTCCAAACGATTCATCAAAAAGAATCGGTTTGCCCATCACTAATATATAGGCGGCAGCAGTTCCAGCCGTATCAGTACTCTGAAGAAGGCCACAAAATGATGGCCGAAACGTTAGGTTTCAACAAATTGACGCGGTTCAACCCGGTCAACCAAGATTACATTGACAACGACCGCGGAAGTCTGCGCACCCAGCCAACACTCTGATTTTTTCTTTTTTATTACCCCAGAAATCTACCCCAAGTAACTCATGGTCTTGATCTATGAACGCCAGTGAACTGTGGTAGTTTTTGCTAACTAGTATGAAGATTTTTTTTAAACTAGTATGGAGACTTTTTTTATACTGCAAAACCTCACTCCAAAATCGAACAGTGTTAGTAGTGTTATCCCGCTTAATGAAGTTAATATTATGCCATTCCTGCAGCATACTGTCTATAAAATCATTACTAAAACCTAATTCTTTGGCTACATCGGCTATTTTATTATTTTATTTACTTTTAATGTTTCTTCAACATTTAACATGCAATTTTTTTTTTTCAGGATAGTTTCGTTACTTGGTAGTCTTTGCTGAATCTCCATTATGGGTTTCAGACTAAATTCGACGCATCTCTTTTTTAAATAAATTTTATTTTCTTGAGACAAACTTGACTCGAACATTTTCTGTTCAAACGTAAAGCCAAGGTGTGGATTCGCGTACATACATACGTTTGGAACTGGTATTGTCAACAAATCAGCAGTTGGAAAAACTATGTTTTTTCCGAGAAAAACTAGAGTATCTAATAATTTTGTGGGGTCATTGTCTTCCCCTTCAAATGCTTTTAGTGCTATTTGTACGTCTTTTAAAGTATGTTTAAGATAAATCATGTAAAGTTGATTTGAGTCATATGATTATGCATAATTAGTCCAGTCATTTAAGCTTAAATTAGGTAAGAATCTCGGAATTCGAGATACCCAGCTGTAAGTCTGTAAATACTTGTATATTGACACCCTAAAAGTGGTATCAAAACCTACATATGGTAGGGTGTGCGCAACTATTAAATTTCGAGGTCAAAGGTCACAAAAAATCGTTTTTTTGCACTTTTTTGTAAATATCTCATTTCATATGGGTTTTTTGCTATTTGTAATTATTATCAATATTGTAGAATACAAAATTCTCTACAAATTTTGTCTAAAAATTTTTTTATACGGTGAACCGTTTTCGAGATAGAGGGCGGAGAGCGCGCGGTCACAGCATCACTTCAGGTCAACCGGTGCCTCCGGTCGAAAACGCGCCATATATAGTTGATGAACTATCGATAAATCAATGATTATAAATATTTTTCAATTTTTATTAACTATTATATTATATTTATCATTTTCTTCATGCATTAAATCTATATCTATTCAATAATACTGATAACCGTTTCCTGAAATTAAAAAATAATTAAGGGAAAAACTTAAATCATATTATAATTATATTCCCATTTACACTAATGACATTTTAAATAGAAAATAATTAAGTGCATCTTCTTTAAAATCTGTAAATTTTAAAATCCTTCCACTACGTCAAAAATTATACCTGGGAATTATATGGGCCCCTATTATACACTACGGACGCTTTCTATTTATAGCCAGTAGGGACAATGTTCAATTGTATTGTATAGTTACGACCGTCTTCTCTTTCTTTCAGTTTGAATCGTATCTTGGTAACTACGGACGTACAATTTCAAAAACTATGGCTGATTTGTTTTTTCTATGTAATAAGTCAGATTCGGGAGGTGAATCGCTTATTGAAGTAGTGCGCGGTATGAAATCTCTACGAACTGCAAGTGTCGAACGAAACGACGGAAAAATTGATTATTTAAAATCAGTAACCTCTGTTAAAGTGCATGAAAAGTGCCGAAGTGTTTACATTAGTAAAAACTGTATCCAAGCAGCAAAACGGAAACAAGAAGAAGGAGAAACTATAACTTCTCCATTAGTACTCCGTAAAAAACGAGGTGAAGTGTTTGATTTTAAGAATCAATGTTTATTTTGTGGCGAAGTTGCTGATGAGGCTGCAGAGAAAAAGAAAAGAGAAAAATACAGGCGGAAGATAAAAAATGTGAGTACTCTTGAGTTCAAAGATACTGTTATCAAAAAAGCAGAAGAACGTGGGGATGATTTCGGAGAATTGGTGAAAAGTCGTATAATTTTACAGTATGATTTGATCGCTGCTGAAGCGAAGTACCATGCTGCTTGCTTTACAAACTTTTCAAATAAATCATCATCATCATCATCGCCTCTTGAGAAACCTCGTAAAGATAATCAAGTTACAGAAGCTATGTTAGAGATTTTCAATTACATCGAAAATAATAATGATTCTCAATTCACACTAAAAGAACTTAAAGATGTCTTGACAGGGTATGTGCCAGAAGATAAAACTATCATTACAAGACTACAACAGAAGTACTTAACCGATATCGTAATTACGAAGAAAGTTGGAGCTTTCACAATCATTTCTTTCCGTGATGCACAAGCTAATATTCTATCAAAACTTGGTACGAAAGTAAAAAATAGATCCTGAAGCAGAAAGGCTGAAGCTGCAGCAGCAATTATTAGAGAAATCTGTGAAAAGTCTCGATCATCTTCGTTATATGCATTACGTCAAGTCTACAAAACTTAATAAACCTGTGCAGCTTTCAAATATTCCACCAACAAGTGCAGCTGCTCATCAACATTTCAAACGCGTATGTTATCAATTTCAAACTTGGTTAGGGCATGATTTGGAACCCCAGGTATGGGGTTGGGCAATGCGAAACGATTTTTTGGAGCCTATCATGACAATTTTACCACCTGCTCCAGAAGATTTGCTAAATACAATTTTCTGCAACTGCAAGAGTGGTTGTGGTTCGCGATGCGGATGCAGGAAAGCGGGCTTGCAATGCTCTTTAGCTTGTGGCCAATGTAATGGGCAAGCTTGTCTCAATGCTCTACCATATCAGAGCGACATTAACGAAGATGGAACCTTTGACCCCGAAATCATGGAAGAACTTGAGACAAATGTCGTTGAAGACGATAATGAAGACCAGTTTGAAATTTACTAGCAGCCGGAAGACGACGAAGAAGAGGAAGAAGATGATTAAAATTATAAATTGTAGTTTTTGTACCCTTTATTCCATTTTTTTTACTTTTAGTAAAAATAAATGTATTGAATGATATTTTTAATAAAAGATTAATTAATAATTTATTTGGTTTTTCCATCATGTAAGAAGTTATTAATATTAATTAGGTTAAAATTCAAATATAATTCCTATATTTTCATTAACAATTCTGCAATTACATGGCCAGGTAAATGTTGTTAAATAAATTAATACTGAATAAAAAGTGGATAGGTTAGGAAAAAATGATAAAATATAATATAATAGTTAATAAAATTGACAAATATCTATAATCTTTGATTTATCGATAGTTCATCAACTATATATGGCGCGTTTTCGACCGGAGGCACCGGTTGACCCGAAGTGATGCTGTGACCTCGCGCTCTCCGCCCTCAATCTCGAAAACGGTTTACCGTATAAAAAAAATTTTTAGACAAAATTTGTAGAGAATTTTGTATTCTACAATATTGATAATAAATACAAATAGCAAAAAACCCATAGGAAATGAGATATTTACATAAAAGCGCAAAAAAAACGATTTTTTGTGACCTTTGACCTCGAAATTTAATAGTTGCGCACACCCTACCATATGTAGGTTTTGAGACCACTTTTAGGGTGTCAATATACAAGTATTTACAGACTTACAGCTGGGTATCTCAAATTCCGAGGTGAACTTACTATAATGACTGGACTATAATGTTGAGTAATTTTATCAGAAACGATAACAAACATAAAGTTAATATATAAATACTATACGTGCTCTTACGTACCGCTACTAATTACGATCCGAGTAATTAATTGAATTTTTGTTTAAGAGAAAAAACAAAATGATCGATTGTAAATCTATATGATTATTCTATCAATGTTGTGTTTTAATGGATGAAAGTGGTTTAAATGAACTGAATGACTGTTGTATTAAAAGCAGTACAGTGCAAGGCATATTGGTTAAAGGAATGCAATTAAGAATATTATGCGACCTATGATGTTATGAGTAAGATTTTGAATGTTTGAAAGCATTTTATTTTGTAAATATGCTGCTGAATGCTTGTTTATATTTTCACTTAAAACGTTTACTGACGATTTCCAGTAATTTTTGTTTTTGTGTGATTTGTATTGTTTCCGTAATTGTTGACAGGAAGTTTCTATTTAATCAGCAAATACCCATCACATCAAACCAGTAGAGATACTGATGACACCAAGCAAAAAATAAAGCCTATGATGTGTGAAAATAATAGATATTTAACATAGCATTTTGTTAATATAAATGAATAAGTAATAGAATTAATTACCTGGTGAATTCATTTCTGTTCCAATTTCTTCTCACATCTTCATTTGGACATTTTTCTGGTGGTGTTGAGATAATTTTTGATCCCACTAATGGGCCCTTTCTAGAACAAGAGCAACCAGTTTGTCTATATCCATCGCGCGAACTGTGTCTTCGCGCGAACAAATCCAAAAAATTTTGGATCTCGTCGCCCTCGCGTAAGTTCGCGCGACTCAGGCGCTCGCAGTGGACGGAGTCACATAAAATTAGCTTTGTTTGGATTGGAGCGATCTCTTCGCGCGAATTCGCTTGTATTCCGCGAAGATTTTTCGCGCGAATACGCGTCCACTGGACGGCCAACCTTACACAATACGCCTAAATGATCAATAGCTAAAATTGAACAAAGTTTTTTTTTTTTTTTTTAAATCCAATTTTAGTTAATGCTTATTAGTTTTAGAATGTTTTCTAATATCACTCAATTTAGCATAAAACTCTGTGACCCAAACTTGACATCTTGCTTTAAATGAGTCTCCTAAAACTGGTTTCAGCCATTCCTTAAATTCAGATTCTGCTTCCCACGTATCTCGATATTTTTGAACGTATTGCGGTGACCCCGCAATTCGAACCACTTTAAAAGGCGTTTTTCTATTGGCACAAAAATTTGCACACACGTTCCTTAGGTGATATTATCTAAACTTATTTGTACATTATAGCCGGCGAATACATATTTATCGAGCAAAATTGTACGAAATATGGGCAGTTCCATTGAAGTTATAATCCATGAAATACGTGTTATTACCTATTAAAGTTTACCGCAGATATTTTTTAAGCTTCATTCTTGGTTTAAAAAAATTAATTTCGTATTTTAATCGCATGTAGAAAAGCGGTAACGGCACACGATAAATTCATCAACAAACACCACTTAACTGCGACATGTAACCAGAGATATTCTTACTCTGGGATCGTAAAAATCTAACATGGCAGCAAACCTTTAAAGAAAAAAGAAAAGTAAACATTTTTGGCCTTAACAGTGAAATTATGTAGATCCTGTCGCCCTTCCAACAGTCTGTCCACACTTGAGTACCAGGTCTGACGTGATTTATTATAAGTTGATGCAATGTTGCTGAAGACTTGTCATCAATAAATATAATTACACCGCGCCTCTCGGTTACACCATATATGCCGATGACCCAGCGTTGAGCAACCATCCTCCCGACATTATTTTTCCTTTTGGAGACGACACTTTCATCCACCTGAACAACTTGCCCAGGGCCTCTGAAAAATGAATTTTTCAGCCACACTTAAAATTTTCCACAAGCAAATGTTTCTAAAATACCGATACATTAGAATTGCGGTGTTCTCAGACACCCTGGTAAAATTTACATACTTCCCCGCACTAATCGGACACGCCCAAAGCCACATTAGCACAAATACATCTTTAAGTGACGCAGAAATCCCGTCAAAAAAAAAAAAAATACCCCTCCTGCAGATCCCTCTTTTCTGCATTTGCCACACCTGAAAAAGTGTCCCAGGAATCATCGTGGACTCTTAACCAAAGTGCAAAGTTTACCACGACAACTTCTAGTTCTGCAGCGAATGGTTTTCCGGATGATACCATTACTCTATAGATCAGGGGTGGGCAACCCAAATGATCTTGCGGGCCACCTTGGAAATGCGTCATAACTCCGCGGGCCGCATATAAAATTATATATTGTATATTATATTAGATGTTCCGAGATGCGCACGCATTATGAGTTCGCAGAATATAACATAATTATTCCGCGAACTGATAAATGTAAACTCATAAATAAAACGGGCAATATCTGTCATATATTCCAAAAATATTATTTTAAAATCAAAGTAAATTTTTTCTCCTTATTTCGACAGTTAATTTTGAAATATATGGATGCACAAATAATCTATTTTTTTAAATACATTGGTTTTCACTACAGTGGAATTATAAACTAAATATAATTTGAAAAAGTATGATGTATCACTCGGGGCGGAAAAATCTTCAAGGCGGCCGCGGGTTGGCCAACCATGCTCTAAACCGAGTACGATGCTTATTTTTATTAATTTTAATGATTGAAAAAAAGCTGCTCACATTTATACATGCTTCAGAATGTGCAAGTTATTTTTCGTGCGAAAACTCTCAGCTGTGGATATTTTTCTTCGGAAAGGTATGTTCTGTATCTGAAATTTCTGAACCTCTCGCGGGCCGGATTGAAGCTGGTGGAGGGCCGGGGGTTGCCCATATATGCTATAGATCCTATAACACTTCTCATTCGATCTACCGAAGAAAGAATACATGTCCTCCAATATCTCAAACTGCATCTTGAGGCTGCTACTTAAGCAATGAAAAATGACGACTGACAACGCAACGTGCTTCCGCATTTGCTCATTAGACTTTCCTCAAAGAAATTAATATTACCTGAGAGCTTATCTTGAAGCAGAAATATGACCTTGGCAGGTTCGCTGCCGGATGATATTTCATCAACACGCCAAGTAAGCCTTAATTCACACAGTGCGTGGTCGGTGAGCGGTTAACGCTCTGGCCTCGCATGCCGGAAGACGCCTGTTCGAATCCCCGTCCGGCATCCAGATTTGGGTTTCCCCAAATCACTCCAGCCGAATGCCGGGATGATTCCTTCAAAAGGCCCATGGCCTAATTCCTTACCGTTCCTTGTCCCCCAGCCCCATCCCGCCTCTAATGATATCGATGTCGACGAGGCGTAATGCTATAAGCAAAAAAAAAAAAAAAAAAAAAAAAAAAAAAAAAAAAAAAAAAAAATTTCCATTCACACAAGCGCGCAGTTAAAATCTCGTTCTTCCATCATCATGAGGCAAAGAAGCCTTCATTCACACACACTCGCGCAGTTACAAGCTCGTCTTCCATCATCATGCGGCAACGAAATCGCAAAAATTATATTTCATTTGCACTTCGGGATAGTCTTCGTGTGGTTCGCGTTTGGGATGAAGATTGGCTGCCATGACAGATTACAATGTCTCTGGTTCAAAATGACGCCGTTCTGTTGTGTTTGTTGTAAAATATGTTGTGTTCTGCTACCGCCACTCTACATGCCATACAGATCCGAAATTAATTCTTTTACCCAAGAATGAAGCCTCAGAAATATCTGCGGTAAACTTTAATAGGTAATAACATGTATTTCATGAATTATAAGTGCCCATATTTCTTAAGATTTTACTCGTTAAATAAGTATACGGTGGATATAATGTACAACTATTCTTAAATAATATCGCTTAAGGAACGTCTGTACAAATTTTCATGCCAATAGGACAATTTCTTCTAAGGTGGTTCGCATTGCGGTTGAGCCCGTTTTGCTTCTTTTTATGAGGTAAATCCACGATTTAAGCTATCACAACACACATTTAAGCACTTTATAATTACTTAAACTGAATTAAAAAGCGAGCGATCTAGAGCTTATGAAACTATCAAGTGAGTCGATATCAAACCGATTGTTCAGTGTACAAAACATAATAAAGTTTGGGGATTCCCTGACCTCATTACTCTTTTGTTACTACTGGTAGAAATAATTCAATTACAAGTTAACAGTTCGAAAAATAAGATGTATTTGGACAGAAATATATTTCATTATTACTTAATATTACGTATTTTTTTCAACTAGAAAAGAAAAATTTAAGTTAAAAAATTGAAAATTTCAAGTATAGATCGATAAGTTATCGACGATAATAAACTACGTTGTTTAATAGTCAGTGAATTATGAATTGTTACTATAGAGCAGTGTTTCCCAACCTTTTTTGGGTCATGTCCCACGTAATATTTTTTTGCCCCCCATACCTAATTTTTAATTTAAAAAATATTTTGCTAACATCAAACGAAACTATACCTAATAATTATTTAGAGCACTGTTTTAAGAATTTGCTTTTTTGTTATATTTTGTATCTATATCTAGCATTGCATTTAAATAAACCCAAGAGAAAGCGGTAAAGTCGTATCAAGTCAATTTCTAAATTGCCCCCCTAAAAAACCAAATGGCCCCCCTGTGGGGCGTGGGCCCCACGTTGGGAAACACTGCTATAGAGCCAATGGTCGCGTTCAGGTTTACTAAATGCCCTAAATGCTAAGCACGTGCTGAGATCAAGGTTACTACAAACCTAGTAACCGTGGCTGAGATTAGATTAGTGTACCTAACTATTACATGTATTCTGTTTGTGTACCTTAAATTTGGCGCGCAAGTCGTTTTTCGTATGTATAGTTTTTTTCAAATTCCACATGAAGATTTTTACATCCAAATTGTATTTTAAAAAAGTTGATTTTTTTCAGCTAAATCTTAAATTAGATTTCCTAATTCACTCAAAAAAGTTTATCATTCAATTAAAGCTACAGTTTTTAAACAAATAAATGTATAACTTAGATTTAAAAGAAAATTGGATGTTTTGATTTGAATATTTTTTGAAATAGCTAAAGCTAGAGCATATACGAATGGAACTTTAATTAAATAAAGTTTGAATTTGGTGCGCAAACGCGTTTGTCGTTATATATATATATATATATATATATATATATATATGGCACTTTATAATTCTGTGACGAGTTGACAAAAAATGTACCCATTATTGGCTCTAGAACTGTTTTCACTTGTACTCTAAAAGTCGCCAGATAAGTCGCTAAACAATTTTTGTCGTCAAAACTTTTTTTTGGTGGCTAAGACTTCAGCAATAGTCGTCACTTCTAGCGACAAAGTCGCTAAATTGGCAACATTGGTTTACTTTAGAGAGTGACAATAATGTGTAACTTTAATTCTTGACTGGTTAATTCTGACCAATTCAGTGACAATTAGTTTAGTTTTTTTCCTCCAATGTTTAATAGGACTACAGTTCTATAAACAATTATCTTCATTTCTTCTCATCTTGTCCCAGTTTTATTAAAAATGTACCAGATTTTTCCTCAAAATATGACCATGTGTCCATAAATATTATCGTAATATGACCAAAACTAGGAAAATGGCCTGAATATGCATTTATATGCCTCATAATATACATTTAAATGCAATTAGAACCATTTAATTGGTATATAAGAACGAAGTCTTTCTCGACGTTGAGAATGTATAAACTGCTCTCGGGTGACTAGCTGACTCGGCTAGTCACCCGAGAGCAGTTTATACATTTAATTGGTGTTTAATTCAGTATTACAGCTCAAAAAGTCAGGAAAATATATAACTTGTCCTACAGTTTTTCCCAGTGATTCACTGAATCCTCTTATATCCATTTGAACTGCTTAATGATCACTTATTTCCATGTGTTACCTGAGACCCCACAAAATTGTTATTAGAATGCTTGAATTTTAAATTTTTTTATCATATTATGTAACTTTCTGAAATTGTAAAAAAAAAAAAAAAAAAAATCTTGCATTCCTGACACTGCATAAACCACTCATACGGATTTCATGGGTATTACTGGATTGCCAGTGAGATCGTCTTTCAGGTATTTTATTATTTCTGTATGAGGATTTGAATTTTTGATGTTTTTTCTTCTTCTAATCTACACAAACCACTTCATGCTAATGTTCAACATTACCATTCTTTCTCATCCTTTTAATTCAATCAAGTTTTCAATGCTTTTGCTATAACATGTTGTTTTTCGTTGTGCTTGTATCCTCCTGTACTGTTTCAGCACATTTTTACTTTGCATGTTTTTTTATAGTGTATCTGCTATTTATTTTTCTGGTGTACAGTTATTGAGATTATCCCTGATTATGCCCATGAAAATATAATACTGATAATTATAATTGTCTTAAGGACTGAATCGTAACCAATTAATTACAGATTTTTCAATTAATTCTTCATAATTGCAGTATTTAGGAATGGAAAAAAATAATGAGCAATAGTTAATTAAAGTCACAGGTAACATCACTGAGTTTGACAACATATCTAATTTAGTTGTTATTCCACGTATCATTGCAAAAAAACTGCCACAGAAATGCAGCTTACCCTGTGTCTCATTTAATTGTACACAAGATTAAGTGGTCATTTACAATGTTTTTCACTTGTTGTGTGTATTTTAATTTTGTTGACACTACCCTCCTGCCTTCAGGAATGTAAGTTATTGTTTTAGTTTCTTTGGACTTGTTTGAATCCATGTTGCCTGATGGTGTTGTTTTCTGTTCACGTTTTTTGGCCAAATCACTTATTTGGGTTTCATTATAAAAATAAAATCTTAAGTTTATGATATAACCATAATATGAAATTTTCTAAGGCATTTCACTGTTATTTGCAGGAATTCCATGTCGCTTATGTCTTTATTAAGATGGCTAATTCACCCCGCCCTGGAGTTTGGGTCTTGGAGAGGTCCATCAATAATGGAGAAACATATGAACCATGGCAGTATTTTGCTGATACACTTGGGTATGTCGTTTTAAAAAAAAAATAATAGATTTTTTATGAGGGTTGTTCAATAAGTCTTTATAAAAAGGTGAGATAACAAATAATTTTCTGTAATTTTTATTTTTAAATTGTAATCTCCTTTTAGTTTTATACACTCTTCCAAATGTTTCTTTAACTTCTATATGCCCCTCAAAAAGTATGATTTTGTAAGGTCTGCAAAATAGGCAACTGTTTGGGTGATGACCTCCTTGTTCGCCATTAGCCGTTGTCCACCGAGTGATTTTTTTTAAGTTTGGAAATAGAAAGAAATTCACAGGAGGCCAAATCTGGCAAATATGATGGCTACTGTATAATTCGAACTTTAATTCCAGATTTTTGGCCATTGAAACTGTGCAGGTGTGTACCAGTGCATTGTCCTGATGGAAGAGGATCTTTTTCTTTTCCAAATGAGGATATTTATTATTGATTTCTTTGCCTAATGGGTATAATAATGGTACATAGTAAGTTATTGTATGCCCTTTTTTCCCAAATAATTGATATAGATGATTCTGTGTGCTTCCCAAAAAACCGTGGCCATTAACTTGTTGGCCAATTTCAGCATCTTCACCTTCTTCTGAGCCATGTTGCCTACGAAAACTCACTCTTTAAACTGTTAGTTAGTTTTTGGAGTATACTACTGTATCCATATTTCATTGACAGCATCGATGTAGAAACTGGTTAGGGTTGTGACAGAAAAGGACGATTGCACTTATTCTCCATTGAGGGCAACCATCTTGCCAAAATTTCACACCTAGTTTTCCATGAAAAATTGAATGTACTATACCTTGCAATATGCCTGTGGCCTTTACTATTTTGTGCACTTTGATTTGTTGATCATTTAAAACCATTTCGTGAATTTTGGCAATGATTTCGGGGGTAGTCACTTCCACTGGACATCCCGAATGTTGTTCATCTTGGAGGAATGTTCAGCCGTGTTTAAACTAATTTACCCAGTTATAAACAGTTCCAAATGCAGGAGCAGATGTACCATGAACATCATTCAGCTCAACTTTGATTTCTTTCGGTTTTAAGCATTTTAAATAAAAGGGTTTAATCGCAGGGCAAAACTTCCGATTTTTGCATTTTTCTCAATGAACAACAGTTCTCTACTTCAATCAACAATAACAATGAAATCATGTGACAGTGGTAGCTGAGATATCTGCCATATAATGAATAATGATGGCTTACTAGTAGAAAATAGCTTTTGACACATATCATGGGTTGTCTGAAGACTTACTGAATGACACTCATAATAACATTTTAAATTGTTTTTAATAATGTATGACTATATTATAGAGATCTTTTGCTCACTTTTCTTTTGCAGAGACTGTGAAAACTTCTTTGGTCGAGAAAGCTTACAACCAATTACAAGAGATAACTCTGTTATATGTGAAACACAATATTCTAAAGTTGTTCCTCTTGAGGGTGGTGAGGTAAGGACATAGTGAAATTCCAATGACATGGAAATTTAGTGTTTTGTGAAATGTATTGGGTGGTTCTTACCAGTCACTTAGCAAGGCCAACCAGTTTCTGAATGAGTTTAAACAAATTGCAAAAAAATGTAAGATACTGAACTCTGTTGAGTTAAATTTTCTGAAATTATATTAATAAAAGTTTTTGCAGAAGTATTCTACGTGAAAGCAGAATATGTGGCCAGAAACAGTAATTGCATCCACTCTTCTATTCTTAGTATCAATAGTGACTAATAGAGATGTTTCAAGGGAGATAAGATTTTTTCCAAGTTTTGTTTTATGTTGTAGAGCTAACAGATAATTATTTCTGGCAGATTGTTGTCTCCCTGTTGAACAACAGACCATCAGCAAATGATTTCTTCAATTCAACTGTGTTGCAAGAATGGACACGAGCTACTAATGTACGACTTCGATTCATTAGAACAAAAACTCTTTTGGGGCATCTGATGTCTGTAGCACGCCAGGACCCAACTGTTACAAGAAGGGTAAGCAATTGTATGAAACATTACTGTATTATTTGTTGAGTATTTTATGTATTAGTTGTATTAAATAAAAACATCAGAGTATGTATTTGTCAGAAAAATTGTGGGATTATTTTTCTTCAGTGTCTTATTCAGATTGTATTTTTACAGTACTTTTACTCCGTTAAGGATATAAGCATTGGTGGACGTTGTGTCTGTAATGGGCATGCAGACACATGTGATATAACTGATCCAAATGATCCATACAAACTTCTTTGCCGTTGTCAGCATAACACTTGTGGTGCTAACTGTGACAGGTGTTGCAAAGGATTTGAGCAGAAAGCTTGGCAGCAGTCTAAGAGCTTCAAGTTGTTTGCATGTGAACGTAAGTAATTCATTGTGCCTTGATATGTTACTGATACTCATAAGTGTTTTACCCCACAGATCTTGTACATAAACAGATCTCCCATGCAATCAGTCACCCTACACTTAACCACTCTCACTTGTCTCCTACAAAAACCAACCATAGCCCTGCCTTCGTCACCCAGTTCTCTACTGACCTCGAGTCCATCAACCATATGTTGGTACAGCGGTGTGACTTCCTTCATTCCTTTCCAGAAATGCGTACTCTCCTACCCAAAATTCTACCAGTGATCCCCGTGCATGTTTTAGCAGACCATCCAATCTTAAGAACATCTTAGTCCACAAATACCCTCCGTTTCCAAAAACACCATATAGATCTTTTCCATGAAATAGACCTTGCTGTAAAACCTACAACATGCTTCTACCCACCACTACATATTCTAATCCTACCACAGGGGAAACTTTCCCCATCATTGGACAAGCCACATGTTCAACAACTCATGTCATATACCAACTAACTTGCTGCCACTAACTAGTTCCTACATAGGCCTCAATACAAAGCAACTCTCAGTAGAATGAATGGCTACAGACACACAGTCCACACCCGCAACTAATACCTTCCAATACCAGAACATGCCAATAACCATGATTCCAACAATGTCAACAACTGTTTTATTGTGAGAGCAGTCAAGAGATTTCCCTGATAGCACCATTACAACAGAACTCCAGAGATGGGAACTAGCATACCAGAGTATCCTGGACACCAGACACCCACCTGGCCTTAACCACCGATAAAATCCAACCACTTAACCCATCACTTTTTAATTATTATTATTATTATTAACTATTAATAACTTTTCGCGTCAGAACAAGGTACCATTGCTACATATATTCATTTTACCATCACCTGAAATATATTAACTCAGACATTGCTGATATATCAATTGTATATTTGTTTGTCCGCCTTCGTGCTTTCTTTCATCGCAGCTGTCAACTTTGGTATGTGGTGGGTTAGTTTCCCTTTTCTTTGTTATTTATCTAATATTTTAAATTTTGTGTTTCTGTTTTACCAGCTAATGGTTTTAATATCTTAAACACTTCGGCAACTAAGTTACAGTTTTCTTTTTACCCGTTTGACACCCAAAAAATATTAACTCTCAGTGTATAAAAACTAAAATAAAATGCTTATGGTATTGCTGATTGGGAGACTTCAAACAGGAGTTTGGCAGCTGAAAGATAAAATTCTGAATTTTTCCACAGAGTTCATCTCTTACATGGACAGACATACAGTTTCATATGGAATTGGAACCATTGGAAACTTGACAAATACAAAATAAGAAGGAGAAGGTCAGGTTAGGTCTCTGTAAAAAAAAATTCAGGCTTCAACTGAATTATAACCCAGGCACCTCAACAAAATGAGCAAATTCAACAGTTTTTTGCTTTGTTGTTGTTTCTTACTTTTTCAAATGTTTTATAAGTGATCTTGATGTCACAAGCATTAAAAAGTTAGCTGTATTTACATGAGTGATACGTTTTGTGTGAACACATATGTTTCTTGAGCATATTATTGGTTCATCTTTAGACATTTTGAATTTGATTCAAAGTATATTACTTTTATTTGGTTTATTTTGAGTGAAGGATTCCATCATTCATTCTAGCTATGGCACATTTTATCCTGTTGCTTATCACATTTTTCTAAACACTTCTGGAAACCATCTGAATCATAACTTCATGATAAATACAATTCAGATACTGTAGCTATTCTGTTTTTAATTTAATTAAAAAATATCTAACAGAAGTAAGCGTTAGTTCATAGACTCACCAGTAGCAGAAATAATGCATGAAGAATTTATGGAGTAGGTGTAGTTGGGTTCCAATGAGTTGCTTCATTTTATATGATATGTGGCATCATTGATTGTGCTTTGCTCCTGGATGTTTTATTGTATGGAATTATTACATAGAATATTGTGTACAACTAATACAAATGTGACTCAATTAAGTTAAATTATTTTACATTCATTTATGTTGTATCATTTTTAGAGCAAGCCACTTTCCCTTTTTTTTTTGTTTTTGACGATTGATACACAAGTAGTTGATTCAAAAGTAAACAATTTAAAGTTTATTTTTTAAATCTTAGAGTTTTTTAAGGTATAAGAATAGGTAATGTGAAAAATGCTAAATAACAGTAAAAGAAAATGTGAAGTGCCAGGATTGAGGACACTGATTCCAATGTGGCTGCAGCAATGTTAGCAACAGAGATTCTGGCCTGGAACTGTTATCCATGCAGAATAAATGATCAGAAGTAACGGATAATAACTTTGTAGTTGGCCATGGTCCACAGTTGTTGCATAAATGTTTTAAACATTGAAACTTCAGCTAGAGCTGACATCTTTGGAAAGGAATTTGAAGTCCTTGTAAATGAAAAACTTTGTTCTGAAGCTCAGTCAGAGTAATGTGCGGAAAGTTGTCAGCTCCAGCTGGAGAGGTTGAGATGTCTGATGGCTTCCAGCTGGAGATTCGGAATTTGTTCTAGTCTTTGGAAAATCTGAATAGTAACTTTGAGGACAAACAAGTTGAACTGAATGATCAGCCTATAGTAATCCAGAAATGAAAAGCTGTCACAGGACGTCAAAAAGTAAACTCAGGACAATACTATTACTTGGAAGTCGTAACAACGAAATTGAAGTAGGCTGCCATCTATTATGATAACGGAAAAATGCCATTACTGCATCATAATCTATCAGCGGTATTGTTCAATGTCTTTAGACCATTGAGAAATGAACACAAGATTATTGAATAACTACTGTTTCCACACTCCACATGTAGATACAAACTTTTAACCATGATCTGTCTTCATTCGTAAAACTGGGCAACCAAGTTGATAGTTTTGTAAACAGGTTCTAAAAATCACTTAACCAAGATGGCCGCCATTTCATACTTCGGGAAAGTGAACAGTACATCCACTAAAGTTACTTGTTTTTAAAGGGATTTATGGTTTAGAAATGACTAAAAATCACTCCATGTAAAGATACAATGAAGTATATTCAAAATTCTCAAGTTCTCAGATCAGTTTCAGACATGTATCACACTTTCTAGAACAATAATGAACTCCATTCCGAACTTGGACTGCAGGTTAGCAATTAGAAACAGTGCTTCGCGTGCTTACGTTTGTCACAACACATATTCTTGTCCACAGTCGTTGTGAGGACTCCCTGACTCCAATTCATCACTTTCATGTAAATTATCCATGGATACAAACTAGATTCAATGGCCGCACGGCAACTACTCTGACCAATCTTATGGTTGCTAAACACTTCCAATGCAGATGACTTCTGACAAACTAATGACCAAGTCAAATATGGCTGCTTCTCATTTTGGCCGACTTCAGCAAATTGTAATCAGCCTTCACTCTCACGTGTCCTTTTCTAGCCTATCACAAATTTCCACTTAAATTCATAAATCAAAGATTCCTTCTTACATTAGTTTCTCCACTACATATAGTATTTCTTATACCGTACCAATATGTTTTCTCTGTCTTCTATTTTGACAACTCTCTGCCAGGTCACTACCAGGACCAAAACAGTTTATCACTCCTCACTTATTTAGCTGGAGTTTTAACACTAGTGTTACAAAGTATCCATTGGAGGGGAATTAGTGAGTTCCTGTCCTCATTATGATTTCTGCAACATTTACAAACTAAACAAAAATCTTGAAAATGTTGAGCAAATGTGAAGTAGTTGGGTAAAGACTTCTCTAAGGAAGATCATAATGCAATTGGGGAAGGGGTCCAGCAAATAGTGTTGGCAAAGCACTTGTGGCGAGACAGTATTGAGGCATGTATATTATTTGTAAAGCTTAAAGTCGCCACGAAGCATTGTGAAGCGCAGAGGTGGTGATTGGGATAGATGTATTTGCTTGGTTAATAAATCAGATGTGAGCTTAAATGCGACCTGTGAATTGACTTAGTAGAAGAATTGAACCTGTAAACCTAAACAATCAAGCAAACTATCCACCATACCCATTATCGCTTGCTCGCCACATATGGTAGCAAGCATTTAAATCGCTACACATTTCAATTAATTAACTGAGAAAGATGTTACTTATATTTCCAAGAAACATGTTTCAGATATGTGTAGAAGTTGTGGTCATCCTTGAGCATTATGACAAACCCTGGATGTAGCATTATGTTAGGCATTCAGATAAATTATTGAAAAAGAATTCTTTTCCAGCCTATATAGTCTCATGTTGGTTTGATTGATGTAGCCTGCATTGAGTGGGACAATTAATTCTCACCACTAACTTCATCTGTATTTCAGAGGAAAAAAAAAGAGTCTTTTGCTTCTTATTGCTGATGATATCAGAGGATGCCAGATGAGTGAAAGATGTATACTTGTGTTCTTGTGGTAAGTGCAGTTAGGTTGTGGTTGTTTTTTAGGGTAAATAAAGAAGAGACATCAATATGCACAAAAACAATGTGGTAATCAGAATTTCCCTGACTCAAATGAAAGCTTAGACATTGGAACCAACATGCGAGTATATGCTGATACTGTAAACTGTTCCAAAGCAATAAATAAACATATTCAGACCACTATTCAACATCAAAATTTAGGAGTTTTTGTAAAATCAAAAATTACTTTATGTAAATAAGAGATTCAGAATTTCTGATAAATTTGCCTTGGATCAAAAATGCCTCCCAGGACCTCTTCAACACACACCACAGGAATTACTGATCCTTTTCGGAACCACTCATGTATACTCTTGTAAGAACAGTTTCTAACAGAGCTCTGAAGCATCTGAACTAAAATGAAGCAGTGTTAATTGGTGATTTTTACTGCAGAACTATTGTAGTTTCTAAGATATTATAGAATCAAAGGATTATTCAAACTGATCAGAAAATTGTGGAGAGAGTTTACAGTGGATTAATAAATGTATCATCATCACATATCTAAATGTGAAAATAAGCCTGACATTACATGTTTCAAAATTACATAATATGTTAATATACAGATTAATGAAGTGGAAGATATGAAAAGTGCTATCAAAAATATCTAGATTCAAGCTATAAAATCATTTTTTTTTGTCATCATACCTGCCACCCCTGTGCCTGACTGCACTAGTCCCATTTTTTTTCCTGTGGTCAAATTTTTTTTGGAAACATGATTTTGTTACAGCCACCAGTGTCTTGTAAGGTGGAAAGGAAGCCCGGGGCTTAGCAACACATTGCCTTAACTGTCAACAATTAAGTTCATTACCAATGTAGCCTTCTGGTACCTTTAAGATTTAATTGAAGCAGTCACCACACGTTTGTAAATAAACCCCAAACGTGAATGGCAAATTGAAATAAGTTCACTTGACACAATTTTAAAGTCACAAAATGCTTATATTCTTGAAAAAGTTCCTCTATTCAATGTCAGTACCAGAATTATGAATAAAGCATTGGACAACAGTTCCATAGAAGATTGTTGGTTAAGCACATCACACGAGAAGAGACAAACTTTCATCGAGCCCTTAACTTTGATGAAAGTAATGCTACGGCATATACTAAGCCAGCCAACCACATGGAGCAAATCGCTCTACATTATGACACGAAGTTAAATGTTTGAAATCTGCCATAATAGTGAGCACCAGCCTGGATGTCTGCCTTCAATTTATTGGCTCTGTTGACCTTGTGATGTCAGCAAAAACCTTTGAAAATTAATATCTCCAAATGTACTTCATAGTTTAACTCATAACTAATACCTGGACTTCTTGATATCTTATTCTGTCTATTCCAGTTTAGTTTTGTCTTCAAAAGGGTTTGTATTAAATTAACTTTAAGTCCTCTTACATCATCAGTCTGCGCGGCTTGGCGCATTTTCCTAACAATCGCGACAATTCATTTCCAAATCTAATTTATCTCATAGATGCATTAAACTTTCTGCAGGAACCTATATATATTTTTAACCCTCTTAATTTGCTCTATCTTCTGATATAAATTTCTTATTTTTATCTCTTTTAATTAAAGTTTTGATTATTTCTCTTAATTACAAATCCTAATTATACTTTCCCTAACTACTTTATGTACAAAATACTCTAGAAGGTAGACGATAAAAGATCAGCTGTATATTTTCGCAATTCCAAGTTATTTCAAATTTTAGATTTTGGTCTTCACTGAGCACATGGCTTAAAAACGTAATCAACTCAAATATCTCTTAAACTAATTTTTTCTGGGCATAATGAATACTCTTTAAAATGATTCTTATTATGAGATTTCATAGTGGAAATGAATGCAACAAAATCCGCTAGGGTTCAAAACAGCTTTATCTGAAATTTCTATATTCCACTAATCAACTTTGAAATCGAACTATGAAGTATATAACTACTGGGAATATCTAACAGAAATGCTTTTGATGAGCTTATTGATACGTTACAGTCTAGTGACTTATGTTGTCATTCCTCTATCATCTCAAACTTATGACCTTATGACTTCATCTTCATATCGGGGAACAGCCCGAAGTCACAATGAACCCAAATCATATAGTGGGGATGTGGGATGACAGTTAAAGAATTCATTGTGAAAATCTGTTCTGCAAAAACAATCTGTGGGATGGTGCATTGCAGGAAGAAATTTTTTGCTTCATAGCTCTGGTTGTTTTCTTCAAATATCTTCATGAAGATGTCATAGAATATTGCAGAATAATGCAGAATTACAGTGTGTGCCTGCGGAAAGATTCTAATTGAATTTTTCTGTAGGGGAATTGCATCTGATCACACACTGATCAGCCAGAACATTATGACTAGCGCGGGTCCAGGATTTTGGTTTTGGGGGGGGAGGGCTAGGATTTGGTTTGGTGGGGTTTGACACAGGCGAGGAGGGGGTCGCCGACAGAAATCTCATTATTCCAGATTGCTGCCCTAATAAAAACAGTAGAGCAAAACAAAGGGGTCCCCAAAATCCATGTCGTCCTTGGTGCTTTTTGGGGGCTTCAGCCCCCTAGTCCCCCCCTCCTCCCACCTGGATCCGTCACCGTATGACTATCTACTTAATACCGATGTCCAGGTGATAGCAGTGTTATCTGACTAGTCAGACACATTCACAGTGCATGTTTAGAAGGGAAAAGACGCACGATCTATCTGAGTTAGACCGAGGGCAGATTGTGATGACCCTTTAGACTCGGTATAAGTATTTTGCATGACTTGTTGGGTGTTCAAGGAGTGCGGTGGTGAGTGTTTTCAACAAGTGGCGAAACCAAGGTGAAATCATCTCCAAACGTTGAGGGGTTGGGCGGTTTCCCCTCATTACAGATGTTGGACATTGTAGGCTGGGAAGACTGGTAAAACAGTACAGGAAGCAAACTGTGGTGGATTTAACATCAGACTTTAATGCTGGACAGAATACAAGTTTGTCTGAATACACAGTGCACCAAACTCTGTCTAACAATGGGCCTCTGCAGCTAACGACCCATGTATGTGCCAATGTTAACACCAGGACATTGGCAACTATGACTGAAATAGGCATGTGACCATCATCACTGGACATTGGCACTGTGGCAAAGCATTGCATGGTCTGATGAATCCCGATACCTTCTTCATCATGCCAATGGGAGGGTGCGAATCCATTGTTTTCCTGGGGAACAGCTTCTTGACTACTGGTCTGTGGGATGGTGACAAGCTGGCGGCAGGTCAATTATGCTCTGGGAACATTCATATGGGCGTCCATGGGTCCAGTGAAGCTCGTGCAAGGCACCATGATGGTCAATAAGTACCGGTATCATACACTGGTTACAGACCACATACTCACCTGCATGATAACCATGTTTTCCAGTGGCAGTGTCATTTTTCAGCGATATATTGTGCCATGTCACAATACAAGAATGTGATGGAGTGGTTCGAGGAACACCATGGTGAGCTGCAATTGATGTGCTGGCCCCCCAACTCACCAGATTTGAACCCGATTGAACACATTTGGGATATGATTGAACGTGGCGTCAGAGCTGATCGCTCCTCTCCCCAGAATTTACGGAAATTAGATGACTTGTGTGTGTGTGTGCAGAAGTGGTGCTAACTGCTAACTCCCTCCAGCAACCTCCTAAGGGCTCATTCTTCCATGCCAAGACACATCACCACTGTTATCCTTGCCAAAGGTGGACTGACCAGCTATTAGGTAGGTGGTCATAATGTTCTGGCTGATCAGTGTATGTTTGCTTTCCTGAGCTGTACATGTTTTTTAATTGACTTCGCCAACCTCTGGAAAGTTATTTTGTGCAGTCAGATGCTTGATGGCTTCCTGGTACTCCAACACTTTACTGAAATTAAGCAAACCATTAAAAATAAGGCAAGCTCTTAAAAGGGATAATACTGCTTCAGACAATGCTAACCCACATGTCGCCATTAAGAACTTTGACCTGCCGGAAATATTTCATTGAGAAGTTCTGAAACATCATCCACACAGCCCATTGTTCACCCATAACAAGGAAAGGCAGGGCATCAAGAAAAACTGGCTCTGTCAGCAATTCAGGAGTTTCTTCACTGATGCCTGTCAGGGACCTTGCGGGTAGTGGGGGTTGGTACCTGCTAAATGCACCTGAACCAGATGTAGTCCAAAAATATTCTAAGTCCAAAAGAAAGTTCTGTAACCGTGTTAAAATGTTTATACTAGCTGTAAAAAAATTGACCACAGTCGCCACTTGTAGTTTTCACCCACCACAAGAAGGGTACTAAAGAATAAAATGAAAGTCACCAGTCGAAATCACTGAGTTATATTTTCCAAAATCTTCACATAAATATTACAATGTCACAGCTAGTAAGGCAATCGGATATTAATCTTCTCCAAAAACTACAAGTTGAGAATCAAGAGCCAAACCGCATTTCCCCCAGTGAAAATAAAACAAATGTTCGAAATACACTTCTCCTGAAACTGATTGTGAAATGACGATGGACTAAACTTTCAAACAATGGCCGCCACTAACTCAAGGTTCACATGGTTGTCGAATCGTTCCGCGCTACTTTTCCGTGACGTCAGCGTTATCCACCGTTCCCCACGCTCCTAGCATCGCTAAGCACGCGTGCTTCCACCACGAAGGTTCAAACAAGACTGGATCCCGGACGACCACTTCACACCTCCTAGCTGATTTATATAAGCTCGGGTCACCTGACACAGTTTCTCTTCAACAAATGACCAAATATGGATGTGTTAAATGAATTACCACGTTAGTCAATGTTCTGTTATCTTATTATTTAAAATCGGCTTTAGTAATTATTTCGAAATTATGTTTAAAATATTATTCCCGATTTTAGATTCTACCAAAATATGAACTTTATTTAAATCTGTTGAGTTATGGTAAATCAAGTAATTCTATCAGTTAGTTGTAGTCTTTATTTATGTTTTTATTTATAACTCTGAAGGTTTATGGATTATCAAGCCGGAAAAATTATGAGTGTGAAGTCTAAATTAAACTGCATATTTTAAAGTTTATTTCATCTTTGTAGCTGTTATATCTGAGGCACAATAAATTATTCAAATATTTACACGTGGATTTAGTGTCGAGTGAATTTAGAACACCGATAACATCGTTTCTATTGCTTTAAACGGCATGGAATAAATATGTAGGAAGCTAAAAGAATGGATTATTAAAACAAGCTACTCTTTAACCCGGAATCTAACTAGGTTTTTAAATGAAAAAATGTCAAAGTCGGTTATACTATTTTACGTGATCATTTTATGTTTAAAAAATACTTAGAGCGTCGGAAACTATCTGATTTAGATGAATTTACTTCGCTTTATGGCTGTTTTAATTTATTCTCTACTTTATATTGTGTGGCAGTGTTTAAAATCAGTGTAGAAGCACTTTATGTGTGCAGTGTCTGTAGAAAGTCACTTTGAGATTGGATTATCCTACAACAGGTTAGTGAAATGCCTTAAAACGTGTCTAGAAAATTAATTATGTGTGTTAACTGTTATTTACATGCTCTTTGTGCTTTTGAAATGGTTTAATAGTGCTAGAATTAATTCCGAAAAGTCTAACAAATTAGTTGGTTTACCGGCTTCAGGTCCTGCACTAATATCTCGTATTTTATGGTTTAAAACTACTTGAAATCTATTAAAACTGAAAGATTAATTTATTTACTGCCCGTTTTTCTACTTTTTAAAACCTGAAATTACTTAAAAGACCTAAAATCATTTATGTGAACTGTTTAAGAAAATGAGTATTAAAAATCCTATATAATTACTTCTTGTGGTTATAAACCTCTTGAAAACTATCAGAAATCTGTTAATTTATCTACTAGACTGTCTCAGGGATTATTATGACTACTTTTGGAGCTTTAAAATGGTTAAGTTTCATTACAATGTGATATCTTCATTCTGCTTCAGACTATTCTTTAATCATCCAGTCTATTTCTTTAAAAATCCTACTAAACTGTATTTAAATGTGAAGTTGTGTTTATAATGGTTCTAGGCCTGTGTATTATTAGACTTTTATACTCTTTACTGGACGAAAATCACTTCAGAAATACCAAAACTGGTATATGCCAAAATTAAAGGTTAGATTTGCCTGGTATTTAAATTATCTGTTTATCTCTGAAATAAAGTTTATTTACCATGATAAAAGGTTTATTTAGTGGCTATATTTACTATTTTTAATCATTTTCTTCATTTAAATTGTCTCAGAATAACTCGTTAAGTAATGTCAATATCTGCTATTACAAGTTTACCTTTACACAGGAATACCTGTTTTATATTGGAATATCGTTGATTTAATGCAATTTATATGTTATTTACCTTGGCTATGGGTTATTTATTCACTTTAGTGTATGGAAAGTGTTGTCAACTCGATTTAAGGTGTGGTACCGGATACTACAGTTAACCCAAAACTCGGCCCGATTCTAGCCAAATATTGCAAATATAACGAGGGATACCTTACATGCCATTCATATGTGTTGAGATCAGTGCATCAGTTTCAGTTGCATTATGTGTAGCTGAAATGGTACACATAAACTGTAATTAAAATATTCCATAGTTAAAATATTCTTTATACACCTGCCTGTATAACTATGGTGTTTTTTTGTTTGTTTGTGCACACTTTACAGATTACTTTTTAGTGGATATGACAGGAGAAAAAGATTCTGTAGATAACTAATCAGCAATACTTTACTCACTTGGAGATTAACAAAGATTATCTTTCACTTCCTTTTGGAACACTTTCTTTGTTAATAATCAGATTTATTATTCATTTAACAATAGCTCTTATTTAAATTCAATTTTTACCATTTTCTAGATGCTAAGTACCTTTCATCTTAATTATTATAGAGGAAAGTTGTAACGTATTTTCTGACATGGAAATATACAAAGCTTGACAAACAGTTTAAAACTTTTTAAGTATGTAATGTGTGGCTACTACTGGTTTAACATTTTACCTTTTTTTTCAACAGCATGTAATTGCTTTGGGCACACTGAAGAATGTGAATACAATGCCGAGGTGGATGCTCAGGGATTGTCATTAGACATACATGGAAACTATGAAGGAGGTGGTGTTTGTCAAAACTGTCGTGACAATACAGAAGGAATTAACTGTAACCGCTGCAAACCTGGATTTTATCGACCTTTTGGGAAGATGCTTAATGAGACTGATGTCTGTCAACGTAAGTTTATGACTGAAACTCTGTGTATTCTTTATTGACACTATCTGTAATAAACTACCTTTTATTAATATAATTGTCTTCAAAAATGGAATGTTGGATGTATTTATGTAATGTCTTACTTATTTTTAAAATTACACATTCAAGAAAAAAATTATTTATAAGGGTTTCATAATATTGGGAATAAATTTCACATGCATTTATGCTGTATGAAAGCAATTATAGTAGACGATATGCCCCAGTTGTTTAATTATTTTTTTTTTCAGCTTGTGAATGTGACTACTTTTATGCCACGGGAAATTGTGCTGAAGGCACAGGGCAGTGTGAATGTCGGCATGAATTCACTCCACCAAACTGTGACAGTTGCAGCTTTGGCTATTATGGCTTTCCTGATTGTAGACCTTGTGAATGTCATATTAATGGAACACGCGGATTCCACTGTGAGCCTACAAATGGAACTTGTCCTTGCAAGCCAAATTACAGAGGAAAGTTTTGCACAGAGTGTGAAGAGGGATTCTATAATTTCCCTGAATGTTCAGGTAATAAAACTATCCCCCTGTTCTTTTATATTTTATTAATTTTTTTAAAAAAACTTCATGCTTTATACCTCACCTTAAATCATCTTCATCATCATTTGACATGTTTCCTTCTATGGGTCATTTGGTAGATCTTCTAATTCTGATGGACTATTCTATATTTTTACTCCATTTATAGTTTTCAGTTAAGTCCCTCAGACTCTATGTCTTCCTGCTATCCATTACCTTCCAATAAGCCTCCTTCCATTCCATTATTCTCTCCACCATTCTATTGACATTTCCGTGGCATCAGCAATCTTTTCTTTGCTAGAGTTTCTTCTAATGCTTCGATCTTTAATCTTTACCAGATATTTTCATTTCTGATTCCATTCTTTCTTGTGAAATTTTCTATGTCTTTCAGAAACCTCATCTGTGTTGCCTTTAGTCTGCTTAGATTTCTCTTCATCCATGTGCATGTTTAATAGTCATTGTTCAGTATTGGTTCATAGTATACTTTTATAGAACAAAATGTTGGCTTTCTTCCCTACATTCAAACTCCATATTATGTCCTGGATCAGATAAAATGGATGATAAAATTGTCCAGGCTTTCTTCTTATTGTCTGTCCTATCTCCTCCACTATCTTTTCATTGGTCATTTCTTTGCTTGCCAAATGAATGAGTCACTACACCATTTCAAACTTCTTACCACTGAATGATGCCTTCTTGGTGATCCAGTGTTTCTTGATACATTCATTAATTTTTTTCCACACTCATCTCCAAGACACGATTCCCTGTTACTTACCACCCATTTTTCCAGTTCTCTTTTCAAATTCTAAGCTTTTAGTGAACACAACTTGCTTTCATCCTGAAATAATCTAATAAAATAGTGTGTAAGAATTATAAAATTGGATAGTGAAATGAACTACTACTTACCTTGGATGATGGTAGCTTGGCATGATCACACAAAAAAGACAACAACACAGATAACATTGTATATTTTGGGTCTCCTACAGCACTCATCCTCCATAATGTTCTCCTGTTGACAAAGGGCCCAGGCCCAAAATATACAATGTTACCCATATTCTTGTCTTTTTTATGTGTTCGCACCATGCTACCATCATCTAAGATTCATTTCGCTATCCTATTTTTTAATTCTTGTTGCTACTTAGCACCTATTATTTCCTGATTACCAAAATAGTGTATAAGATATTCTTAGTTCCCTAATTGACAGAGAGAAATAACTGTTGCTCAGGTTATATCAACATTAAATGCACACTTTAAGCAATGTCCATAACATGAAATTTAGATTGTCATTAAAGTTACTAGATCAAAGAAATGTCTGATTTTTAAGTTATGAAAAGATTTGATGTATAACATTTGTGCCGGTTTGCATCAGCATGTTGCATTTGTGTGGAAAGAGAATAACTTTTAGTTCTTTTTGAATCAATGAATATTAACAGATATGCTTCTTGTAGCTTGTGAATGCAATCTTCATGGATCAACAAGTGACAAGTGTGATGTTGTGAGTGGACAATGCTCTTGCAAAAATAACTATGGAGGAAGAACTTGTGATGACTGTCAGGATGGATATTCTCATTATCCAGAATGTTTATGTAAGTATATTAAATATTGCAAATGTTTATAATTATACTACTTTCTCATAATGAAATTCAGTATTTGGTGTAATAAGAGAAACATAGTATCTCTCATTTTGTTGTGTTCAAAACATCTGTTCAGATAGCAGAAATTTAGCTTAATGTTTGAAAGAGTGCTGGGAATGTACAAGGCATATGTTGGCAGTGGCGTAGCTAACATTGGGTGACACCCGGGGCGGATATTGATGGTGTCACCCCTTAAATTCAGTGTTACAAAAAATATAATATACTGCAAGAGTGAAGTATGATTTTTAATGAAGCATAGTTAAATAAACATTTATTGTTATTTACAGATAATTGTTTATTAATAAAATTGTAATGTTAATAATATTTGAAAGATAAATAAACGGAAGACAATTGCTTTCAAAATCTCATTTGTTCTAGCTTTAACAGTTGCAACCTCAGAAATCACATTAAGTTGCTTAATGTTCAGTACTCAAGATGGCAAAATTGTTTAGCCTCGTGTTGCTCATTGTTTAACAAAAGTAATTTTTGATGAATTTTAATTTTCTAAAGCTGCACTCTCACATATGCAAATTGTTGTTAGTAACTTTAGGGCGACCATAAAATTCCATGATGAATTTTAAATAGTCAAGAGCTATTAAATCATTTCTTTCTGCAACAATACCATAGGATTCTTTTAAATGTCTTCTTAGCCTCGATATTTGCAGGAGAAGTTCTGATTCTCATAATTCATCATGAAAACCACTAAATTTGGATACAGCTCTTTTTAATTCTTCCATGTTCGTTGAAAGCAAATTATTTTTCTGTACAATCTCAAACAATGAAACTATATCTCGAACGGATTCTGATCTAGTTCGGAGTTCGGTGCTGAATCGGTCAAGACAGTGCAACAAAAGCTTCTTATAAATTTCATTCCTTATATCCACCGTCTTCTTTCCCATTAAAGAAAAAATCCAAGGAAAAGCTACTTTGACTAGCCCAACTCCATTTTCATATGTTACTGATTGTGGTTTGCAGTAATTTCCATAAACACATCTAGCTCTCCTCCTTTGCACCTCTTGCAATCCATGAATTTGATACCTGAAGTGTGGGCCCCAGACAACAGTAGGCCTACCATATACAAAATGTTAGATTTGCTTAAAACCCAGACCATCCAGTGGCAGTTCATGCCAACTCACATGATTCAAACAACCTCGACACCTGTTTCACAGAGGTGCTAAGAGTTTTTTCGAACACCACCACCCTTTCAGAACTCCTCAGATGGGAACTAGACTACCAACATATCCTTGACACCAGACACACCCCTGGCCTAAACCTCCACTAAACCTGTCACTTACTATCTTTCATTTCATATTTCATTTATTCAAATTACATTTTTTTATATATATATTTCTACCTCCATTTATTTTCGCCTATAACCAATCTAAATAAAATTATAATAATAACTTTTTGAATTATACTACACAAAGATTATTTTGTTCCACTTTTATCACTGGTCAACCTTACCCCCCCCTCCCACCCCATGCAAATTTCACCGCCACCCCGTGTTTCCGCCCTTGTTTCATCCATGTGGCAGGTGGGATGTGACCACATCTTTTCCCCTGCCATATGTCTTGCCTCTCACATGATTAAGGCTCATGCCGAAATATTGTGTAATTTGTTTGTTTTTGTGATTTTTACGTGTTCTTCTCGCCCTCCTGCCTTCATCTGTGGTAAGTGACGGGTATTTTTTCCCTATCTTCCTATCTAATTCTTAGTGCCCAACAGCAGTTTCTTTGTTTCCATTATCCACATATATAAAATGTGACAGACATTACAGTAAAGTAGGAGGCCTTAGTCTTCATTGCATGAAGTATAGTGAAATGTGAAGGTTTTTGATTGAAGGATGTTTAATACCAATAGTAGCTGATAGAGGTAAAAAGTGAATGGAGTGCAGAAACAGTGTTGAATATAATTTGCTTAGTGCTATGTATTAATAGAACTTTGAATTAAAGTAAACTCAGCAAAGTTGTGTAATTGGTAACAGTAACAGTGGAAAGTATTCTGGGTTTCTAGAAGCCAAGTATGGACTGAATTGAAAGGGTCATGTGCGAGGGGTTTGATTCAAGTTTGTGTGGTTTTGAAATTTCTTCCATGCTTCAAGAAATCATCAGCAGGGTCAGTGGATATGCTTAGCTGAAATGGGACACCTGCATTGCATAAACAGGCCAATGTAAAATGTGTCTGCTGGTGAAATATCAAAAAATTAAATATCATATCAGTTTTAAGCAACTAGTGAAGAGAGTGATTTTGATTGTTTCCAACTTCAGTAATCTGCATTTTCTGAATAGTGTAACTAATCATAAGGTACTATCATTTTGTTGTTGGTGGAACAGAATAGGGAAATGAAATAGACTTTTGTTTCAGAGCATTTCCCCTTTTCATTAATGTAGGAACTTATTTATTCTATTATCTTTCTCACCATCTGTCAACCTGGCAACTGATTTAATTAAACTAATACATTGAACTAATACTTTGAACTGCTGAAAGAAACTCCAAATCTTTCAAAGTATAATATAAAACACCTTACCTTTGGAAAAGTGACAGTATAAGAAACATAACTGAATGAACTTGTATAGCTATATGAACAAACTAATTTTATCCGGTTCCTTGAACAATCAGTCCCAATGATTTCACAATGGTCCGACCAAGGTTTTATAACAAAATTCCCTCACTTCTTTACATCCCCTCATAACCTGTGCAATAAATGAAGAACTCTGAAATCTCTCCCTACTGCCTGTCCAATGTGTCCTGTCCAATTGAGTTTACTATCATATTTTAATTTAATTTAATTGTGATGGAGCACTTGCTCTGGTCGCAATTTCCCTATACACACATTACGTTCTGCCAAGAAATTTACATGTAATGTTTTTAGTAACAAATTCTTCCTCCACTCTACAATCATAGAAAACCTGCACTTTGTTTTTATCTGTGTCCCTAATTAGCTGATTCTTCTTGGGATTTATTTTCATTCTGGGTCAACCTACCCAGCTAGATTTCCTGTCCAGATTCTTCAGTGTGCTATTCACTTTTTTCTCTTGTTTTAATCTCTTTATATAGCATTCACTCACCTGCAAACAATCAACACAATCACTCATTAGAGTAATGAGCAATAATGGTTCCAATACATTATACCTCTTATTACACTGCATTTGGAGCTTTCTACTTCTAAGGATTCTTCTACTCGGTAGGTCACTTTATTATACACACCAATGGTTTTTATCTTATTTAACACCAGTTTATGTATTACTGTGTTCAGCTTACCTGGGAAATGGCAGAGGACATTATGAAAAAATGGGAATCACTCCTCATGTAACTACACAGACGGAAAAAAAATCCCAACACCAAGAAAGACTTGTGTTAGATAAACGAAATTTGGTAGGCGTGTTTATACATCTGAAAGATGACATCGATTCAAATTTCGCGCTTCGCGCATAAGTGTGGCGCTAGTAGCGCTACTCAGAGCTTGCAAATCAGGTTTGCTTTAAATACGCGCTGTAAAGTTTGTGAACGTTATTTACCGCTGAGATTTGACATAGTGAGTTGATGTTAGCCAAGAATGCCTTTAAGAAGACGAAGAAGCCATTATCAACAGCTCACCGAGTTTGAACGAGGTCGTGTAATAGGGCTACGAGAAGGTGGATTTTCTTTTCGCGATATTGCAGAAAGACTTGGCCGGAATGTATCCACTGTGCATGATTGTTGGGTGCAGTGGTCAAGGGATGGTACTGCCTCAAGAAGACCGGGTTCCGGGAGGCCACGTGGCACTACTGAGAGGGAAGACCGCCGTATTCGGCGTACAGCTGTGGCGCATCGTACTGCATCTGCGGCAGAAATTCGAGCTGCAGTTGGTACCACAGTGACACAACGAACTGTTAGAAATCGGTATCTTCAAGGACAGCTCCGAGCCAGGCGCCCTGTAGCGTGCATTCCACTGACTACAAGCCATCGCCGTTTGCGACTCCAGTGGTGTCAAGCCAGAGCTCATTGGAGGACGGAGTGGAGATCTGTTGTGTTTTCTGATGAAAGCAGGTTCTGCCTTGGTGCCAGTGATGGCCGAGTGTTGGTCAGAAGGAGGCCAGGGGAACGCCTGCAACCAAACTGTCTGCGGCCTAGACACACTGGACCTACACCTGGAGTCATGGTCTGGGGAGCAATTTCCTATGACAGCAGGAGCACTCTTGTGGTTATACCAAACACACTGACTGCAAATTTGTACGTCAGTCTGGTAATTCAACCTGTAGTGCTGCCATTCATGAACAGCATTCAAGGGGGAGTTTTTCAACAGGATAACGCTCGCCCTCATACCGCTGTTGTCTCGCAACGTGCTCTACAGAGTGTCGACATGTTACCTTGGCCTGCGAGATCACCAGATCTGTCTCCAATTGAACACGTATGGGATATCATTGGACGACAACTCCAGCATCATCCACAGCCAGCACTGACCGTCCCAGTATTGACAGCACAAGTACAACAAGCATGGAACTCCATACCACAAAGTGACATTCGAAACCTGTATGACACAATGCATTCACGTTTGCAGGCTTGCATTCAAAATTCTGGAGGTTACACCGGCTATTAATTTAACAGTATTTCACATTTGAAATGCATTTTCTTGAGCTTAAATTAACCTGTGATCTTGAAAATTTAATCAATTAAACATGTTAACTTGACAAATGCATTGTCCAAATTTCATTACTCTACAATAATTGTTTCTTGGTGTTGGGATTTTTTTTTTCCGTCTGTGTATATAAGGGTAATGGGGGAAAAAGAAAGAAATAACTGCAGTATTTGCTTAGCTCTGAAGATTGTCTGAGATATTAGTTCCCAATGATTTATATAATAAGAGTTTATTCAATTCCTGATTTTTTACCCAAAGCTGTTGTGCATAAAGTGTCAGAATGGCTGTTGTAGCAATTTAGTTTTTTAGCAGATTAGCATTTATCGCCATGTGATGATATGCTTTTGGTTCAGTCTGCCATTATTTTACTGAATGAACTGCCACTTCGTCGTATTTGGCTGCAGTTGTCTTCCCACGGCTGCAAAACTTTTAAAAGAACTTTGGCTGTGGAATATCCCTATCATACCAGATCTCTAAGCAATAATGCTTATACACAGGTTCAACAGTTGATTCAGGTCGCCATCCCTTAAGGGAAATTATCAGTAGGAATTATTGGTAGAAGTTTGTCTCTAAAAGGAGTCTATGAATGATTTTCGCTGACTCAGCATACAGTTTCAAAACAGTTTATTTAACACCACAGAATTTCCAGGCCAGTAAAGTCACAGTATTACAGCTTGTGTTTAACAATCAACCTCGCTTCAGATGCTTGCAGGTCTACTTTAAACAGCACACTTTATTGTCGCTGACTTGATCGTAGACAGTCAATCAGATCTGAAGTCTCATCACGGACTCGTTTAAGATGTGGCCAAACATAGTGTGCAAAAATGTCATGTATTTGATTTTGAAAAAACAACAATTTTAGTCCGGGTCAAGGATTTTTGGGCCAGCATTATTACAGAAGCTGTAGAAATCAGAACGACTGATCCATTAGTTAACAGGGGGACTGGTTATCGACTCAGTGGGGCCTGAAATCCAGCTATTAAAATATTAAAGTGTTTTGCTTTTTTGTAACGAGCAGAAGAGTGGATGATGTCATGCCATTGCACTGTGTTGGTTTTTGTTTTACACTAATTCCGTGGCAGCGGGTAAACAAACACTTATTAATTGACATTTGGTTGAAAATGAGGACTGAGATAGATGCCTTCGAAATGTCCCACAAGTGTGACACCTTTACGAGTTTGGAAGCCCAAGAAGAGTTTATTTAGCCCTGACTTATATTGTTCCATCTTACAGGCTGTTACTCTCTCTGCTAGTCCGTCACCTGTACCAGAACAATGACTCTCCTATATATTTGGAATCTTAATAATCGTGTCACACTGAGAGCTACAATTTTAATGTATACCATAACTTACAAAAACTATAATAATAGCACTTCATGTCTGAATCCAAATGATCTATCAGAACAAGGACAGCCCACATCTTCCTAATGTCTGATATATCATGGATATACATCTGAATACAAGTCATTCCATTAAAAGAATGTAAAGTTTGCATTTTTAGAATTTGTAAGGAACAATCTTTTTAAAATTTGATTAATTTTCCACCTTCTGTGTTTCTTGTTTTATGACATATTTTTAAAGATACAAAGAGTAGACATTCTAAAATATTACCCTTCTTAGTGAACACTTACCAAGTCAAAATATTATCAGGTTGGTGGTTCTAGATCACTCTATCAAACAAAATGTAGTTCTGCAAGGAAAATATGGGACTACTGACAAGAATTGTAATTAATAATGTATAAAAATATTGGAAGGTATCCATACCAATGACAAAGAATCATCTATCAGTCCGTAGTGTTATTTGATGTTTTCCCTGAAACGTATGTAAGTTTATACTGAATATGATATCTAAATATTAATTTGTGCTATATATTTTTTATTTCAGACTGCAACTGTGATGTGCGAGGAACACTGCCAGGAGTGTGTAATAAAACTACAGGACAGTGTTTATGCCGAGAAGGATACGGTGGAGCTAGATGTGACAGATGTGTTGCTAGCTATTATGGTTACCCTGACTGTCGGCCATGTAGCTGTAGTGAAGTTGGTAGTTCTACTACAGTATGTGATGCTTCAGGTAGATGCAGTTGCTTGCCAAACTTTTCTGGTCGGACTTGCAATCAGTGCAGCCCTGGGCATTACCAGTATCCTGAGTGCCTTAGTGAGTACCATTACATTAATTTTCTTTTTGTAACAGGAAAGAAGGACATTTCAAACATATATATATTTTAGCATAAATTTGGTTGTGTTCCCGATACCTTCTTTGTGGTTCCATTTTTTTTAAAAAATGACAGATTTTTCTATCCTTTTTAGTCAGTCAAGCATTTGGTGTTCTTTCCTTGATAAGTAAAATTATTATAAATTGTTCATAAAAGGTGTCTGACAAGATAAGTATAATAACTGATAATAATTCTGTTCCATAAAAAGTCAATAAAATATTATTAATTGAAGGATATCAACCACAGTAAGTGACGGTTATTGTTAGAAGAGAGGGAGAGGGAGAAAATTAGTTTGTTATTAATGGTTGGGATGGAGAGTGGAAGGAAGGAAGGAAAGAAGGAGAATTATCTCAGCTTTAAGCTACAGTCATGCAGCAATATAAATTCTACATGAATATCAGAATTCCCCTCCCCCCCCCCCCCAAATAATAGTTCATTTTCAACAGTCTGTGCACAATTCTGAAAGTAATAACACTTTTTTATCCATAATTATTAGATACTTCAGAATATGTCAGTTACTTTCTAATTCAATTCATGGAAACAGCTCTATCATTAATTTTTGTTCATTAGGAAAAACAGATAGATAAAGAATAATGCCCCATTAAAACATTAATAAACTTCAGAAACACATCTACTACATTAATCATCAGAATTGTAAATCTCTGATTTGTCTCACATTGTGTAGACACCTTTTTTGTTCTTATGAAAATTACAGTGTCTGTCATAAATGTGTGTTTAAAAAAAAATAAAAAAATAACAATTTTCTGTATTAAATCTTTATGACATTCAAACATATTCACAGTCTGTCAAGGTATCAGTGATATAAATAAGAAAAGAAAGGGAAATTAACCCACCACATACCAAAGAGAACGGATGCGATGAGAGAACACTAATGCTGACAAACAACTACACAATATTTCGGCATCTGCCTTACCTAATGAGTCATTAGGTAACGTTCGTTGTGCACACACGTTCCGAGCCTAATGGCCCGTTTTTCTATTTGTGATCAAGGCAGATGCCGAAATATTGTGTAGTTGTTTGTCAGCATTAGTGTTCTCTCATCACATCCGTTCTCTTTGGTATGTGGTGGGTTAATTTCCCTTTCTTATTTATATCGCCTAGAAGCCGCTTCCATTTTCCTTAGATGCATCAAGGTATCAGTGATGTGAGACAGGTGTAATAATGTAAAGCAGTGTTTCAAACATTAAAAAAATTCAATCTCAAAATTGTTTCTCTAAGCTTCTACAGGTATATATGAATGAGTGAGCACTGATAAAATTTTTATTCTCAGGTTGTAAATGTGATCCTCAGGGTGCTATAGGTGTGTCCTGTGATAATGATGGAAAATGTCAATGTAAAATCAATTTTGACGGAAGCCGCTGTGATAAATGCAAGGAAGGATTTTACAACTTCCCAATATGTGAAGGTAAGAATTTTTCCTTTAGACCATGGTCTGAATGTGTATTAGGAACCTTTAAAACTATAACTGGCTTTATTGGAGTATAAGAACAATGCAGCTCAATTTCTAAAAAATTGATAGGTTAAAAAAGTGGAGCCATTAGAATTAAAACAGAAATATAGATTTTTTTTTTTCAAAATCCTTGGCCATATTTAGAGTTAATGTCTTAACACTGGTTTTGTACACTGCAGACACATATGTTGGTGCTACATGTAATTCTCCATAACACCAAGGGTTTGGCACAAAGTTTCATGATTTATTGTTTCATTTTGTTCTTGTATTGGCCTCAGGCCCGCCGCTAGCTGTTAGAGCGCCCGCGTGCAATCCCGATTATGCCGCCCCCTGTCTAACTACAGCCAGTGGTAGATCTAGGAAATTTCCGAACCGGGTAAAAAAAAAAAAATGAGATTGCCGCCCCTTTGAACATTATTTGCCGCCCCCATTGTTGCCATCAAAAAAAAAAAAAAAAGGTCGCCCGCTACATAATACGCTGCAAATTTCGTTGCGGTGACGATGAAGTGACGACTACGCGGGACGGCGACTGTCGATCACTCGTTTTGCCGCCCCCCTTGATGTGCCGCCCGCATGCGGTGCATGCCTTCACGCCCGCTTATGGAGGGGCTGATTGGCCTCCTTCATGTTTGATAAACCTGCAGCAAGAACTGTGATGAGCCTCTACAAGTATGTTGCAATAAAATGTTTTAAACACAAGTTTGAAATTACAATTATAGTTTTAGGGAAATCATTTTCAGATACGGTATTGTAGACTGTTTGCTACAAATAAAATTACATTTATTGTTCATTTTAAAATTAAATATCTCTATAAAGCATTTTTTTAAATATATTTTTTATGGTAAAAATATTTTTTTTTACTCTAAAATCTGTTTTAATTTCAGACTGTAACTGTGATCCAGCTGGGGTAATTGAAGAATTTGCTGGATGTGGTTCTGTGCCACCAGGACAGCTATGTCAGTGTAAAGAAAGAGTACATGGAAGAATTTGTGATGAATGTCGTCCCCTTTTCTGGAACTTGCAGGCTTCAAATCCTAATGGCTGTGAAGGTAATGCCATCCTATACTGATACTTGGGGTAGACTTCTGGGAAAAAAGGTCAGGGTATTGGTTGCTTACCGTAGTAGTAAAATGAATGATGAAGATGAGACTCTTGGGGAGAAACTAAATTCATATTCAGATTTCAGAAGTGTTCATAGAATGGTTCTTATTGGTGGGGATTTGTACTCACCAGGTGTCAACTGGGTAGGAAATAAGATTAATAATACAAAGGAAAAGAGATTTTCAAATATCTTAGTAAGGGAATGAGGCTTTACACAGGTGGTTGAGCAAAAAACAAGGGGACCAAACATATTGGATATTTTCCTAATAAAGCCGAATGATAACCTAATCGGGTGTCAAGTAACTGAAGGAATAAGTGATCATAATGCAGTTGTGATAGATATAAGGGGATTCAGTAAACCAGTGGCCAGAATTGAAGGATAAAAAGGCACAAATAATGGATCTGAAAAGATATTTCAGGGTTAATTTTACTAAACGGAAGAATGGCTCAAGTTCAGTGGAGACAAAATGGGAAGAGAATAATAAAAAAGGGTGATGAAATGTTTATTCCAAAACAGAGAATAAAGAGAAGTACAGAACTTTCATACTATAACAGGGAGGTGAGACGGTTAAAGAGATTGTTGAGACGAGAACATAACAGAGTTAAGAACCAGCAAAGCAGTAGGGAAGTCATGAAACAACTAACCAAGGAATTAATAATGTCAAAGAAACTGGCTAAGGATGAGTTTATGAAGAATATTATTGGTGCAGGGGACCTCTGACTGATGCATCTAGAAATTTCTATAGCTATATCAGGAAACTGAGGGGAAGATAGGGTATTTAGACAATTATAGGTATGGATGGAGAAGAAGAAACTGAGTATTTGAAAAAGACAGAGTTATTAAGTAATGGTTCAGTGAAACCATTAGGGACAATAATTCAGGCGTTATATCTGAAAACGAGCCTATCTGCACAGTTGGAGGGGAGCAGATTAGAATGTTTGAAATTAAATATGAAGATGTCATGAAGGAAGTAAGGAATCTAAAAAAGCGTAAAGGGGCTGGTGTTGATAATATTACTAGGTACACATGTCTTAAAGATAGTAGGATGGGACATTGTAACTTACCTTAAAACATTATTTAAATTGAGTCTGGATATTTGTTGTTTACCAGATGACTGGAAAAGTGTGATAGTAGTACCCGTCTGTAAAGGAGGGGTGACAAACAGGGTTGAAAACTATAGGCCAATCATCTTGACACCATATTAGAAGTGGCTGTGAGGAAGGTAAGTGGTTTTCAAGTCGGCAACATGACTTCAGACAAGAATAATCATGTGAATCTCAGACAGTAGGCTATATGCAAGATATTTCTGATGAAATGGTCAGGAGACGTCAAGTTGATAGTGTAACACTAGATCTTTCAAAGGCCTTTGACAGAGGGAGCCATAAAATGGTTCTAAATAAGGTAAAAACTATTGGAGTTGATAAAAAAGTGATTTACTGGGTAGAAGAATCCCTAAAAGGTAGAAAGCCAAAAGTTAGGGTAGGAAATGCAATATCAAAAGAAGTAGGAGTGAACATGGGAGTCCCAGAGGGTAGTGTATTGGGACCATTGTTATTTGTTATTCTAATGAATGATTGTGTTAATGGTTTACTGTCAGAAGTTAGACTGTTTGTACATGACATAATGTTATATAAAAGGATTAAAACAATAGAAGACTGTAAACAGCTGCAGGGTGATCTAGATAGGATAACTAGCTGGGTGAGTAAACATGGGATGAAGATAAATGCAAAGAAGAGCCAGCTTATTAGGTACACAGATAAAAAACTAAAGGTTGATTATGAATATAAAGTGGGGAAGGAGCTTCTTATTTAAGACTCGAAACGTAAATACCTTGGCATAACATTTGATAGCAAACTTAACTGGGCAGGACGCATTGGACAGGTAGTAGGGAAATGGTTAAGAATCCTTCACTTGTTGGAAAGAGTGATGAGGGGATGCACTAGAGAAGTAAGGGAATTGGGGTACAAAACTTTGGTTAGACCACTGCTGGAATATGGTGGTGTAGCTTGGATCCACATTTTGGGTATCAAATACAGGACTTGGAGGGGGTGCAGAGGAGGGCTGCCACATTTATCTTTGGAAATTACTGCAGTACACAATCAGTGGCGTAGCTAGGTCAACAAGGGCCCCAGTGCAAAAAATGGACGACCTTTTTTTTGTTTTGTGTTGCTGGTAAGGGCCCCCTGAGCTGAGGATGGGGTCACTTGAGTTGTGCTATGGGCCCCCTGAGCAGTGAGAGAGCCCTTAGTGAGGGGCTTCCTGTGTCTCAGGGGCCCCCTTAGAAGATTGTAGAGCTAAAAAAAAAAACTGCACTTGGGGGCCCTTAGAGGTGCACTTTGGGGCCCCCAAAGGTATGCTTGGGGGCCCCCAAAGGTATGCTTGGGGGCCCCCTGGGCGTAGGGGCCCCGGTGCACTGCACCGCCTAGCCCCATAGTAGCTACGCCCCTGTACACAATCGGTAACTAATATGATAAAGGAGCTGGAGTAGGATTCATTGGAGAATAGAAGGAGGGTGAAGAGAATAATGGGAGTGCACAAAGCCTATACTGGTGATGAATCATGGAAAGATATTGGTGGGAAAATTAAGAGAGATGCTTGGATGGGTAAGGTTGACCATGACCACAAGCTGGTACTTGATTTCAGGCATAAGGGTGTGGGAAAATTTTCTTTCATAGGAAAGGGTGTTAGGGACTGGAATAAATTGCCAAGAGAAGTAATGAATAATTTACCGGAAACACTGAAGGAATTTAAAGTAAAAATTGTATCAATTATTATTATTCTCTTAACTAATCAACTATCGTAATGCATTGTCTTGTTTCCAGATAGTGATGCGTAAAACACAAGGCATTTGTTTTAAATTGTATTTTTATAGGTGCATCTATCTATTATCAATTTATATTCTTCTTTTCTTTTAATTGATGGCTCCTGTCTCTGAATTTCTTTTTGAGTTATTATTATGTGTAATATAATCCTTCCACTTACTTTTGTATCTTCCTTTGTTTTTAAATGCCTCCATCTATATGTTGCTATCTTCATGAATGTAGTCTTTCTTAGAAAACATTGTTACTCTAATCATCCTGTAGATCCTTGTTCACAAGTGCATAGAAAACAAGACTATTGGAAGACTTCAGAATAAGAAAATTATAATCAGTGTATTTGTAGAAAATGCTAAGCAAGGAATGTGATGGAGAAAGGATAATAAATAAATAATAGGGATAATAAATAAATAAGGCTCAAACAAGAAAAAAACTGTAAATCATGGTTTTACCAAATATGGAATAATGAAGAGAAAAGCGAGTGGAATATCTGTAGTCTAAGATATGATTGTAGGCAGTTTCAGGACAGACTCCAATGTCTGTAGTTATAAAACAGTTATTGAGGTATTTGGAGTTGTGGCAGTAACTGGATAGTCATTGATATATTATTTACTCTTTAAAACTTACATCATCCAGTTTCTACCAATGTCATATTTACCCAGCTACAAATCCCTCATCAGTTAGTTCAAAGTTAGAAATAGTTGTTTGAAACAAATAGTAAAATACACAATTATGGCACTAGAAGTAAAAATGATCTTCACAAGACTTACAAGTCATTGTCATTTGTTCAAAAAGGGGTCCGATATTCAGGGATACATATCTTCAATATGCTCCCAACACATATTAAATGTCTAGTAGATGATAAGAATAAATTCAGGAAAAAATTGAAAGAATTTTTAATTGACAACTCCTTCTACTCTGTCGAAGAATTTATTTCTAAGGTCTCTTAAAAATAACTGCCAGTATCTTGTGTAAATATAGTTCAAATAATTAATTTACCATGTATGCTATGACTGTACATCTCCTGGTGTATGTATTTAGTTTGTTATGTAATTGTTTATAGTACCATATATGTTACGACTGTACATCTTCTGGTGTATGTATTATTTTGTAATGGAAGTGTTTAATGTACCATGTATACTATGACTGTACATCTAGTGGTGTACTTATTATTTTGTTATGCAACTGTTTATCTGTAAATTGACAACTTTCCACATCCCACAGAGCCAGTCTCTTATATTGGGATCAATGGAAAATGAATGTATTGTATTGTATTGTATAAAAGCAGAGCTCATCTGAATTTGACAGTTGGGAAATGGCCTCTTTACATACCCTATGTGTTAAACATTTCTCTATTCTCTGTCTTCAGTGCCATCCTTTTTGCTAGTCATTCTCTGTCCTCTCAGCTTCACACCATTTCGTTACTAGTCTTTCTTTTTCAACCTTTTCAGCTTTCTCCTTTCTGCAACCTATAAATTATTTTTGTGTACTTTATAGGTCATTGAAATTTTCCTATTACGTAACATTCATCATTCTTCCCTGATTTCTGTAGCCATTCTAAATTCAACAGCTTATTTCCTTGTCTACAACTCTATTGCAGTAATCTTGATATTTAAATTCTTCTGCTTGTCTTAATATCTTTCCTACTAACTAAAACTCACCTACTTGTTCTTCTTTCATGGCCCACATTGACATAATTATAGGCTTTACTAAGCTAACTTACAATGGCCTCCATTTTGTCTCTACATATATGTCATCATTACATATATGTAATTATTGGCAATAATTATATTATACCTAAAAATTGTTGACCATGAAGCTGGGACTGTTACCCTCTAATATCACTAGATTATACAGTGAAGGTCTCAGAATAAACCTGTGCTCCAACTTTTATAGGAATTTTGTTTTGTTTTGTTTGTTTGTTAACTAATCATTTCTAGAAATTGATATATACCAAGTGAACTAACTTCAGTCTAAAAATTCTTTATTATAATTTTTCAATAAAGTGAAAATTAAAGTTAAATGCATGTTAAGTTGATTTTTACATTAGTTTTCATACATATTACATAACTTCTTGGCCTGTTATTTATTCTACTGTACTTTGTGTAACAATGTCTGATGTATTAACACAGATCAGAGTTATATCTGAGAATTGATCATGTGATCGCAGCATAAGCACATTGACTTTATCAGTTTAAACTGATTTGAAAAAATAAATTTATATAGAATTTAGTTTTGGCATCATATCCTTTAATTTTAAAAGTTGTAGGTTATGCCAAATGACATGGTGGAACCTGTTTCTAATGTAATTTTTTGAAAACATTGTTAACATGTACCTTTTATTTTACAGAATGTAATTGTCATGTTCCTGGAGTAATGGGCGGATTGGCAGTTTGTGACATCAAAAGTGGCCAATGTATATGCAAACCTTATGTTGATTCTAGAAGATGTGATGAATGTAAAGACGGAACATACAATCTCAGAGCAGACAATTTATTTGGATGTACTGGTTAGTTTTAGTTCATAGTTTGTACAAATTTAATTAAAATAATGAAATATATTGCTGAGTTGAGTTCTTATCACAATTTGCCTACTTCGGGAGCATCCATAAATTATATAGTTCCATTTCGGCCCCCTGTGTACCTCCAACCTCCCCCACATAGCCTGATGCAGCTTTTGCTTCTATCTCCCCCTCCCCCCAACCCACGTAGCATGTAGCATTTTCCCTATTGATTCCAGAGGACAAATTGTACTGTTTTCACTTGTCAGACTATTGTAAATTACATTTGGAGATTATTAAATGATGGAAATAAATATTTGTATGCTGTTGTGTGTTCTGTCCCTTATTTTAACTGTGACAAATAATATAAATTAAATCTATGTAGCTTGACTCTGAATTCCCTCCCCCCACGTAGCCCAGTATAGCTTTCTACCCAACTCCTCCCTCACCTCCCATAGACTGAGCCACGTAGTTTATGCATGCTCCCTTACTGGCAGTTACTGTCAACTTATCGGTAATTTTTATTACAACTTTGAAAGATACTCTGTAATAATGATAGAAGTAATATTTTGCAAAAATGCAGTAGTACGAAGCTTATATGATTAAAATATTCACAGCTGTAACACTAGATTGTGTTGTTAAAATATGATATTTCTATGGTTGGCTGTGTTGTGTAAATCCATCTGTAGTGGTCAATGTACCAATATATAGCTGTACAACATAGCTGTCCATTCATTCACTGGTGATGGTGAAGCTAACTGCCAAAATATTGTGTTATTACAGTACAATCCAATCGTACACCCAGGAAGGTTTCATGGCAACTATGTGCTGAGAAAGTATTCATTTTTACAGTAACACCGGGCGCACATTGAGCTGCGTGGCGCAGTAGGGGCATGGCAGCATGCAAAAAGAAACTGCATCGAGCAGTTACCCGTGCATATTAGACCGCAGTTTCGTGCGGCAGTTTACAAAGCATTGTTGTGTTGTGTGAGAAACCGACTAAAAAAAGCATAACCAAAAACATGTTGATGCAAAAACTCGATTTTTTATTTCCGAATTAGACTGGGATGCCAAGGTTGGAAAATTGTTATTACTAAAACAGAAGCTGAGTTAGATAATACTATGCAAAAGTGAGTATATGAAAAGAAGAAACTCTCATCTGGCTTTTGCAGTGACAAGAATTCTCAAAAGACTATTTCCAGATGACTCGAGTGGATATTCACGGCATAATGTAACCTGTTGTTTTCTCGACAATGCTCAAATACAAAAACCGAAGAAAATCTCGCACTATTTTGGTAATTATTTATTTAATTAGTGTTTGACGGTACATGACATTTATTATAATGTATTTCTCTTTTATTTCATATTATATTTTTAAGAAAACTACATAACAAAACATAAGAAACACTTGAAACTAAAAAAGCAGTGTTCAACAAATTATTAGGGAAATTGTCTTCAAAAGAATCCTCCGCAAAAAAAAAAGTGTTTCTCGGGGACACTATTGAATGATGTGGTATAAGTAATAAGAAAACAAATAATGTAATAATAGCCTATATATCAATCTTTTTTTAAAAAAAGTTTTATTAAAAATGAATACAAAAAGAGTAAATAAAAGTGAAAATTGTAAGTGGACAGTTGTATAATAAATAAATGCTGAATTTACTCGCCACTTTTTGGGCTCATTGTCCAAATTTCTTGTTTAAATTTAATTTTTATGTATTTATTACAACTGATATTGTGAATCGCAGGTTGGTTACGCACCAGTTTAATCAATTTTCCTTATTCCATAGTTGAAAATGATTATAAGTAAAGCAAGATTATAAATAACACAAGAAGTGTTACGGCAAAAACCGGCACGAGTGAGCTGCGTTGCACAGTTTCTGTGTCGTGATCACAACCTGTCGCAGTCCATGTGCAGCACAGTACTGCCCTGTCCTGCTCTGCATCTCAATACGCGCTGTTCTGCCCCAAAAGGTAGAGACACAGACACTGTGCTGTGCTGCCTGCGTCAACTGCGCCTCAATGTGCTCCCGGCCTTAAGCTTGTATGGAAAGGAGATGATTACACTATATTTGAACTGCCTTCTCTCAATTTATTAATGTCCTGACAGTAACTTTGCATCATATTTGTTTCATGGTAATTTTGTAATATTCTAGATTGTGGATGTGATATTGGTGGTTCTGTTCATAATGCCTGTGATAAGAAGAGTGGAAACTGTGTATGTCGACCTCGTGTTGGTGGGAGAACATGCAGAGAGCCTTTAGAAACACACTACTTTCCTACATTACATCACAATCAATATGAAGCAGAGGATGGTCGAACTCCGTCCAGTCCACAAGTGAGATATGGCTTTGATGAAGACATCTTCCCTGGTTACTCTTGGAAGGGATATGCTGTATTTTCATTACTTCAGGTTTGGATGTATTTTATTTGAGTGGTATTTGTGGTAATAATTTTCAATTCTGTTATGCAGTTAACCTGATGCAGCATTGTTTACTAATTTCAGAGCGAAATCCTTCATAATGTTTACATAACAAAGCCTTCTTTGTATCGCATGGTTTTACGTTACATCAATAACAATGCAGACAATGTAGTGGGAGACATCACTATAACACCTGATAATCCAAATGATGTTGAACAGAAATTCCAAGTTCTGTTCAAGCCAACGGATGGTGTACCAAGTTTTGTCACAGTAGCTGGACCAACGGGAAGTATTCCATCCCCAATGGTAATGAATCCTGGAGTATGGACTGTCAGTATCAAGAATCAGAAAAATTTATTATTGGTATTTATCTTCTTGAATAGAACTGATTAAAATACTCGTACAGCAATAATGTACTTCAGAAATGCTTATTATAATTTTTGTTTAGGACTATTTTGTTCTTCTGCCTGCTGCTTATTATGAGGCAACAATCCTTGTTGACAATGTAGTACACCCTTGTGAAGTAGGAAATAAAGGTCTCTGCAGACACTACTTGTATCCAAACATTTCACGCTTTGATACTGTTTATGGTGATGGTGGTTTCTTATCGGAAGGAGATAGCAGGGAACCCTTGACAGAATACTTTACTGATTACAAGGTATGTAACAATAAAAAAAGTTCTCTGAGATCATATTTCTATTTTTGCTATGAATACTGTACATTTTATTATAAGATTCATTAATTTCTTTCAACTATACTTATTTATAAAAACTTTAAAAAAAGATGTAGTACAAGTAGACAAAAATTAAGTTTTTTAAAGGCTTAAAATATTCTCATGTTATGCGGCAGTCAAATTAACTTATCTATAAATCCTAATATTGAGCTAACAAGTTTCTTCATTTAAAAAAATCATTATTTATGTAAACTAATCTACATTTGGATTGTGCACATTCAATAGACATGTTGGGCTTGTTATACGAGGGTGGTCCCAGAAGTACCCAAACTAGCAATGAAAAAACAAAAATTTTGGAAAAAAACTGTATTTATTTTTCAACATAGTCTCCTTTCAGCTCTATACATTTATTCCATCGATTTTCAATAGCTTTGATACCACTTTTATAAAAAGAACTGTCTTGCTCCTTGAAATAGCCATTAACTGCCGACATCACTTCTTCGTTGGTCGAAAATCTTTGACCACTGAGCCATTTTTTTTAAGTTTGGGAACAGGAAGTAATCCGAGGGAGCTAAATCTGGCGAATAGGGTGCATGAGGTAGCAATTCGAACTTTAATTCATTAATTTTGGCCATTGCAATAACAGATCTGTGAGCTGGAGCATTGTTGTGATGAAACAACACTTTCTTCTTAGCCAAATGTAGTCGTTTTATCGTGATTTCTTCGCTCAAACGTTACAATAACTTCGAAGAATAATCGCCGTTGATTGTTTTTCCTTTTTAAAAATAGTCAATGAAAATTATCCCATGCTCATCCCAAAAAACAGACGCCATGACCTTGCCTGCAGATGGAACGGTCTTGGCCTTCTTTGGAGCAGGTTCTCCCTTTTCAGTCCATTATTTTGATTCTTCTTTTATCTCTGGGGTGAAGTGATGGACCCATGTTTCATCCATGGTTATGAAACGGCGCAAAAATTCAGCTTTGTTGCGGTGAAACATCGCTAAACACTCAATTGAAACATCTTCACGACACTGTTTTTGCTCGAGTGTGAGCAAATGTGGCACCCATTTTGCACATAACATTCTCATGTCCAAATTTTCAGTTAATATGCGATGTACCACACTTTTTGAAATGCCTACTATGTCTGCTAGCTCGCGCACTTTCAGTCGACGATCATCCAGTACCGTTTTGTGGATTTTCTTCACAATTTCTGGAGTCATCACCTCATTTGGTCGACCACTGAGATGTTTGTCTTCGCAGCTCGTACGGCCTCGTTTAAACTCTGCCACCCAATATTTTACTGTTGTAAACGAAGGAGTAGACTCACCCAGAGTAGAATCTAGCTCAGTTTTTATATCGGTTGGGCTGAGGCCTTTCAAATGAAAGTATTGTATCACATAACGATGACCAATTTTCTCCATTTTCACAAATTTACTCACAACGTTCAAGATTAATTGTTGCCAAACAAATACGAAACAATGTAGCGTGTTCAAACTTGAAACATGTGCTTCATAGACGATGTGCTTTGAAATAAAGGGATATTTTTCAAGCAACTACTGCCATCTCTTGGTCAGGCTGGGTACTTCTGGGACCACTCTTGTATATCTGAATGTATTCCTTACATATGCATGCCTGTATTTGTGTCATTTAAATGTGTATGCAAATATAAGATATGTCTGGGGGGTATTCGAAGATGCTTCTCACTAGCCATGACCGTGATGTATTTATATTTATTCTTGTGATATGATATTTGCATAGTTCTTGTCTTAATGCAGTCACCACATCATTTGTAATTCAGTTAGAATAAAGAAGTTTTTCACTGCAAGTGCTCCAATAATCTTTGTTAGAAACAAAAGGAGACATCAGTTGTCACGGAATTCATATCCCAAAACTTTGAAACCACTGGTGGCATCAGGAGAATTCATACATTCTGAACATTAAATTTTATCATACTTCATATCCTATTATCCAAGTTATTCTTCGAACATAGCCCAGAATTACAACATTCACTCCTGCAATGTTAATCACATTGCAACCCCAGAGAATGAGCTTGAAAGAAGCCCCAAAATTCTTCTAGTCTCCAAAATTTTTCTATCACTGATAATTGCTGAGTAGTGAAATTTACTAAGTCTTGAACCTGCTCATCACAACATTAATCAGCTATGATATCCAGTAACTGACTGCTGGCAAGCCTGTGCCCTGCTTGCCTTTTATTGACTTGTAACAATTTCGTCCAGAAACCACCTTTTACCTCTGACTTTTCCATTAGCTTCACAACTTTTCTCTTGTAACTGTTCTCTCTTTTTCCATTATACTTCAATTTTATCATATTGCTGCCAAATTTTGATGTTACATTGATTTTTCCTAAAAATTTTGTTTATGACAACTTTTATTGAACTTTCATTCTCATAAATGTTATTGGTTATTTTAGCTAGAGGGTTGAAGACCTCTCTCAGTTACCTATAATTCATAAAATACTTAATTGCTTGTGAAGTTTTATAGTTATATATCAAAAGAGTTTTTTTTAATTTTAATTTTTTATGTTTCATTTGATGTATGATCTATACCCTTATTTTTTTTATTTAGATGCAATGTCTTACAATATGAAACTGCACAAATAGATTCTACCACTCCATTGATAATATTACTACTTCGAAATTCAGTATTTTACCTGTCAAAGCATACATTTAATTGATGTTATCACTATTCTTATTTAAATTTCTCTTAGTTAGAATTCACTGTGTCATATCAGTTAATTGAATTTACCTTTCAGTCAAAAGACTTAAATTTATTTCTAAGATGATAAGACCCTCCAGAGCCTTATCATAATTATTATTTGATTTATTAGTTAATTTTTTATTTAAATTTAAAATTTATTTTGCTGGGGTGACATAGAAAATAAATAAACTTTCTTTTACTGAAACATAATATATGTTTTTGATCCATAATTTATGATTAAAAGATTAACTTACCTTTGGGATAACAGCGTGATTATTTTAGAGAGTTCATATTGATAAAGTATTTTGAGACTTCAATGTTGGATTAAGATAAATATATGGTGCACAAGTCATATAATTAGGTCTGTTCGACCTTTAAATTCTTACATGATCTGAGTTGAGACTGGTGTACGCCATGTTGGATTTTATCCTGGATATAATTATTTTTGTTAGTACAAAAGGACCGTATAAATGAGATAATCTTAAAATTCTACTTTGGCAGACAATTGCAGTAAGTTAAATCTTAGTTATGTGAATTCAATTTTGCAGGTAGTATTGTTAGCGTATGACTTATTTATATTATTAATTAATTTTATTTTTTGTTTATTTTAGTTTCATTAAGAGTGGATTTTTTGACTTTACTTGAACATAAAGTATTAGGATATAGTCAGGTTCAGAGGGGGCCTAATAGGGTTTGATTTATTGGTATTCCACAACCTATCAAATTATTATCTAAGGAACATTCATTACCTTACAAGTCAAATTATTTTATTTAAAAATTGTTCCCAGTATTTAGTTTAGTAATGTCATTGTTTGTATGAATATTATTGCCTTACATAACTTATGTATGTACTTTTATATACGGATTTTTATTTTTCCTTTGTTGTACAAGTTTCAGAGTTTCTACAACTATAATTGCTGGTTGATCATCTAATTATAATTATTCTTTATTGGGCTCTTTATGTTCTGTTGCATAAACTATTTCATATGAAGTAAGATTGGTATAAATGTTATTGTCTCCTATTGTTATAATTAATACTTATAATTTATGTATATATATCAGTTGAATAGATGGTTTTATTTATATATATTTCCTCTATTCTTAGCTGGGTTTACTTCATATTTGGCTGAGACTAATTGTACTACTTATTTTTCTGAAGGTGAATTAGAATTAGTTTCTGGATTTAATATTGAATATGGTGCAGGTGGCTTTACATTGATTTTTTTTTCTGAGTATACAAGTATTCTTTTGATGAGAATAATATTATCTTTAAATTTTCTTGGTGGAGATTACTACAGATTAATATTTATTTAAAAAAAATACTATTAGTAGCCTCTTTATTTATTTTAGTTCGTGGTACTCTGCCATGATTTTGGTATAATAAGTTAGTATATTTAGCTTGAATAAGTTTTTTACCTTTACCTTTTACCTTTTTCTACTATTTAGTCAAATAAATTTAGAATTAAGTTAATAGAAGATTTAAACTTCTAGTATATGTTTTCAAGACATATGCTTTAGGGGGTATAAACTAATTAACCATTTAATTATTTTATCTAATATGTTTGATATATGACTGTTTATAATAAAATATGAAAAATATATTACTGTTAATATTTGTCCTCTATAGACGTATGGTTCTTCTACTGGTTCATATTAATATAATAACAGTTCAAACTATTCTTCAGAATATAATTTGATTTATTGAGTAGAATTCAGTTCCTCAAAATTGGGTTTTATTATAAAATGTTATAATTATTTAAATTCTAATTGATATCACTAGTGCAATTAATCCTCCTAGTTTTTTTGGGATTGACCATAAGATAGCATATCCATCATTCTCATTGAATATGAATGGGGGTGACCAAAGGATTCGCTGCAATAAAACTGTCTAGGTCTCCTAGTATATATGGTCTAATTAATGAAGTTATAATTAATATTGTGATTATAATAATCAATGTAATTCTATCTTTAAATGTAAAGTATGGATGAAATGGAATTTTGTCAATATTTCTATTTAACCCTAATGGATTTCTTGATCCTGTTATATGAAGATAGAATAAATGGATTATAACTATTGCAGCAATAATAAACGGTAAAGTTAAATGTAAAGAATTGATTTAATGTGGTGTTATCAACTGCAAATCCACCTCAAATTCATTGAACTAAATCTGTTCCAATATATGGGATAGCTGACAATAAATAGGTAATAACCATCGCTCCTCAAAATTATATTTGACTTCATGGTAGTACGTATCCCGGGAATGCTGTTGCTATCACTAAAAATATAATTATTGTTCTGATTATTCAAGTATGTATAAATATATATGGTCCATAATACGAGGGTTGGGGCATAAGTCATGGCAACATTTTTTTTCTGGAAGATATCAGTCCAGTTAGAAAATGTTACATATACAGATGAAAGGACAAGGTGTTAACTACATGTGTGGACAATGAATAGCACTGAAATATCATAACACACTAATTTATTACGGTATTATACAGGGCAATATGGCCTTCACGGTGCAAAGGAATGACAACAAAGTACACATAAAGTTGACATGACAAACTTGGGCCTAAAGACCCTCAAAGTAGTCCCCAGCTACTGTCAGCACACACTGCCAACGATATGGGAGGCGCTGAATACCATCAGCCTAAGCATGTGCTGCACCATGTGTGAATCGGGCCACCTGTTGATGCACAGCATTAGCAATGTCCTCTTGTGTTGCAAACCGCCTAGCATGTAGTGGTTCCTTAATCTTGCGAATGAGATCAAAGTCACAGGGCGAAATGTCGGGAGAGTACGGTGGCTGCTCTACACTCTCTGCTTTATGTGGTCTTGCATTGTCGAGCAGGATTATTGCACTGTCCAAAAGATCTGGATGTTTATCCTGAATGCCCCGTCGTACCTGTCGTACCAGGAAGTCCCCGTACTACTGTGTGGTCACTGTTCTGCCATGAGGAACAAATTGGCAAACAATGACACCCCTGACGTCATACACAACGATCACCATCAGTTTGACAGGGGAAGGATTCTGCCGGAACTTCTGCCTCCTTAGTGATCCAGCATGTCACCACTCCATGGACTGACATTTCAAAATTCATCGATGGTGATTAATTCGTGGCAAGAATAATCACCATCCTGTTGCCAGCGTGCTAGGTGGTCAGAGCATATTACATAGCGCACCCACCTTTGAACTTCCGTCAGTGCATGCAGCACCCACTGCGAAGCGATTTTGCGTAGGTGCAGGTCATATCACACAATATCCTGTGAACGGTGCTTTTCTCGTAGCCACTTTTCCTCTCTAACTCCCGTAGCGTCCATCGTCTGTCTTCAGCCATGAGCTGCTCGATGACGGCATGTGCCACTTCGGTCCCCACACTGACCGGTCATCCCGAACGTTGCTCATCACTGGTTGACACACATACTTACTGAAACTTTCCTATCCACCGTGCTACTGTATGGTATGGTAGGGCATTATTCCCAAGGGCTTCCACTAATTCACTCTGACATTCCATCGCATTTCTCTCTTGGAAAACGGCTATTTTGATGTAAGCGTGCTGCTCAACACGGCTTACTTCCATTCTGCACAACACTCACCAACTGACTGATTTCTCAGTTCTCGCTGCACTACTACTGCTATCACAGAGCCATCTGTTCTGCATATGCACTATGCCTGCAGAACATCCACACGACGCATATACGTTTGTGATCCGTTCACATATCTCCAAGAAAAAAAAATAGTTGCCATGACTTATGCCCCAACCTTCATATAAACATTGACCAACATGAATGTATAGACAGATAAAGAAAAATGATGCCCTGTTTGCATAAATTATTCATATTAATTATCCATTATTTATGTCTCCATGTGAATTAGACTACAAAATTCTATTTTAATATTAGGGGTATTATGTATTACTAAAAATAGTCCTGTCATGATTAAACATAATAATGATCCAAATTTTGATATAAATGAAATATTGGTTGGGTCTGGTAAGTCAATCAAAGAATTATTAATAATATTAAGTACTGGATTACTAATACGTAAAGGTTTATTGATATATTTTTCTGATCGGTCCTGCTGAAAAGTCATTGATTTTTATTACTGCAGTTATTGTAATTAATAGATAAATTATTATTGTTATGAAATTTGATGTACGGAATCTTATAATTTTTTGATTGACTCTGGTACTTCTATATGTATAGAGATTTTGTACTATTATATCTCTATTTAGTTGTTCGTGAATCAGAAAGTTTTTATCTATGTAATAGCTTGATATTATTAATATTAAAATAATTAATATTAATAAATTATTTTTATTTTAATATTAAATATTTCATTTGATGCAATACTGGTAATATAACGGAGTTACCATTAATCCACCAAGAAAAATTAAAAACAAAATGTAAGATATTCAGAAGTTTGTTATATAATAATTCCTCTAAATATACAAGCTCTTAGTGTTCTGTATAAGAATAAATAATAATATTGATACAGGTGTTTTTAATTTTATTAATATAATATTTATTATTAATGTTAATATAAATATTACTATAATAATTACCGAGATTAGATAAAATATTGGTTTTGGGGACCAATGAAGAAGTATCTATTTCTGATGTTTTAAAAGAATCACTTTTTTTTTGTTTTACATTTTTATAAACAGTAACAATATAAATGGTTGAAACTTATGTTTTCACTATCTTTATATTATTAATTATTTATATATCTTGGTTGTATTTATGTTTATTCGTCTAAACATTAGCATTTAGTGATGGTTTTTTTAAGTTTGGAATATATTGTTATTTCATAATATGTAATTATGTCATTTATTTGATTAATTATGGATTGGAGCTTTTCTTCTTAATTATTTTTTTGGTATTTTCGGTATGTGAGGGGGCTTTAGATTTATCTATTTTGGTTTCTATTATTCGATCTTACGGTAATGATTTTTTAAAAATTCTTTTAGATTTTCTTTATGTTAATATATTTATATTGTTTATGATACCTTTATGTTTAGTGAAAAATTTATGGTGGTTGGTTCATTCTTTAATATTTTATTATGTTTTATTTAATTATCATAATTAGGTAGACTATAATTCAATTAGATATTGGTTGGCTTTTGATTAAGTTTCATTTATGATAATTTGACTTAGTATTTGAATTTGTACTTGAATATTTACTTCTAGATTAAGAATTTATTTTTATATTTGTTATTATATTTTTAGTATTAATATTGCACTTGGATTTTTGTTGATTATCTTGGTTTTCTTTATACTTGTATTTTGAATTAAGTTTAATTCCTACTTTACTATTAATTTTCCGGTTGAGTTTATCAACCAGAATGATTACAAGCTGGTATTTATTTAATTTTTTATAACTTAGTTGCTAGATTACCATTATTGTTGGTTTTATTAATTATTTACAGGAATATTCCTATTTTTAGGATCTTGTTAAAACGGGTTTTGAGCAACTTATTTCTCCATCTCTAAAATCGCTTTTATCATCATTTAAAGTACTGAGATTTGTAACATATTATTGCTTTATATTAACGACATATAAGGAACATCCTGTAAGCTATCTGTTAAATTTTGTAACTGCGTAGCAAAATTTTGTTCTTAGAACCATGAGTTAGATTGGATAGAATATTATTGCATTTCATTTTCAAAGTTAGTTTTTATGTTTATTCAAGTTAGAAAGCAGTTTTACAGTTTTCAAGATAGTATTTTCAATATTTTTAATTTCAACATTCTTCGGCATTCGCCTGGAGTGCGAAAGTCCATATCTAAATTATTTATTTTTGGCTAAAGTATTGAAGTTAGGATATTTTGTATCTTATATCTTTAAACGAGCAATTCTTGTATGTATATATATATATATTTCGGATCTCGGAAACAGCTATGACGATTTGGATGAAATTTGATATTTAGATAATGTTTTGACTTTTAAGATTACCTAAATAGTTGTCTTCCGTACAAAAAAGCGAGTTTCCAAAATACGGACAATTTTTTCACTTGATATCTCGAAAACGGCACTAGCGCCATCTCGTAGATAATTCAGGTACCAGAAAGCCTAAAAATAGATTCTCTCTGATTTCAAAGAATATTTAAACGAATAGTTCTTGTATACTGGCTGACGCGTGGAAATGGCGTGTATAATATTCAAACTTCTTTGGGAAATAGTACCATTGCAAGTTTAATTGTAAAACATTTAAAAAGGAAGATAATTAAAAACTTATCATTGGTTTTGTCAGAGGTGATAAACTTCTTTGAAAATAATATTACCGGTACCAGTTATAAAGTAATCATCGTTTACTTTTTGATCGTAAGAAGTGGGGGAGTAGTTTACGTCGTGATACATGACATTACAGCGTGACATAGTGCTCATGAATTTTGTTTAAATAACTAAATTCCTCGTGCCATTGGCTGTGACAAAAAGGCTCAGTTTTCATATTGGTCCAGGCTGAATCTCAACCTAACCACAATCTCCGCTAATATTGGCGCTACAAATTCAAAGCCTCAATCACACGCGCATTGATACAATCAATTTTATCCTAAATTATCATCGTCGTGTATCGCGACGTAAACTTGAACCAGAAGTGGTTGTTAGTTTGTCGTTAAATACTACCACGCGAGGTATGAGCATAGTTTTATCGGAGTGAATGAATTTAGCACTGATGATGTTCGATCATTACCGTGACGTCACAATCTGATGACAAATTCTTATAGAACGCGACGAAATATATCGAAAATAAAGAATAAATGTTCTTGATATCTCGCTTGGTTTACGAGATATAGCATGTCAAAAATCAGTAATAGGTATAGTTCCTTGTGCTTTTGGCGACGTTTCTTCTGGTCCATGCTGTATTTCAACCTAACAACAACCATTAGGAACAAAATAAAACATTGAAAGTACATTTCCATCATATAGACATAGTGCTTTTGGTGGATTCTTTTTCTGGTCCAGACCGGATCTAATCCTAACCTCTTCACTTGAGGTATCAGAAAAATAAATTCTTTATTTTCGATTTGTCTCGACGAGTTTCATACGAATTCATCATCAAACTTGGCTGTGGCGTAATTTATCTTCTGGTCCAGGTCACATTTCAACCAACCATGTCAATTTTGCGATATGATATCTCGAGAACTAAGCGAGATATATACATAAAAAGAATATTTTGTACTTTCAATTTTTCTCGTCGAGTTACATTAAAATCCATCATCAAGGGTTTTCGTAGAATGCCCTGAATTAACACAAATCTCCCATCATTAATTAATCCCTGACTGGCATTAAGATTTCTGTTTAACATAATAATAGCACTTTTCTTTGAAAGCAATTTATGAGGCGGTCTCGCAAATGGATCTAGCGATTTGGATGAAATTTCATACGTAAATAACGTTTTGGTTTTCAAGTTTTTAACACGATTAAAAAAAGAGGAATTTTTTTATTTGGTTTCTCGAAAACGGCTCTAACCTCATTACGTAGAAGGTTCAGGTACCAGTAAGCCTACTGATGTTAGTTAAGCTTCTCTTTGGCTAAATGTGCACCTCAAAACACCTAGGAAGCCTTCAATCCTTTTACTTTAATCAAACTTTACTCGAAATCTTGGATATTGAACAGAAATTGAAAGATACCGAGCGAAGATCGGTCACCCAGGTACTAATAACTAAAGTTAACATTTATTTAAAGATCTAGCGATTGGAAAAATTTCAGAAAGATTGAATTATTTTTATTGTCAAGGTCAGATTTGCCAATGTTAGGACTTAAGATGTGTGATTTGATATCTGTCGAGCTTCCCATCAGTCACCTCTGGGAATAAGGAAGTGAAGAAATTCTCGCGGTTCGCATGAGATAGCAGTCGCTAGGAATCTTCGAGAAGCGCTACGTAATATAGATGGCGTGCGTGCAGTTGTTCGCCTCAGTCGTAGGGAAGCAGTCTGCGCGATAACATGTAGCTTAGTAGGCCGGAAAGTTTTATAACTAGCACATCAGTGAAAGTTTTATTTTGGAATGAAGCCGCTTGTTTTATTCAAGTTAACCATAATGTCGTGTTAAAATAGTATTTCTCCAAGTGAGGCCTCGGGGTTGTCTAAATTAACTAAACTTTTGAGCAATGGGAGCGAGTGACGAACCTTTATTGGCTTTCTTCAACTAGTGATTTAATTCTTTGAACTATTGGGGTGTGGTCTGACTCAACTGGTTAATCGAACTTGTAAAACATTTCTTTGGAAAAGTCGTCTGATTGCCTGTACGGTTTTTGGCTTTGTGAACTTTTGGAAGAATATACTTATTTAAATGGCAATGAACTATTTATCATTATTGAACTTTACGTTTTCATGGATTTTATGGTTAAAAACCTATGTGGCGGCCGTATCATCTTAACTAAGTCAAAACTGTTACATCCAAGGCTACACACGGTCAGAGTTAAGATTCAAGTTTTATGCAGAACCCCACTGCAAGCTCGGTTCTTACAATCCAACCTCTGACAATGCAATATGCCTCCTTCAATCACTAGATGCGGTTCGTAGAAATATCTGGCATCGTACAGTAGAATCCCTGGATTACACCCACTCTAGCAGATAAGCCTGAACAGTTATAAGAAAATTAGACTCATCAAATCCTGTGATCAGAAGATCAAAAACTGCCATCAATCTGAATGATTTTGCCAAGCACCTAGTATTGGTTTCTAAGATAGCCAAACCAAAAGAGATATCAGATTAAAATTACGCAACAAGAAAAAAGCAGCCCCACAATATTCTTAATTCTCCATCCGATTCCGAGAAGAGGAAACCAAAGCTGCAATCAAATATATGAAACTGGGAAAAGTAGATGGATTTGATGGTATATATCTTGAACTTTTGGCCCATTGTGGACCAGCTACAGTAAGATGGCTTACCAACTTCTTCTCAAATATCCTACAAACTGGAAATCTCCCACCGTTAATGAAGAAAACAAAAGTATTAGCCATAGTGAAACCAAACAAGGACCATGCAATAGTGGTAAACTATCGACCAATAACACTTCTAAGTGTCACATACAAATTCCTTGAGCAACTGATCTACAATAGGATTTCTGAAGTGATCAATAACCAAATTCCAATAGGACAAGCAGGATTTAGGCCAGGGAGAAGTTGAAATGACCAGGTGTTCACACTCACCTCTCATACTGAAAATGGGGTTGAGAATAAATAAATCAGTAAATGTGACTACCTTTTTGGATCTGTCAGCTGATATAACACTGTTTGGTGAGAAGGACTTCTTCTGAAATTTGTAATTACTATCCTATGTCGAAAACTTATGGAACTACTTAACAATATGTTGAGCAATAGATAATTTCATATATACTCTGATAATGGCAGAATATTTGTACTAAGTGATGGCTAATCTCAAGTATCTGTCTTTGCACCCCTCCTATTCAATTTTTATTACTGGAAACATCTTCAAGAAAATTTATTTACGCCAATGACGTCTGTTTGGTGAACTAGAACCTCAACTTTTCTGATGCATAAACAACTTTATCAACTGATCTGGAAAATCTAGATGTATACATCAAGAAATGGTGCCTCGATCTAAATCCTCAGAAAACAGTTATATCGATATTTCATTTACACAACAGACAATCAAACTATAAACCAGAAATAAAATTCAGAGGCCAACTCTAGCCTTATTGCAGCACACAAAAATATCTGGGTATAATACAGGACAGCACCTCTTAAACATGGCTGCTAAAGTCAAAACGAGAAATAATATTCTTCAAAAGATTGCAGGCACTTCATAGGGAGCCAATGCTCATGTTCTATAGATCCACAGGCTTTGCTCTGTCATACTCTGTTGCTGAATACTGCTGCCCATCCTGGATCAATAGTGCTCACACAAAGAAGATAGATGTACAACTCAATGAGGCAATATGGATAATTACGGGATGCATTCGGAGTAGGAACACCAAATGGCTTCCAGTGCTATGTAACATTTCACCTACAGCAATAATAAGATCAGAAGCTCTCTTCTCGCCTCGCATTCGGGAGGACGGCGGTTCGAATCGCCGTCTGGGCATCCAGATTTGTGTTTTCCATGGTTTCCCAAATCACTCCAGGTAAATGCCGGGACGCTTCCTTCAAAAGGTCATGGCCGAATTCCTTCCCATTCCTTGCCCCCATCCTTTCCCGTCTCTAAAGACCTTGCTGTTAAGAGACGTTAAAGCTCTCTTAAAAATCTGGGAAAATGTCCCAAACAACCCTCAGCTGCCTATACGCAAGACATTTTTCAATCAAAACACCAACGCTTGAAATCGATGAAACTACACAGCAATTAACCTTGCAGAATCTTCTTCCAACATCAAGAAGCTGTGTACAACTCAGTGGGAGCAATCATCAGTAGCCAATAAGAATCTAGTTGAGAACCCTTCAGTGTGGTTACAAGGTTTCAATCTGCCCTGGTGCAAAGGCAATGGAGAATCATCAATCACATTTGAACAGGACAAGGCAAATGTGGCTACTTATTTCACAAATGGGGCTGAGTAGATTCTGCAAATTGTGACTGTGGAGCCACCTTACAGACAATCCATCACATCATTTCTGACTGTCCTCTTCGGGTCTTCAAGGGAACAATAGCAGAAATATATGATACATCGATCAGTGCAGTTGACTGGATTAAAACATTAGATATAGAAATATGAAATTGTACAAGCTTGTGATATGCACATTTGTCCCAATCTATTGTGTACCTTGTTAAACATCGTATGATAAATAAATAATTTGCTTTATATTAAATTATCTTTATTTTGAGCCAAGTTTTGAAATGGTTACTATTTTAAATTTCATAGTCACATAATTTTGGTTATTAGAAGTTCATATTTAAAATTTGTATATTAACCTGAGATTTTGTATTAAGGTTTATTTAGGTGTAATAATCCATTGCCATTGTTAGACTTCTTCTATTTATTTAAGGAAAGGCCCGTTTTTATTTAGCTCGAAATCTATTGTTCATAGTATCTATGAAAATGTGTTTATCTCTTGGCATTGCATCTTTGGTCTAACTTAACCATTCGGTACCAGTCTGATTTTAGCTATAAAGCTGCTTTTCTAACAACCATATACAATCTGACAATATTAAAATTTCTACTCTCCTCATTCCCTCAAGTGGTAAAAGGCTTTTATACATTATAATATATTGTTGGTAATGCAATGTTTATATAATCAACAGTTACCAAAGTTGAAGATTGCCACAGCATAGATACACAGATAGACACATACACACAAAGAGCATTGAAATTTTTGGGCTATATTTCTTCGTCAACAATAGAGTAAGACAGCTGCATGGTGGCCGCCATTATGCAGCTATCTCACTCTATTATGGATGAAGAGATATAACCTATGTGCGTATGTCTCTATCAATTTTGTGGGATTGGAGCAGAGAACAGGAATGTATTTGATCATGGCCTTTTGAAGATACCAATTTGGTATTCACCTGGAGTGGTTTCGAGAAACCATGGAAAACCGAAATGTACTGAACACCTACTGTGCTCGATATATTTATCTAGTTTTTACACTGCAGTAAGCAGTGGTTATTCTTCTATCCAGATATATATATATATTATTCTGTAACAATAATGAATTAAATCATGATGGATCGCATTTCCCTAGTCTTCCACAATACCCAACACCTTATGTTCTCCTGTTGACAAATGGCTAGACCCAAAAATTACCTTTATTTAGTGTGTTTTTGTCATTTCTGTGTGTTCACGCCCCACATCCATCATCTAAAGGTAAGTGGTGGCTCATTTCCCTATCCTAATTTATTATTCCTTTTTGCTACTTAGCACCTTTCATTTAATTGTCTCGAGATATATATATATATATATATTATTAATTTAATTAAACTGGTTACTTTTCATTAACAGCATTTATCAGAACTTCAGAAGTCACAGTTGCCACTTATTAACGACAGGCAGAAAGAAGTTCATCTTGAAATGCGAATATCCAAACCTGGGCCACATGTATTACTCCTCAATTATCTGACTCCAGCTAATGATAGTAGAACTTCCAAATTAGAAGTAGAAACCCTTACTTTAAATGGGCATGAGTCTGGTGAAGTTGTAGTCTATGCTTGCCCATACACAGAATTGTGTCGGCAAGCTGTTGCTGACAAAGGTGGACGTTTGGCTGTCTTCAACTTCGATACAAATTTCATCAGTCTAATACTCAAGGTAAGACAATCTCAAAAGCTGAACATCTGGTATTTTATTTTATTTTCTCGTAGTTAAAGGTTACAATTCTTATCTTTTAAGCATTTATGTTTGAACCTAATCTACTACAATTCACATAATGAACTTGTCTTAGATTAGTTATGTTAGCTTGGTATTTTGTGTATTCACATTGTTTTATGGTATTGGAATTTATACTACAGAGACAGAAACTAATTAACACCAGCTTAGGAAGGATAAATATCACCTCAAGGCATTTATTTCAACTCCAGTGTTGTAAAAAAAAAAGTTAATGAAACTAACTAAAAGAAAGCAGCTTTTAGGCAATATAAATAATAAAGAAAAGGGAAATTAACCCATCACATACCAGACTTTACAGCTGTGACGAGAGAAACATACTCTTAGGTGGCCACACAACTACAATATTTCAGTATTAGCCTTATTCATGGATTGGGAATGAGCCATTTGGTTCCGGACGTGTGCACACACAGAACGTTGCCCCCTGACTGGCTAGGCAGAAAAGATGGTGGGAACTGCTAAAGAGGACTATCGATATATCAGCAATGTCTGAGAAAATATAGTGCAGGCGATGGTAAAATAAATATATAGAACAAAAGGTACTTAGTTTTGACACGAAAAATTATTAGTTGTTAAAATATGTACGTATACAGATAGAGAAAAAAAATTAAATTAAAAGGTGATGGATTAAGTGGTAGGATTTTATCGATGGTTAAGGCCAGGTCAGTGTCTGTTATCTTGGATATTCTGGTACACAAGTTCCCATCTCCAGAGTTGTGATGTAGTGGAAAACTACAAATAGGTGTCACTTGGGCACATGCTGGAACAAGAAACAAAAAACATATTAAGGCTGTTATATCCACAGATCAATCTGTGATTAACTTCCAACATTGACACAGAATGAGAATATTAACAGTAAATAGCCATAAAACAGTTGCTTATACTTGAAGAAAGTTACTTCATACACAGAGCCCTAGTTCTGAAAAAATCTTTACTTCATGCAGTAGCTTAAGTCTACAGCACAAATGTGAACAACAATTCAGCCATATCCTGAGTGAAAGTTTTTAAATAGTAGTACTGGGCAGATGTCGATACTTATGACACTATCTGGTTGCTACCTGGTTAAAAATTTGAGAAGCAACTTGTTGACCACAATGTGTCTGTTTGGATGAATGGGATTCATGGAAAACTGCTGTTACTGTTCAGATTTTAATGGGGTTTCAAATAATGTGCATCCCTTAGTCTGGGGGTCAATAAGGAATGTTTCATTTTGATGTGAAATCAGAAAGCTCAGAAATTTGAGATAAAAGTATTCACAGATTGGTATCCTTTTTTCATTCAATGGAATTCATGCAAAAACTACTTGTAAGATTTTGATACACTTTCTAATAATGTACAGCCATCAGTCTCACGGGTAAAGCAGAGTATGTTTCATTTTGATCTGAGGCCGGAAAGATGAGAAATTTAAGATAAAACTGTTCACAAGTTTGTATCAATTTTTCGTTTAATGTGTTTCATGCGAAACTATTGGCCTGATTTCAAAATGGTTTCAATGAATGTGCAGCCCATAGGTGTGGGGGTGAAAAAGGATATATTCAATTTTGATTTGAAGTCACAAAATTGAGAAATTTTAGGTAAAAGTTTCCACAGATTAGTTTCCATTTTTTGTTGAATGTGACTTACACAAAACTGCTGATTGGATTTTAATGGGCTAATAACATATATACCATAGTACTGGGAGTAAAATAGGATATGTTTCATCTTGGTGTGAAGTCAAGAAGCTGAGAATTTAAGATAAAATCATCCACAAATTAGTATCTATTTTTCATTGTACACAATTCATGCAAGAATCGCTAGTTGGATTTAGTTACTGTTAATAGTCAAAATGTTTATCATGATTTTGGTGTATGAGTGGCATCGTATTAGTATTTCCCCCCTTGCTGACTTTGTTTAAGAGAGAGATCTGTGCTTTTTTAAATAATAATAATAATGTAAACCTCACTCACCACTCACCAAAGTTGAAGGGAAGATACTGATCACTAGAAACTGCAGAGCATGGCACAAAACAAGTTTTAATATAAGTTTGATTCTGTCTTTTGTTTGTAGGGTAATGATGATAGTAATGTTGGCCTGGATCTATAGTAGCTATTCCACATGAAGAATGGTCTGTGGATTACCAACAACCTAAGCCAGCTTGTGTTCAAAGAGATGGTAAATGCATACAGGCACTATTTTCCAGACCACCTGACTCCAAAAAGGTAATGTCTAAATGCTTAAATCTTGTTTGTGATATTTTGATACATCTAAAGTTAACCAGCAAACAGATTTAAAAAAAAAAAAAAAAAAAAAAAAAAAAAAAAAAAAAAAAAAAAAAAAAAAAAAAAAAAAACCTAAATGGATAACAAAACACATGAATTCAATTTGCCATGTGTCAATATGATGATACATATCTTTAGCTTTTCGTAGTCTTGTTTGTTGTACAGGTGTTGAAGCTAAATGATCTGATGTTTTGACACTTAAAAATTTATAATGTTGCTTTTTCTGCTTTTTTGTGGAAATACAGGTTCTGTAATACCATTATGTGCCGAAAGAATAACCACTATCCCTTGTTCGTATACCACCCATCAAAGTAAAAGATGAGTTTAATTATTACACGCTTTATATTAGCTTGATCTGTTTGTATGAATGTAACGGAATCTTTCAATTCAATTTTCACCCACTTCCATATTGTTTGAAATTTTGCACATGTATTAAGAACTGGTAACAATACAATAATTTCATATCTATGTTCCGATATTCTGATTACTTTGACACTAACAATCGAAAACCGTTTGAATGCAATGGAATGTTTCGTTTCAGTGTTCACCCATTTCGTGCTGTTCGAATTGTTTGAAAATTTGCATACGTATACAGAACTGGTGAAAATATAATAATTTCATATTTGTTTTTTCATTACATCGCCAGCAACAATAGGAAAGTAACGGAATTTGTCAATTCAGTTTCATCCACTTTCAGATATACGAATTGTTTGAAATTATCCACATATATTAAGAACCAGTGACAATATAATAATTTCATTGCAACATCCCTGCTATTCTCATTATTTTTTACAGTAACAATAGGAAAGTAACTGAATCTGTCAATTCAATTTCACTCCCTTTCAGATATACGAATTGTTTGAAATTATGCACACATATTAAGAACCAGTGACAGTATAATAATTTCATTGCAACATCCCTGCTATTCTCATTACTTTGACAGTGACAATACTTTTTTTTTTTTTTTTTAACTGCTTAACGTCTCCTATAACAACTAGGTCTTTAGAGATGGGAAAGGATGGGGGGCAAGGAATGGGAAGGAATTCGGCCATGGGCTTTTGAAGGAAGCATCCCGGCATTCACCTGGAGCGATTTGGGGAAACCATTGAAAACCCAAATCTGGAGTGACAATACGAAAGTAACCGAATCTGTTAATTCAATATCACCCACTTTTAGATATCCAAATTGATTTAAATTATGCACACATATTAAGAACCAGTGATAATATAATTATCTCAAAGCAACCTCCTGCTATTCTCATTACTTTTTACAGTAACAATAGGAAAGTAACTGAATCTGTTAATTCAAATTCACCCACTTTCAGACATACGATTTGTTTGAAATTATGCACTCATATTAAGAACAGGTGACAGTATAATAATTTCATAGCAATGTCCTGCTATTCTCATTACTTTGACAAGTCCATGTAACACAGCCATAGAGAAGGTTTAAGATTGTGATTGCCGACATCTTTAGCCTCAAATGCCTCCATACACACTTCGGCCACGATAGGAGACAGTGGGCAACCCATTGTTGCTCCCTCATTCTGCTGGTAGATGTCATTCTTATATTGAAAGAAAGTAGTCCAATGGCAGAATTCAGTTAGTGACGCCTATTCTTCCGGCAGACGGATATTTTCTAGTTGTTCCCTGATGATGCTGATGGTTTCTTCAATTGTCACGTTTGTAAACAGTGACGTGGCGTTGAAGCTTACTGGTATGTCACTGTCTTCCAGATGTCTGTCTTTGATCCTATTTATAAAATCAGAAAACTTGCAAATTGTAAAAGTAGAGATAGTAAGACTCTTTAACTTATCCGCCAGATATCTTGCCAGCGGATGTGTTGGTGACAGAAATGCGCTGATAATTGGCTGTAGTGGCACCCTGTCCTTGTGTATCTTGGGAAGGCAGTACAGTTGTGGCGTCAGATGATTCGACGTAGTTAATTATATTTTGACCTCTTGTTTGACAGAGGTTGCTTCCCGTATTTTTGTTGCAGTGTTATATCTAATCTTCTGAAGAGGGTTTGTTGGTTGCTTTCCATATGTTCCATCTTGTAATATTGCGTCTATCTTTGGGTGGTATTTTTCTGCATACATAACCACTGAAGAATTACCTTTGAGAGCGGGTAACACTACAATGTCTTCTCTTTCTCTCAATCGACGCAAGGTGAATTGTTCCTCCCGACTGAGGTTCTGCGGAGGAGGTTTGGAAATTGATAATATCCTCGCCATTTCTCTGTGAATCTCGTGAGCAGCATCTGGTGAAAGAGAAGAAATGGAAGATTCCACCGCAGCGATTACTTCATCCATTAGAAACTTTGCTGGCGTAATAGCAAAATTGAGTCATTTAGCAAGAACTGAGCTCGTCTCAGTGTCTTATCATCTCATTTGTGAGGTTGACCACACATCTGCCAGTTCACTCCATGTGTGAGCTGGCAGCTATAGAAGTAAGAATTCTTGTCTCCCTTTGTTCCTTAGTAAAACATTAAATATCGATGATTGGGACTTGCTGGACAAATTATCTTGGGATCAGGCCAATATTATTGAAAAATCTAATAATAGACAACTGGTAAAATTCTCCAAACTAGAGGAGAAGCAACACCCAAAATTAGAGGATAATCAGTTAAAAAGATGTGTGGTCAACCTCACAAACGAGACTATAGATACTGAGACGAACTCAGTTCTTGCTAAAGGATTCAATTTTACTATTACGCCAGCAAAGTTAGCAGTGGATGAAGTCATCGCTGTGGTGGGATCTTAAATTTCTTCTCTTTTACCAAATGATATGAGATTCGCAGAAAAACAGCGTAGATATTATCAATTTCCAAACCACCTCCGCAGAACCACGTGTTGTGTCGATTGAGAAAAAGAGAAGACATTGTAGTGTTACCTGCTCACAAAGGTAATTCTTCAGTGGTTATGTATGCGGTAGAATACCACCGAATGGTAGAGGCGTTATTGCAAGATGGAACATATGGAAAGCTGCCAACAAACCCTCTCCAGAAGATTCGATGTAACGTTGCAACTAAAATACGGGAAGCAACCTTAATCGAACTGAAGGTCAAAAGAAAATTAACTATGTTGAATTACCTGATGCCACGACTGTACTTCCTTCCCAAGATACACAAGGACGGGGTGCCGTTACAACCAATTTCGGCGCATTTCAGTCTCCGACACATCCGCTGGTAAGATATCTGGCAGATAAGTTAATGATTCTGATAAACTCTACTTTTACAATTTGGAATTCTTTTGATTTTGAAAATTGGATCAAGGACAGACGTCTGGAAGACAGTGACATACTAGTAAGCTTCGTCGTCACGTGACTGTTTACAACGTGCCAATTGACGAAAACCATCAACATCATCAGGGAACGACTAGAAAATCTCAGCCTGTCACAAGAATGGGCATCACTAACTAAATTCTGCCATAGGACTACATTCTTTCAATACAAGAATGACATCTATCAACAGAATGAGGGAGCAGCGATGGGTTGCCCACTGTCTCCAATCATGGCCGGATGTTTATGGAGGCATTTGAGGCTGAAATGGTCAATAAACCTCATTGTGACTGCGTTACGTGGACGACACATTTGTTATCTGACCTCATGGGTGAGAATCCCTCTACACCTTCATCCAACACTTAAATAGTGCTCACGACAGAATTAAGTTCACCATAGAGGTTGAGATAGACAAACAATTTCCCTTTATGGATGTGATCGTGAGGCGGAAAGAATTGGGCTCCCTGGGCCACGGTGTTTATCACAAGCCCATGCACACGAATCACTATTTGCATGCAGCCTCTCACTACCATCCAGCAGTGAAACGCGGAATTTTAAAAACTTTGGCCATTTGCACTCCCATAGTCAGTGACGAAGAGAGCATAGCCGCTGAATAAGAAATTTTGAAGGAGACATTTCTGGCCAATGGCTACAGCCTTAACGTCATCAATAAGCCCACCGCAAGGCTTGAACCTCAAGCACTACCTTGTGCTACAGTACCGGATGTTGAAGCCAGAAGACAAACAGTCAGACCCATGGCAGTATTGCCTTACATCCAACGGGAGACGGATAAAATTGGCTATCTTCTGGCAGACAGACAGTCATGGAAAGGCTGTGTGAACACATAAGACATCTTAAAAATAACAATGTCAGCAAATCAGCTGTAGCACAAAATCCGGCTGACAGTGGGCATGCAACTTTATTTAGTGACACTAGTGTACTGGTTCATGAAAGCAGATGGTGGCCCAGGCGTATCAGAGAAGTGCTGGAAATTGAAAAGAGACCAGATAATATGAATGCGGATGGCAGGCTACAACTTGACCAAATATGGTCATGCTTGATTAGGAAAGCGCAGGACACAAGCCCTATATATAGGCGGCAGTAATTATTCCAGCCTGACAGTCCTCTGAAGAAGGCCACAAAATGATGACCGAAATGTTAGGTTTTCGTAAATTGACGTAGTTCAATGCGGACAAACAAAATAACACCGACAACGACCACGGAAGTCTGCGCACCCACTACATATTAAGATCTTTGACAGTAAAATAATTTCATACCTATGTCCTAAAATTTCCATTGTGAACTAAAAAGTAAAAAATTAAATTTATAATTAAAAAAACTAGAATACACGCTTTTGTGGCAATGTGAACTCAAAGGTTTAAAATAATCTTAAAATATAAAAATTTTGGTCAACAGTGCTAGGATGTCCCACAATTCAGTATAATTTTGAATAAGTTTAAAATAGGAATAAAATCACCAATTAAAAAGTTAAATTTAGTGGGAAAAAAAGCGTGGGGCGCTCTCTGCCTGTGCATAATGTTTCCACGTTTATGAACAGCTAGCGATAAAAAATTTAAGATTACTGGTACCCAGCACCCCACACTTTTTTACATTAAAATTAATTTTTTAGACAGTAATTTTATTCTTATTTTAAGCTTATGCTATGTTATACTGAAATGTCGGACATCCTAGCACTGTTAAACAAAATTTTTAAATTTAATGATTACTTTTAACTTTTTAGTTCACATTGCTACAAAAGCTTGTATTTTAGTTTGTTTTTTAACTGTATTTTTTTTTAAAAAGTTCACAGTTAACCAAATCTCATTACTTTTAATTAGTGTCTTTAGTGAGCAACAGTATTAATATAAGAGTGAAATTTATTGAGAATCAATGGAAAAAGTTTATTGATTACCATTAATTTGATTATTATGCCTAGGATTACATGTTTGATCAGTGAACCTCTGTTTTCGAGTGTTAATGTTTAAGTTCCTGTTTCTTTAGCTTCAGTTTATGCAAATAATGAGAAGTTAAATCCAATCAACATCCATTTCTGCTACAATAACTGCCCAGTACACAGCTGGCAATTGGTAATATATTGCATTGTAGCAGACCAATGTTGTTTCAAAAAGGCCTCCGTGAATTGTGCATAAGTCATGTATTTAGTATTGTGGTGTTGCCTCCAATCACGAGCCCTGCCATGAAGGTGTTGAAAAATACAATCAGTCTTCTCTTTGTCTGTGTATATTTGAAAAATCCTATATATTTCCAAACTGTGTAAGACAGCAACTGGATGGATTTGTCCATTATTGCTGAAATTTTGTACATCAAATTTTACTGGTGCTGATGTAGCCAGCTCACCTAACTCAGGATACCTGCCGGTGATTATTTCCTCTCTGGCCAAAGAATCTACTTGTTGTTTACAATTAGTAATATCCTTCTGTACATCCTGTATATCTGCCCCCATGGTTTGAAATTGATGGGAGACTTGAACATTATGTGAATGTAAAGTTTTTATATTCTGTTCCAGTCCAGAATATTGTTTTTCATTATTGTTACATCTTTAGTAAGTGCTCCAACTGTATTAATCTTATGGTCTGTAGTCTTATCCAAATCATCTATTTTTGAAGCAGAAACAATAGTTTTGTCAGTCATTACATCAATATTATAATTCTTTTGAATCAACTGACTTTGTATATCTGTTATATTTTGTTCTAAAAGGTGCCTTGTCTCTTCAGTACTGGTCTTATTTTTCCTTATTTGTTTCTAAAGCTTTGAAAAGTGAGTATTAACCTTGGGGCAGTGTGAGTCATTCTTATGCACCACATTTGCTTTGAAATGAACCATTTTGTTTTTAATTTCTTGTGTGTTTTGCTTGCATTCTGTCCCATATGTTTGGTGAGTTTCTAAACCACACATCTGGTGGTCCAGACCTGTAGTTGCATTCATGCAAGAGTGGATTTGGGAAGTTAAGAAAGACATTTTTGTACCTAAACCTAGCTTAGTGTCTACATTAATATCTGCTGATAAAGTATCAAATTTAATTTGTTAAGCTTCAGATTGGGAATCAAATGTAGCATTAATAGCTTCAGATTAGTAATTGAATTTGACATTAATAGTTTCAAATTGGGAATTCATAGTGATTGATTGTTAAATAAACATATTCATCAGTAGGAGAATAGGCTCCCCAATCTCATCTGAACATCTGGTTGGTTGAGTGTTACTTCAGGATGCTGTAGTGACTTTTGCGAGACATTCTGTGTCTAACTGCATAGGGCTAAATACCAGAAACTCATTTTCAGATGATGAACATGAATGCACCGTGCTTTCTGGCAAAGGATCAGTTAATACTGAATATTCAATGTTGTTTATACAAAATGCGTCATCCTGCATTAATGTTTCATTAGATCGTTTCTCTATTACTTTTTAGGGGTGCTGTCTGTGTATTCTATTGCCCCTATAACTTGTGTGTCTGTTGGTTGCATAACAGGTACTTCACTGCAAGGCAGCAATGGCGATTGTGCCTCTACTGTGGTAGGCAATTGTGAAAGTTCAGCAAGGACCAATGTATCATGTGTAACATTTCCTTCAGCCTTGATTGTCCAGATTTAAAACTTATATGAAAGATACACACAATTATCAAGCAAACACAAAGGAATTCTACAATATTGTTTAATTTAATTTAATGTAATTGCAATGGAGCACACGCTCCGGTGGCAATTTCCCTACGCACCCAACTTCCCTCTATCCTGCATCCATCTACATTTGCCCTCTACAAAATTTAACTTTAAATTTTTTAAATGTTTTCGGTAAGTTATTCATCATTTCTCTTGGTAACTCATTCCGATCCCTGACATCCTTTCCATAAAAAGAAAATCTTCCCACAGTCTTGTGCCTGAAATCGAGTGCCAGCTTTTGGTCATGGTCATCTTTTCCCTTCCATGCACTACTTTTCATACCTACTGCAATATCTTTCCATGCCTCATCGCCGGTATTCACCCTGTATACTCCCATGACCTTCCTCATCCTGTCTTGCAATGAATCCCATTCCAGCTCCTTTATCATACCTGTCACTGATTGCATTCTGTGATAATTTCCAAAAACAAATCTAGGAGCCCTTTTTTGCACCCTCTCTAATTCCTGTATTTGATACGCAAAATGTGGATCCCATACTACACTACCATATTCGAGAAATGGTCTGACCAAAGTTTTGTAACCCAATTCCTTTACTTCTCTCGTGCATGCCCTTATCACTCTCTCCAATAAGTGCAGAATTTTGAATCCTTTTCCTACCACCTGTCCAATGTGTCCTGCCCATTTAAGCTTGTTATCAAATTTAATGCCAAGATATTTACATTTCAAGTCTTCAGCAACCAATTCTTTCCCCACCTTATATTCATAATTAACCTTTTGTTTTTTATTTGTGTGCCACAACGTCCAAGATAGGACAGGTTCTAGCAAAAAGTGGAATCAAGACCGTTTTCCTGCCACCACTGAAGGTGAAGAATATCTTGCGCTCCCCCAAGGATGACCTTGCTCTGCAGACACCGGGGGTATATTCCATTAGTTGTGAATGTGGGAAGAGCAACATTGGCCAGACGGTGCGGTGTGTTCACCAACGTTGTCTAGAACATGCACGACACGTTCGTCTGGGGCAGAAAGACAAGTCTGCGGTGGCGGAACACAATCTCGAACATGGCCACGGTTTTGATTTCGCATACTGGCGCATACTGGGAGCTTCTGGAATAGGATCCTTACAGAAGCAGTAGAAATTCGTCTCGCGTCTAACCTCTTCAACCGCGACAGCGAGTACCATCTGAGTGAAGCCTGGACGCCAATCATCAATACTATTCGTTGACAGCATGACCGGGACGCATTACACGGCATGTCCAGATCAACGGGAAGTTCGGTGGTAATATAATCGAGCAATTTGTTGCTCAGGCATTAATGATCAGCTTATGGGGAAGGTTTTGCCTTCTGATTTTTCCTTCTATCGAACGATGAGTTGTTACGAGGCAGGACCCCGGCTACGATTGGTTACAAATCTGACCAATCACGTGGCAGCATGGCTCAATATGAGGCCGCAACGGATCCGTGTTGACCCATCAGTTGGACAAACAATTTATGGCGAAGGCTTTGTTTTCGGATATCTTCAATGACGGAGCGATGACTTTAAGCCCGTTCGCTACATGCCATGTGAAAAAGGACATAAAATCTAGCCGTAACTCCACCTTGGCGTCAATTCAAGCCGCAACGAGATTTGACCCCTGCTACGACTGATTCCACAGCCGACCAATCGGGTAGCAGCGGGAGTCTGGTCTAGCTCAGCAACTTCGTACGTTCCTGACCTCTCTTCACTGGAAGATGGCGCCGACGATTGAGAGCGCCGAAATATTGTGTAATTTTAACACTCCTATAACTCGGCTAGTCACCCAAGAACATTATTTATAAAATTCAGATAACTTCACTTTTTCGATATAAACAACACTTGAATAATTATGAACTAGAATCCAGGTGGCTTCTAAACAGATTCAAAACCGATTTTTGTCAAACTCATAACATTACCATTACACCACCGTTAATAATAATATTTACACCATTTTAATCAGGAACACAATTACACCAATTTTATCACGATAATTTGCAATTCAGCAGGGTCGCCTAAAAATTGTCAGCATTAACACACATCTCGGGGAATCACTAATTAACTTTCGGAAACTTTTTACCAATGCGCCTGAAAACTAAATTCATTTACAAGCAAGCTAATTATTTGAGAATTTTCACTAAACACTTTTCATAATCCTTGATGGCCAGGGTACACATGGGCAGATTGTAACGCTTTGAGTCGCTTGTCGTTGATTTGATTGTAATTATAATTATGAATAACTCAATTCCTTAGATCCAAAATATATCGTTTATTTTATATCTTCGGATCTACTAGGAATTACAGTGGAATTGGTTATTCTCAGAAGATGCAGGTTCATTTTTAGGCAATGTTTTTCTCGAGCATTCAATCTACTAGTCTACTCTGATAACTATCATCTCACAAGTCCTAATCTCCATAGCAACTTACAACTCATTGCTTTTTCTCTCTAAGAGTATATATATTATTAGTTTTTTTTATCTACTCTCAGAGATAAAAATTATAATTTTCTTATGCAAATATTTCTGTTCTGTCACAAGATTCTAAACATATTCAATAATCACAACTTCTTACTCTATTTTTGATAAGCAGTAGAATACATCAAGCAGGCAGCTGAGGGTATAAAGCTAGCTGCTCAGACCAGCTGGCTGTCTTTATCTTTCGTCTTTATCCCGGGAACGTGGCGTATATTGGACCTGCGTGAGGATGTGTCAGGTGTGTGCTGAAGTGATTGCCAGTTAGGTGGGGACAAGTTCAGGTTGGTCGATGCACCGCCATATTGACGTTAAGTTAATAGTAAAGACTAAAGAATTTTCAATGGGGCTCAGTCGGTTGAATTCTCTCTCTTCATAATCTCCAATTTGTTTGGAAACGTTTAGTGCGATATTCTATTTGACTGTAAATGCTGTTTTTCCAAATGTGATTTTTAATAAACTTTAAAAATTTTCAACAAATGGATTTTTCAAATTTCTTAGCTTTCAACAGTAACCGTTTCTAAGCTTTTGGTTCAAATAAGCTTGGTGGCGGGCGATAAGCTTTACAGTTAAATATTCCAGGCAGGCACATGGTAAATTTAAAAGTATAGAAGCAGATTCAGAGAACATTTTATTTCAAGTAGACATTCAGTTAAGGTAGCTAAGCCTGATACTCAGCCCCAGTATCAGCCTTGCCCCTTACAAAAAGGTACTATATTTCTGAACATATGACTCTCAGCGAATAATCACTATCTCATTCGTTACTCTTTTCCCTGTTAATTCTATTTTAAGGGATCGCTAAGTTACGGTGCCGTATGGTTGTTATCATGATAAAATTCCTCTCAGAAACATCATCATGCTCAAGAAAACTTGAATTTGAATTTTAACTTCTTTATCACGATTACTAGAAAATCCATTAATGCATGGCTAATTCAAATAAACAAACACTACTAAACTTGTGACTAAAGCTCAACTAACTTACTCGACCTTAGTATAATTTATAACAAAAATTGTGGATTTAATATTTAACTCAGGCCATGTTAAAGCAGTATCAAATATCCTTTAGTGTTATGTAGCTCAAAATAAATGTTTAAAGACTGAACATCATTCTCAAGGTCATGTATTACCTATGAAAAATATCATTAAAAATTTCAGAAGAAATTTATTAAATCATCAAATCATTTTTCCACCATTAAAAAAATTTGGTTCATTTAAAGGCCTGGACACACAGAACGCGACAAGCGACAGCGGCAAGTGGTCATTCTCTCGTCGCGGCGATACGCGATTTTGGTACGTCACACAGGACGCGACAACTCCATAGCGACAAATGCCAGTGAGACCCTCTCTCGCGAAGAAATCTGTACTTCTCTATTTCTTTCTTAATAAGTTTTCTTGGGCTAGGAAATTCTTAAAACATGTCAAGTGATGAGGAGACTCTACTTATTTTGTTCGCACTAAAAATGGTCTGGGTTCCTGACATCATCAATAAGAAGAGAGAATGCCTTGGTGAATACCACCGCCTTTGCCGGGGACTGGTATCACAAGAAGATAGATTTTATACATATTTTCGTATGTCTCGAGAATGCTTCGAGAAAATACACAATCTGTTAAAATCAACTATATTGTACCACGAACTGGAGAAAAGTAATTGGTACAATAGAAAGATTAGCCATTTGTATGACAGTATGAGGTATGTTCTGTTCATTTAATATATATTCTTAAAAACAAAACAAAAACGACACTGTGTCGTATTTCTTAAATAGCAGTTGGTTGCTTATTCATTAAGAAATATGCCGTGTTGTATTTATATTGTGATTCTATTTATATTATTTCGGAAGATAACTTTTGTGCAGCTTAATCAAATAATTAATTTGTTAGTCCCTTTTTTGCACAATTAAAATCACTCTTTTATTTTAATTTAAATACATTCATTAAATACATTATCGAACTTTTCCTAACAAGCTCTCCTTAGCTGCTGCTGCTCTAATCAATCTCTTAGTCTCTGTGTATTTCACGTTGTTATGGAAACTTCCTTAAGAGTACTAACTGGCCCGTGGCATGGAACGCCTACCTCAAGGATGTTATTGTAGTATCAGTAATGCTACAACTGCCAAAACCAGGGCCGGTGCTAGGGGGGGTTAAGCGAGGCAAAAGTATCCCGGGCCTGTGCCCCCGAAGGAGTTTCGTCACAAAGTGAAATATTCACAATAAAATATACAATTTATTATTGACAATGTATTTCACAATAAAAAGATAGGCTCAAATACAAGTATTATTTATTTTAAATAATTACAGTGTAAACAAACAAACATAAAGTGAGAAACTAAGAAGAAAAAATACAATTCTGAATGCGAAAAATTATTTTTTATGAGCTGGAAATCTTTTCATATGCATCTCTTAGTACACCTGAAGTAGTGGCCGTCGGATGTGGTGGAAATCAATTTTTCTTCATCGGCCATGTCGCTCTGTCGCGGGCCCATTCTGTAATTTTGTACAACTGTGTCGCTCGTCGCCGCGACAAAGGCTGCAGCCCGGCGACGGATCGCTTTGTGTGTGACCGTCCCGATTCAAAACTGTGAATTATAACAATAGCGACGTCGCGCCGCGACACAATATCGCGTGTCGTTGTCGCTTGTTGCGTTCTGTGTGGCCGGGCCTTAAGATGTAAGTAACACAGCAAGTAAACCAGTCTCGTGACATCAGCTATGTTGTTCACATCAGACTTTCTACTTGTGTTACTCTCTTATGTGTTGTAGGGATAACTCAAAATATCATATGTGTGAATTGTTTAGTTTTTTGTTGTAGGGACTGTCTTTATGCTCTGGTAACTATGAACTGATTTTTTGCATCCCTGTCCTAGTGCCTTTTAGTATTTTTTTCTGTTCTGTTACTAATGTAATGTTTTTATATAGGTTGAAGTTGAATTGGGAAATGAACAACGCATAGCAAAAGAATTACCACCTTTAGTTGACAACAGCACTGTTCTTATTGAACTTGACCATAGTGATCCAATGGTTGATGTGGTGAATAAGGTTCCAAGTCCCGGGTCATATGTTTTTATTGTTCATTATTATCAACCAGATCATCCAGGTCAGTAAAAATTGTTTTTCTCTGTGTTTAAATGTTTAACAAACACTATAATTTTTTAAATATTTGTATTACTTAATTTTGCTATTTTATTTATACTATGCTCAGAGTTCAACCTGGATGTTATTGTCCACAATGGACAGTTTTATGAAGCCAAACTTCCAGTTCAGCATTGTCCCTCAAATTCTGGATGTCGATCTGTAATTAGACAAGTCGATACCAATACAGACTTTCAGTTGACTGAGAACTATGTGCTCACATTAAAGGTTGGTATTTTATTTTAGTTATTCACATAATTGAAGCAGACACATTTCTTGAATTAATTATTCATAGCGTAATTGTATCAGATACATAGAATGTTCCTTTTTGATTGTATGATTGAGCCAGTTAGTTTGATAATTTTTCGAAGCATTGTGGAAAATTGATATGAAATGTTTAAACTACCAAAGTCTTACTTGTGAGATGAAAAGATATAATTGTGTGGGGCAGGATTAAGGTAATTAAAAAAACATAATTACTTACAAAATCGAGAAAAATCTATATAAACAAAAATGAAGTGTTGTTCATTGGTAAACTCATGATTTGAGAACGGATGGAATGATTTGGCTATTTTTTTAAAAAAGGTATATGTAGCTGTTTGAATAAGGTTTTTAGGGAAAGAAAATTGGAAAAGTTGTCCAAAAAATTAGAAAATTTGAGGAAACTGAAAGTAGTGAATTCTTCACGGATGTCCAGACAGATAGAGTCATAGAATGACGTTTCAACAACCTGCTAGGTTGTCTTCATCATGTCTATTTTAGATATTACTTCTCGAAATCACAAACAGACTGGCTTAGCTGCCACCGAAAATTCTAAGGTCATGTGAAGAAGGTTGCCAGGATGCCTAATCGGTGTGCCGGAACTGAGGGTATCAATGTTGCGGACTGTGTATGTAGCCATAACCGGTCACCCAACCAGGTACTCACCACGCTCAACGTTGCTTAACTTGTAGCCGTAAGTGCTGGCGAACTTAATCCACGGCATCAGTTTGCATCCATTTGGCCTTGTTGAGAAGATTTCTGTTTTTCAAGATGTAGATCCTTAATAATCGGTCTCCAGGCTTCACTTAAGTAAAGTCCGCTATCCCTATTGATGTTATCGTTAAGCTGTATTTCCAATGCTTCCTGAACTACTGGGTCCCAGAATGAAGAGATCCTGACCAGCACCACCATTTCAAGAAACACTATCTTATGCTCTTCATCGAAAGCATGATCGGCTATTGCGGACATTTCCACTTGCACCAGTCTCAAGTGTCGTTTGTGCTCGGTAATACGTTCAGCGATGGTTCTGATCATCTGTCCAATATAAACTTTGCTGCATTCACAAGGTATGGAATAAATTCCAGGAATTCTTAGGCCTAAATCATACTTAACCGAGTGAAGCACATCATGTATTTTGGTGGGCAGCTGAAAAATGCTTTTTATACCAGACCGCGCCAAGAGCCTTCCAATCTTTCCGGACATGTTGCCGGCATATGGCAGAAAGGCAAGAGTTTTTGGTAGTTCAATTTATTCAGTCAGTGGTCTTGTTGGCTTCTGGATAAAAGGACACTCTATCTGTCGCCGAGAGTACCCATTATGTTCAAAACTAGTGATTAGATGTTTCAACTCCAACGGTAGGCTCTCAGGATTGGAAATGGCTCTCGCTCTGCGCACCAATTTGGTCAATATGGAGTGGCGTTGTGCTGGGTGGTGGTAACTGGTTGCACTCAAATAACGTTGAGTGTGGGTGGGTTTGCGGTACACACTATGTGCCAATGATCCATCAGGTTTGCGTTTGATTAAGATGTCCAGGAACGGGATGTACCCGTCCTTCTCAACTTCATTTGTAAACCATATGTTGGGATGGATCCCATTAAGATGGTCTAGAAATTCATCCAACACTTCCAAACCATTTGGCCACACGTCAAAGGTGTCATCAACGTAGCGGTAGAAACAAGTGGGTTTTAGGGTAGCACTCTCAAGAGCCCTCTCTTCAAAATCTTCCATGTAGAGGTTAGCCACCACCATTGAAAGTGGAGATCCCATGGCCACTGCATCAGATTGTTCATAATTCTTCCCTCTATACATAAAATAAGTGGAAGTAAGTACGTGATCAAGGAGGTCTGCTGTACTTGGCTCAAAATGACGGCAAATCAAGTCCAGAGTGTCCTTTACCGGCACATGAGTAAAGAGATACACCACGTCAAAACTAACATGGATGTCAGAATCCAAAACAGTTAGAGACTGTATGGTTTTCACGAATTCAGCCGAGTTCTTGACATGATGGCAACAATGCCCCACAATGGGACTAAGAAGACGTATCAGATACTTAGCAAGCTGGTAAGTCAGTGACCCAATAATACTGACAATCAGACGTAAAGGAACAACCTGTTTATGTATCTTGGGTAAGCCATAATGTCTCGGTGGTCTCACGGTACGTGGCCTAATTCTCTCAATCACTTCCTCGGGAAGATCAGCCTTTTTGACAAGGACCTTAGGATTCTTCACAACTTTAACGCTTGGGTCAGCGTCCAACGGAACATAATGTAACACATCTTAGAATTTCGCATAACAAAATTAGTTTCTGAGATAGCGAGTTCAATTGAAGTTTATGGTACCACCCTCTTAAAGTAATGTTTATAGTTAAATTTGATAATAATCCCATATAATATGTCCTTCATAAGCATTAATTCAAGTATGAACAGTAAATTCAAGAGTTAAATTCATTTAAACACTTGTTGAGAAACTTAACCTCAGATTTGGATAGGTAGTATTTGACTTTCATATAACTTCACTAAATCAGTATATTTCTTTAGTTCAGAAGATGTTTAGATAAATAAATAGCCAGAAGATGATTAAGTTTGTTGTTAGAAGATCATACTTAGAGTCAAAATATGTTTAAAAGTGATTTGCCGGTTTAGAATTTTGTCACGTAATTTCCCACTCTAAAATGAAAGTATTCAGTCATTAGAAAGCAGTTAAGAAATCAGTTAATAAATAGAAAGTAGCGTAATTTTGGTTTAAACTACATATTAAAATTTTAGAGAGTTTCATACCCTTTAAAGAACCTTTTTTTATATATATATAATTTGGTATAACAAGACATGTGCTTAATGAAAAAGTTAAATATTTCAGTCTTATTCGGGAATTCATGAAAAGAAATTATGTTCGGAATAAAGTTTATTTAAATATAAAGGTTTCTGAAAAAGTTTTATTTCAAAATATGAAAGCATTTGATCGTAATAAAATAAAATAGGGTTTGGTGACAGAAATGCCTGCACAGTTTAGCTAGAAATTTGAAGCACATTCGGGAGGAATAATATTCTAAAACTCGTAATAAATCAGGGAATGTACTTAGAGATTCCAAATTTTTACAGTAACCGTTTTTCAATAGGGAAATTTGTTTGGAGTTATTTTCAAGTCGATACGTTGAATATTTCATGTAGTCAAATTTTGTTTTCGAGTTTTATACCACTTTCAAAATTAGGTAAAATACTTTATTTGATATCAGAGGATAGATGAGCAATAGGAGAATAGAATAACATTTGTTTCAGCTCGGTAGGAGTAATATTTCAAAAGTTATGGCAATCACATCTTTATGACTCTTTTCTTGCGAAACTATTAAAGTTACGAAAAATTTTATAATAACTTAATTTGACGTTTGTAACAATAACTAGCAACTACCAAAATTTCAGAGAGCTAGGATTAGTTTTGGTCTCTTGATCAAATTGTATTGCGAAATATTCGTCAAAAACTGATCAGTTATCGGATAAAGTCCATGGGAAAGTCAAGTTAAGGTGGTATCCACGGCTCAAGCAGCAACGATCTTATAAATACCCCCTCCAGATGCTACCCTCGCCCCGGACTAACAGCGGCAGTCTCAGAGTACGTTACAAGTTATGGAGGTCATAGCTATGTTGGGCTCGTGGCGCAGAAAATTACCAACTTGCGCGATTATAGTTGCATTTGAAAGTCAAGGTTAAAATCAAGTAAAACCTCATGTAGTTAAGTAACTGTGGGGGCGTGAGGTTTGGTCATGCTCGAATGGTTGGTCAAATCTGCAAAACTGTTTTCGGAAAATTTGTTTGATTGCCTGTGCAGTTTTTGACTTGTAAAATTTTGAAGAATATATATTTATCAAGCAAGAATAGACTAGTTATCATTGAACTTTTACCTTTTCATAGTTTTGGGCTAAAACTATGTGGCGACTGAATCATCAAATAAGTCGGAACTGTCACTTCCATATGCTACACACGGTTATAGCTGAGACCAAGTGTTCATGCTAACCCCCGGCATAAGCATAAACCTCACAATAAGACATGTCATTTACATATTAAAACTGAAAGTGTTTTTTTTCTTCTATTTCCCAATTTTGCTAATCTTTTGAAAAAATGTTTGTAATTGTCCAAATTAGCTTTTTAGAGGAGGAAAAATGAAAAATTCTGGAAAAATTTTTTTTTTTTTTATTTGGGACTTTGTATGAACGCAAGACCATAACTCACGATTCAAACCGTGGATATGCGTAATGATTTTTTGTTTTTGTTTATTGTTTTCTTCCTTATGGGATCAGGATGGATATAACTCAATTGAATGTTTTCTATTTTTTTTAAAGTGGAAGATACGGAGAAAAATTTCCAAAAACGCATTCCATCCTAAATTAAAACAAAATTATTTTATTTTTGGGTTGTTTGGCAAACTGTCCATCAAATGTAGTTATTTTATATCTATTTCAATGATATTAATTTGGAACATGTGCTTGATGGTATTGAACAAGTTATTACCTCAATTAGGCATGACAACGCCCATTTGTTGCATGAGACATTTAATCATGAATTGAAATGTGAAATTCAATATGATCTGAGAGAATCAGTTTGAATGAATGTTACTCTGCTGAATTGGCAACAAAAATATGAATACGGCACTTTCATGTATGTTGTGAACGATGGAAGTTCACGGAATCTCTATTTGGATGCTCCCGGTAGTACTGAAATACTTTTTTGATTGCATTGATTTTGGCAACAATTTGCTCACAGAATGAAATTCCACTTGCACTTGGTTAGTCAGGAATTGCAACTACATTGTTGGAAGATGGTCGAACAGCTCATTCAGCACTAAAGTTGCCATTGAATCCAGTGTGCAATGTTCCAAAGAACTGTGTGATGGCCAAGTTTTGCAGCAAATGCAAATTGATCGTTTGGGATTAATGTACAATGGCACATAAAAAATCTTTGGAAGCTTTAGACTGAACTATGCAAGATCAATTAGACTATCAAAACTGGTTTGCTGGTATGACGATGAAAATCAAAATGTAAATGAAACACCTTGAGATTCATTGAGCTATCAAATTTAATGGAAGAAAATAAATAATTGGGTTAACATGAAATTCTGATTTAATCAATTTTGACTTAAATTTTGGATCAAAACCACATGGTTTGAAGTCAGTAACATTGCATGCATATCACACATTTCCAGTAAATCTGCGGTGTACTGGTGATAGAATTCACGTCAAATTGAATATCCATGGACACAATCGGTAATATATACAATGATCAAACAAAAATAATATTTTTCTCATTTTTACTGTGTTTACACCTTTCCAATAGCTTTTCACAGGTTCACAAAATGATCAGAAACAAATTTATTGAAACCATCTGTTGGGTCAGCTAGTCTTCTATATTTCTCTTAACTTTTTTTTGCCATTACTTACTTAGTGTAAGAACGAAGACTTTCCTGGCGAAATATTGTGTTTCCACAACACTATCCGGTGGTACACCCGTGAAGACTACATTGCATTACTAACTTAGTTTTTTTTTTGTCTAAACTTCAAGGGGAAAAGGGGGGGGGGTCGATATGGACGGACTAAGAAATGGAATTATTGAGGATTAAAATTATTTCTTTAAGCCTAACTTTTCATTTAGCTTTGCAGGGCATCTTCCTGCTGTCAAGACATAAGAGATTCTATATCAGCAAGAAAAATTGTTCAAGTAGTTGTTAATAATGCTCACTAAGGAAGAAATTTAGCAGTAAAATTTCACATCAAAATAAGACACAGCGACAAAAGAAAATTATTTTATAGGGTAATTCTGTCATTAGAAATATCTTTAAATGTTCATAAACAATGATTTTAAACGAAAAACCAAAAAAATATTTATTTTGCATCAGATTTACATTAGAGATACAGGAAGGGAAGAAAGTACTTGAATACTTGCTATTTGTTAATTGTTAGAAAGAATGGCTGTATAAAGTGGGATAAGTTAAACATTTGAATAGGCAAATAACCACCACTAACCAAAGTTGAGGACTTGGAGCTGTGTCGAAGCATGTATAGACACGTACACACATTGAGAATTGAAATTTTCGGGTTTATATCCCTTAATCATCAATAGAGTGAGGTAGCTTCAGGATGGTGACTGGCAGTTAACTGAAAGCTTAAATTGTTGACTGCAGCTTGTGGTGGGGAGTTGCTGCTGCAGCCTTCAGCTTTGGTAAGCAGTGGTTGTTCTTCTATCCATAAACATATCCATTTGGTAATGTAATATTAATATTTTAAAGTAAGGAGGACAGCAGTGAACAAAAACATTCCACAAACACAAAATATACAATATTATGGGTTATGTCATGACTCCTAAAAATAGAAACTCGATTGTGCCCGTACAGGCACATGTAACAAACACAGACACTTGAATAATATAATGGAGGTGTGGTGGATGCTTTGGATCATGCACTGGTGTTAATCCTTTTCAAATTTTCACCATAATTATCTGTACTTCTATAGCCTTACTATACATTCTTGACAGTACACTGTGCAGCCAGTGACTAATTCTTAAGTTACCAGAAAAAATTATTAACTTTTAAGTGTATTCTAACAAAGAAAATATACTACAACATATCTCTAACCTCAGTAGGCAATTATTAAAAGAGACGCAGAGTTTAACAGTAAAGCTATAAATCAGGGGTGGCCAACCCACGGCCTGCCCTGAATATTTTTCTGGCCCACTAGATTCATCACACTTTTACAAAATATATTTTTTTATAATGGCCAAGTAGTTGAAAACCAATGTATTAAAAAAATTATTTATGCATCCATATTTTCAAAATTCATTTCATTTATAGTTATATATTTTGCATGTATCATTTTAAGTATTATATATTTCTTTAAAATATGCATTTAGTATCATTATTATTATATTACCTATGTTTACATGTAAGAATAATAGTAAACACAGTAAATAATAACTCATTATGTTTCAAATTTTCATTCCAAAAAATGTCTGTAGTGGGTCTAAATCTAATATAGAGATATATAATTTTATATGCAGCCCACGTAGTTATGATGCATTTCCAAAGTGGCAAGCAAGATCATTTGGGTTGTCCACCCCTGCTATAAATAAAGTACTAATATAGAACTTAGGAAAGATTTTACAAGAGTTGATGGTAATTAAATTTGATTAAACTTAATTCATCTTGGCAAAGCACCTGGATAAAAAAAAGTCTGATAGCAGAACTTAGAAGAAATAGTTTAGTCCATCCCAGTGGAGTTACAGGTAGCAGCTAATCTTATGTAAATATATTTATTACCATTCATTTAAAAAATGTCATTTTCACTGTAAACTTAGTTTTCTCTGGTCATTATTGTAGTAGCTTTATTGTGATTTGAGAACTGAGGTTGTTATTTCAAAATAATTATTTATATTCATTTGCACTATTATAAAATAGTTATATCTAATGATTTATAGGATCGATAAATCTGTGACAGTTAAATTTTTCTAGGCTCCTGTAAATAAAAATGTTTGGTTGGACTACATTCTTCTAGTACCAGCAGATCGGTTCACGGAATCTGTTCTTCAAGAAGAACCAGTGGATCACACTGGTGCATTCATTAAGCAGTGTGGTGGTAATCATTACTACATGGACACAAAATCAGAAGGTAGGCTTTCTGATTTTCTAACAAACGTTTGTATCTACAGTAGAGCATCGATAATCTGAACGTGAATGATCCAAAATGGCAATTATCCGAACAACGTTTTAATTTTTTTTTATATATTTTATTTTAATGAGTTGTGCACTATTTTACAGAAATGTCAACTTTCTTTCTATTCAGATTTACAATACAGTGCACCTTTGCACATGTTCTGATTGGAAATTTCACTAACAAAGAACTAGGTACAATGAATTATACACCTTGCGTTTTTTTTATATATATCATCGCTGCAATATCCTCATGACCAACCAGATAGTGGCTATGAAGCCGAATGTTTGTTGTAACAGTAATTCTTTCAATGTGTCAGTAGTTTTGAGTTTCTATTAGAAATCTGATAGCCACCATTCGTTCAGCGCCTTTGTTATTCAGGGTTCCCACGGGCCTTAATTTTCATTTTGATTTTTAAGGGCCCTTAAAAGGCCCTAAAATTTGCTCAATAGCCTTAAAATTTTTGAAGAAGCCTGATTAATTTTTAACACCGAGATACGGCGTAATAAATTTCACTATCCCCGCAACGCGCCGATCGGCAGATTTCTCTCTGGCTCGACCTAGGCCAAGTGTGAGTCAAAGTGCTTTTACTTCAACCAAGTAGTAGAGTCTGCACAGAATCTCTCTTATGTAGTTCTGCTTCGTACATGCCTGCGTCTTACATTTCTTGGCAATTTCTCCCTAGTTTCTTATGTATATATTGTCTTATTGTATATTAATTTACATTCACTTTTTTTTTTTTGTATGATTTACGATGGGAAAGTGTACATTTAATATATTATGGTTATTACAGCTTAATTTACGTTCACTATTTTTTTTTTTTTTTTTTTTGATTTACGATGGGAAAGTGTACATTTAATATATTATGGTTAAATAACGAAGATTACAAACATTGGCTTGCTCCAACCCGTGTGTCAGTTTTCTTGGGTATAGTAGTTTTTTAAATTTTATGTTAAATATATGAAAAGGGAAAAAGTTTCAATATTCACTGTATTGTGTGAAAACAAAAGTAAATTTATTAGAAATTTATTAATTTATAAACTCGATTAAAGCTTATTTCATCATAATATTAACATGCATATTTTAATTTCTTTGCTGTAAGTTGCATATTAGTTTTTGATAACATTTTAATATACATTAAATATAATTAATTAAAAAAATATGAAAAATTACCTTAAGAAGCCTTAAAAAGGCCTTAATTTTTCTTTGCTAAAGAGGGAACCTGTATTGTTTGCGTGTTGGTGGACAGTGCCGGATCTAGGGGGGGTCAAACCGGGGCTCTTGCCCCGGGCGACAACTTCAGGGGGGCGCCAAAATCATGTGTTGGTGGCATCTTTTTATAAGCGCCAGGGCGAAATATTCATGTGCTGCCGACCCTTTTTTTAGGTAAAGCGCCGTGGTACACTGACCGCGGCGGCAACTTGAAAGGACGGAAAATACATTGTTCTGTGACGGAGCGGCCTTAAAACAAATTCATTCCGTCATTGTTAGCCGGAACTTGCGATATTCTTGGATTTATAAATTTTGCCATCTGATGTTCACATTCTTGCAGCTGCGTTCGAGTGATTAGCCCAGTTTTGTTTTAATATATACTTTTGTGCTGAACGAGTTTAAATATTTATTACTGGAAACGAAACATTAACAGGTAAGGAAGAATCTATCGTTATCAAATATCTCAGCGTTTCTCATCCTTTGTCAATCCGAGGACCAGTAAAATGTAAAAAAAAATAAAATAAAACAAAACAAAAAACGGATCATTAACTTATATGGGCCTTATTTCTTACCTCTGTGCATATATTATGAACCAAACCTATCAATTGTTATTTGCACATACCGCTGTTTCTCAACACATAAACCTACAATAAAGCATTCATAAAACGTCGCAGTCACCGAAAACATGTTTAGGGAATAGGCTGTTAAGCAGCCATATCCTGAAAATACCAGTTTTTTTGATGGTTGTTGAAATATTAATTGTTTTTACAAAGTTTGGATTACTAGCTTATTCTCGCTTACAATCTTCTGGTGGACGAGACGATATCTAATTTTTTTTTGGTTAGTCTGTTTGGACTTGTACAAAAACTTTATTGCTTCTTCGTTAGATCCACTACACGGTGGGAAATAATGAAAAAATGTACAAAAACCAACTTAAAAGGTAGTAGCCAGACAAGATGGTCGACCAAACACGTTGCCCTATTGAATAATTTACCTGAAGTTGTAAAAGCAGTGGAGGAAATTGAAGAATCTTCTCTGGCTGCAGAATGTAAGTATGAATACGCTCATCTCTTACATGATGTATTGGATTTTAAATTTATCCTCAAATTAACAATTTGGGCTAACCTTCTTCGAGAAATTAATAGAGTAAATGTGGAAATACAAAAGGAGGACATAATCCTTTCGCGATCTGTGTCACTAATGAAAGGGCTTATTAAGATACTAGCCCGTACCCGCGACTTTGTACGCCTGGATTAAGAATTTTTTTTGCCAGAATTAAATACAGAAATTTGCTAACAAAGGATTGGTCCCAAACAATATCGAGTAGGAATAATATGACAGGAAAGCTATCACTATATCATTGTACCGTCGAACCTGTCTCTTGAAGAGAATCAGTTTCCAACATATTTCTGTCACCATTCGATAAGGTCTCAAAATTTTGACTACAACTGTTAATCATACTGGAAAAAATATCCTGTGCCCTTCATACAGATTTCCTTATAAAATTGCATCACAACGATATAGCCATTTAGTAGTCAAAACGTAACAAAAAGACAGAGACTTACTTCCGTATTTATAATAATATTACTTGGTTCACACTCACACACTGACTGCAAACAACACCTGAGGGATCATTATAAGGTAAAAAGTGTACACCTACAACATTGCAAGGACTACCTATGATTTTCTCGCATTGCACCCCTGACTTTCTAACTATCTAAAGTTTAACATTCAATCCGAATAACCTACGGCCCAGGCCTGACTCTTACGATGAAAAAATATTTTTAAAATCTTAGCTTCCACTGAGATTTGAACCGGAGACCACGACGTTCGTAAGCAAGCGCTTTAAGCACTGAGCTGCCAGTCCACTATAGGGAAACACGGTACGGAGGCGACCATATCCAACGTGTCTGTCTATCGCCTTATTTCGAAGTTATGAGAGAACATGTGTTATTTATACAGATAATTTTTCAACCAAATATAGACGGTATTTTTCTCTTGTTTCAAAAGGATAAGTGTGCAAAGTTTCATCAGATCGAATGAAAACTGTGGATTTGTATGAAGAACAAACATACATTCATCTTTATATATAAAGATTGCAAGCAATGAGACTAAAGCCGATAGAATATTGGATCAAAGAAGCTACACTTGTAGCACCAAAATTGGGAATCGTTCCGATACTCAAAAGTAAACGAATTTCCAAACGAAAGAGGCAACACGACGAAATCTGCGAGGACGAATCAAGAGCATTAGACCCCACACAGCTGTTGTCCAAAGATATAAAAGTTGTATTTGACACATGTGTAAAAATGACTTGCAGGAAGCCTTTCCTAATATTTGTATAGCTCTGAGAATATACTGCACGTTACCAACGACGTCCGCAAGCTGCGAGCGGAGTTTTAGTAAACTAAAACTCATAAAAACCTACCTGAGATCAACAATGAGCCAGAAACGTCTTTCTAACCTCACGATCTTATCAATCGAAAATAGAACAGCTTATGAGACGAATTTGTGATAGAAGTTATAGACCCTTTCGCGGAAATGAAAGCTCGACGAGTGAAACATTTAGTGCAAATTTTGCTAGGGCCTGCTAAGGACTGGCTCGTTCGTTACATATTATGATCATGTGTATTATATATAATACAAGCAATAAAATGTCTTTTGTCTTTTTTATGACGTTAGTTTAATAGTACCCAACTGAGTGTGGTGTTTTCATTGGGGGGGGGGGGCACCGCCAGCGTGAAGTTTTTGCCCCGGTTCGAAAAAATCCTAGATCCGCCACTGTTGGTGGATTCTGTTGATTTTAGTAACTTGTACCAACTTTATAAGCCTAAAGTAGCATCATATTCATCTTTTAAAAGGAAGCATAAGTGTCTCCAACATGAAGCAGAAGAAAGTAACAGACTTCTTTTGCTTGAGATATGTAAAATTATAATCTACCTGATATTTTTAAAGGCAAAATAAAACAAAATAAAAACAATATAAACCGAAACTATAAAAATCGAAAATCTGAATCACGAATGGTTCCAATTACTTCAGATTATCGATGTTCTACTGTATATCAATATAACTTTCCTTCTTTGTTCCATACATAATATAATGATAGTTTACAGTTAAAAGATTAAGAGTGAAGAGTGAATTGGTTTATAGGACATTTTCAAGTTAAAATGTTAGTCTATTTGCTCATTTAACAAAGTTATTAAAATTATCATTGAATTTCTTTTTAGTGCTTGAAAAATTGTGTATAAGTTTACAAACAGTCATCTAATAGAAATTTGCTTAATGTTCTTTCCTAAAATTTAGACTACAGATAAATATGACACTTTTTTCTTCTATGAAAATCTGATTTGATGTGATGAAGTAATACAATTGGGATTTATTATTTTATTAGAATATGCCCCTAGCTTATTGATAGTACTGAACCAAAGAGAAGTTCACACTGTGGCAAAAAAAAAAAAAAAAAAAAAAAAAAAAAAAAAAAAAAAAAAAAAAAAAAAAAACTGGCAGTTGGCGTCAGAACTTAAGTCTATAATTTTGAACAATCGGACATTATGTTTTCTGTGGAAACAGAAGTTCCACTCAACATATGATCCGATTGGTGAGTATTCAGTTCAGTGCCATCTGTAATTTATTTCCTTAAGTCAATGCCTGGAACAAAATAGGAAGACTTTGCCCACTGGCGATTCTTATTGGCAGAATAGTTCATCAATCTTCCCCTACATTTCTGTAAGAGGCTACTGACCAATGGATAATGCATTTTTTCAGTCCTGGTATTGGTTGTCATACTCCACCATTTATGACTGACCACTCAAGCCAACGAAATTTGGCTATAGTTTTCCTAAATTCAGATCGTGAAACATATCATTAAGGTTGAAACTAACAAGATTGCAATAAAGAGCAGCAAAAAAGAGGCTCAGTCCTACATTTTATTCCGAAGGATTAATGTAAAACTATAAGGATATTTATTTATATATTGGTTTTGCTAATTCCTTCCAATAATATTACACTTGTAACGTGGTCTGTGGAGGAACTAGCGGATGGCCATATTCGATTATGTAGAATTTTTAGAAACGATCATAAACACTTTATTTTGCAAAAGTGTGTCTTCAAAACCGGTTGAATGAAACTGTCTTCCTAGGCATGCATTTTTTCCTTTTAAAATGTATCAAACCTACACATTGGGTTAAATATAATATACTCTTGATTCTTACCTAATAGTGTCAGGGAATAACATACTTAAGGAATGACGTAACCGAGAGTATCCAATGTTTCTTAACCAACTGCAAACTATGAACGCTTTCACACTGAAAGAAAGCTACTTGGGTTCCTAGATGCATCAGAATCACATCGTCTGTTGACATTCTGGAAGCTAGTTTGCTTTCAAATGCCCACATATGTATAAAATTATTATTTTACAGTAGAACTAGCTTTACATGTAAAAAAAATGTTATTGTTATTTCTTTGATCATGAATCATGTCAAACATTAATTCTGTATGTGTACTGTAATGATTATGCACCGTTGTCAAGTGAAACAAAAACATATCTTTATGTAAAGACATGGGAGAATATCACATAGAACTAAATATTATTATTGTAACAAATTATACGGCCATTGTCAAACAAACATTTATAACCAGATTACTATCATAGGACGAGCATAAACTCTTATGTAACTGTTATAATTTTTTTTTGCTTCTGGCTTTACATCGTGTCGACATTGGGGGGTCATTAGAGGAAGGGACTGGGGACAAGTATTGGGAAATGTCCTGGCATTTGCCTGGAGTGATTTGGGGAAACCTTAGAAAACCAAATCAGGATGCACAGATAGGGATTCGAACCAGCATCTTCTTTAATGTGAGGCCAGTGTGTTAACCGCTTACCCATCACACTCGGTGATAGGAATGAGGGGGTGGGGAGGTGGAAACAATAACAAACACAACAGACATATGCACTGAAATCTGTTTAGAATTTTGTTTTGTTTTTATACATATTATCGTAAAAATCTTTGTTTTTAAATCTGTTGAAATATTTATCCTGTAAATATGGTTCTTGAAGATTTTAATTAACAGGGAAACAAATCAAAGTACTTGCTGAAAGATAACAATATTATCAATGTACTTAGCAAGGTGTACATTATTCATGCCATCCTTTGCGGTGAGCTCAACCATCAGAAGCTTGCAAGGGATTTGCGAAGTAATAAGTAATAAAATTCTTTTGTAGTCACATACTAAACTTGAACACTACATAAAAAGATATACATAAATACGGATATGCGGAAATTAAACAAGCTGTTTCTAATGCAAACTATTATTCATACCAATTTTTTCTGTTACTGGATACTGTAGTTTGTAAGTCTTAAACTTTGAAAGAATAAAACGGCAAGTTTATAAATGAGGAAAGCTAATGCTGTATAGCCAAATATGTGCCTGATAGCTACCATCTTTGGCAGTTCTCATGTGCTGGCACATTCAGAGTTCTGTCAGAGGTCACAGGTATGGACACAGATGTACAGTAGTTAGCGCCTAGATCTTGCACTCCGAAGCAGACAGTTCGAGTCTGGTGTCCAACTTGAGTGATTTTGATTAAATCTTATTTTCTTCTTGTGTGAACTAAGATGTTAAGCCACAGAGAAGCTGCTTTATCGCTTAAATGAGGATATTGCTTTTCTGTTATTTTTCAGTGGAGTTACTATCATTTGTGGTATATTTTACAATGACTTTGATTAATTTTGCTTACTAAGAAAGAAATGGAATTTAGCCATGGTATTTCTCTGTTCTCCTGAAGTAATAATGGGAATATTTTGAAATAAAAAATCTTGATTGCTGAAGGATGAATTAAAATGTGTACCCTCCCAATTTCCCAATGTTACCAGGCACTCAGTGGTTTCATTTCTTCATTCCTTTTCGTTTTTGGTCTATGATGGGATCTGAAAAATCTGCTTGGAGGAAAAAAATTGAAACCTATAGCAGAAATATAACTGCACAAGTGGGATGATTTGATGAGTAAGTAGGGTACCAATGATTTTTTTTTTCAAAACAGAATCTCAATTTTTGATTTTAGCAGTTCTCAGATCTAAAGTGTATTAAAGCGCCCTCTTATTCAGAGATGTTGTTAAACTGATCACATTGTGTACTGAAGTAATGTCAACAATAACTGGCAAACTAACTAGAGAAATTTTGTCAGGAACATGTGCTTAGTTGGGGTTACTATCAAACACTTAGCCTGAATCTCTAACCATAATGTGTTGCCTTTGGATATAAAGATTGTTCTTGCTGTTGATTGGTTGCCAACTTCAATCAGGAAAGGAATGTAGAAATTAATGTCACTGCTGCTACTGAAAATTTAAAACATTAGTATAATGTTCAGAAAAGATTTACAAGTTCACAGAACAATTCTTTAGGCATCAGAATTCTTCACCAAATTAATTGATTGCAAGTACTGATAAATGATTTGAGTCAGCCCAACATCATAAACCCCTCACTGCATACAGTCACATGAGGATTCACAAGTGTTAGACGTGTGCACTGCCACGGCTTCCCGGAGCATGAGAAACTAAATTTTTCCTTGTCTACATGGCCTCATCGAAATCTTTTAGGAATAAGATTAATTCCTATTGCTGTGAAATTTTTACAGTAAATAGCTTATTTCGTATATATATAAACTCATCCTAATCAAAATTCTTGTGTCTGTTCTCGTTTAGCCATAAAAAATTATTTTCTTCAAAATTCAAAAAATATTTCTAATTCCCAAAGTTTTAGAGCTACGAAGTTGAAATAAACTTTAAATCGATTTAATTTTGCTCCTCTTTCATTTGATACCACTTTGATACTATTTTTAAACTGGGTGAATGAAAATTGTGAAATTTAAATTGAAGATATTTCGTAAAGTATTGAAGTTTGTGGCTCTGAAAACTGTTTTAAACGATTCTACATTAACTCTTCAATAAGGCATCATCACCATCTAACTGTAATAACAGTTGCTTGATAGCTTTTTCATCATTTTCCAAATTCACCCCCTGCCCCTTATAGTTTGAATTCTGACCAAACTCCTACTGGCAACCACCATTGTTGGATGAATTTTAATTATTTCTTTTACTGATATCAGTCAAACTTATGCATAAATTAAAAAACCAATTAAAGTGTCATGACCAGAAAAAAATTCCCCTTTCATTTAAACATAGTCACTCCTTTGAATTTATTTATTATTTAATCTTAACTTTTTCTCCTCCCTCACTACTATTTTCATTCGAACCTGCAAAAGCAACCCTTAACTTTTAGCTACCTTTCTCAAAATTTAATATAATATATAAGGAAAAATCACACTCCTTTTAAGCTATGAACCAATTCCCTGTCTTGAAAACTGTGGCTTCTGGAATTTTAAATGAGTTTGTTGCATCATTTTGCTTTCAGACAAACTCGTTTTTAAAATACCTATATCTTCAGGAAAAGTTCCTAGCTGTGAAGTTACCTATTTCATTTGATTACGTGGCCTAAGGTAGTTGTGAAAATTAATGTGACTTTTTCCTTTCAAAAATAGTCTGAACCCAATATATCAGTCATGTTAATACTATGTTCTAATTTTATATATCTATTTACTCTGAAATACCAGTTGAAATATCTAAGCAAATGACTTGTGAATGACTTGTGAAATGACTTGATCTGAAATGTTACTGAGGTGAGATCGATGCTCTATAAAAAACTTTGGTTGTGAAGTAACAGAAATTTAAGATTACCTGACAATTTTTCATCAGTGTAAATAACCTCAAACACTGTCATGTGTATGCTTATTACACAGCACCCAGTGTGAGTAAAGATATTAGACATACTGTAAACCAACTGTTCATTTTATGGAGTTTTTGTTCATCACCATACTTCTTACTTTCGTCTATAAGTGCTTCTACATAATCCTAAAGTAAAGAGGGTTTCATGTGGTATTTTTTCAACAGATTTAACGCTGCCCTGATGAGTTGATTTTCTTTCACCTTTATCATTTTCTGTTTTTCCCTTACCTCAAGAACTAATGTTTGTAGTTAGGTGCAATCTGTTGAGTAAACTGTGCTTTGCAGTTGTTAAACACCCATTCGGGCTTCAGAGAATTCACTCTGAAAGAGGAATGACAAT